>CM053750.1:1358298-1489918 GCA_028658305.1 Pachyuromys duprasi | reverse complement strand
CCTTTCAGAGGCCCTCTGTGGCAGGCTCCTGACTTGTTCCCTGTTTTCTCCTTCTTCTGATGTCCATCCTCTTTACCTTTCTGGCTGGGGATTGGGCATTTTAGCCAGAGCCCTCCCTCTTGATTAGTTTCTTTAGGTATACAGCAGATTTTAGTAGGTTTATCCTATAGTATATGTCTATATGAGTGAGTATATACCATGTATCTTTCCTTCTTTTTTTTTCTAAGTTGGAACTAAACTTTTGAAAGCTGGAATCTATCTTGCAATTATAATGCATCCCAACATGGACCAGCCTCCTTTTAGAACACATAGCGGCCATACAAGTAGCTGCCATCATGGAAGAGGGTGAAAAAGAAGTAGAACTTCATTATCAGGCTTCTGGAGCAAACAATTGCAGTTTGACATTGTAACTTGACAAGAGGCAGAGAGCAAAAGTCTTGTTGGGTCTTCATCCCTTGGTGTTGTTTTTCCCTCTTTCTCTTTTGTAGTAATGAGGCTGGAAGTCTCCGCCCTTGGTCTTCTTGACCCCTTTGCTGTGTGGGCTCCTCTTAGATTCTGCAAGGAAACATTGCAAGAAATCAACATGTGGGAGGAAGGAAGAAGTGGAAGCAGCAGGGCCTAGTTTTTGTTGGTGGTGGCTGTGTGGGGCGGCGCTGCCGCCCGCCTGCTGATCACCCCTAGTGTTGGGTTGTGGGTTTCCACCCAAGCTGTGAGCAGTTTTGTGCCTGTGTCTGCCACCTCCTCATCTTTTTAGTTCCTCCATCCCCCTTGCATGTTTTACTTCACCGTCTCCACCTCCCAACACCTTTGCTAACAGTTCTCTATATTTTCTCCTTTCTTAACATGTGATGGACGCTTTTTTGGTTTTCTCACCAGACACTTGGGGACTCGGGGTCAGAGGGAATTAGACTATAATCTCCTATGTACTTGAACTCTCTCCTTTTCAATTTCTTCCGTTGTTGGGGAAGACGGGCTCATTAAGATTACACAGTCACTGTGTGTGCAGTATAACTAACATACGTCCTGCTGTTAGCTTAGAATGGAGCTCTCGGCGTTGCTGGTTACAGATAACAGCATCAGAGTCAAATTGGAAATCTCACCAATCGATTTTATTTTTATCATAGAAAAATCCAGAAATATGCAGAGGAGAGAAAAGACTACGATTCCACTCCATGTTCATACCAGCTTGTTTCACGGCTTCAAAGTTAAGCCCATTTGTAGTGGTATTGCCTACTTCTGCCCAGCCCCTGCCCCGATCTGGGATTGTCTTAAAGCTAAAGCATAATATTACTTCAGCTTTTCAACATGTAACTCCAAACAACATGCCCATCCTTCTGTTAGCAGAATAGAACTAACATCTTAATGTGATAACCAAGGCAGTGTCCAGATGTTTCTAAGAACCTATGTTTGCATTTTAAACATTTTTGTTTTGACGGCTCCTTAGAGTGAGGCCCACCCACTAGAATTAGCTCTTCCGTTTGAGTATCTTTTCAACTTTTCCCTCTCCTCCCCCCACTTTATTTGTTTGAAAGAACTGGGTCATCCATCCAGCTGTGTTTCCCACAGTCTCTTTTCCCCCTAGCTTACATTCCTGTGTGTCATTTGCCACGTTCGGCTGGCCCTGGATTCCCTGTGTAGTCCCGGTCACCTTCAGAAGGTTCATCAGATCTGAGTTTCCCTTCTTTTAGAGACCCTGTGTTACAGTTCAGCTTTGACTCTGATGTCCTTTGCATCCTGGTGACATTCAGTACATTCTTGTTCTTTGGTCTGACAAAGTGTTCCAGACTCAGTCATTTCTCCCAGGAACCTGAATCTTTTTTTTTTTTTTTTTTTAACTATAAAGTAGGGTTAGAGGCATGATCTGGTCAGCAGAGAATTGCTCTCTGTTTTGGCTTTCTAGGTGAACATAGCCAGGAAATGAATAGTTTTAAAGGTAAAAATGTTAAGTTTCAATTCAGCTTTAAGAACTAAGGAATTTTTCAACTCCACTGAGTTAAATGTCTCCTTTATTTCATTGCCACACAACTCATTCCAGTCAGCTTTATGGAAGTCATTATTTGTTCTATATGAAGAACACATGTCTCAGGAGGGTACTGATCAACACTGACATCAACATGACCATGGGAAACATTTTTTTGAGTAATTTTTAATGTCAGGTTCATATCTCCCTATGGAGATCCAGGTAAAACATCGTGTTTTTAAGTAATTTTAATAAGTTCCATTTTGTATTTCTTTAGGGCCTATTGTTACATTTTATTTCTGATTATTTTTTTAAGATTTGATTTTCTGTTATAAAAATGTAAATGATTTGTATGTCCCAAAGCAAAATAAAGAAAATATATTTGAGGAAGTTTAGATTTTTGTGTTTATTTCTTAGATTCTATGCTTTCCAGGTAGCTATTGTTAAATTTCATGAATTTTAAATGAGCACGTTTATGACCTCGCATGTAATGTTCATGTTAGAGTAATAACTCGCTTTTCTTTTTTTCACTTAGCATTATATTATAGAGATCAGTTCAATGAAATATATAAGTCTGTGTCCTTTTTTTAAATCGCTGCAGAGTATAGCATATGGATAAAGTCTCATTGATCTTTAATTTTTCTTTACTTTTTCTTTTCGGAATTTCATATGCGTATACATTTAGGACAAGAAACTTTCCAGAAAGAAAGAAACTTCCCAGAAAAGGCCTGCTGGCCTCCCCAGAGCAATGTGTACTGAGCCTCTGGCTGGACTGTTTCCCTACGAGTCATAAATTGTTAACACAAGTTTAGTTCAAGCTTAAGCTCAAAGTCTCTGATGAGGGTTTCTCTGGATTCAGACTTATCCTTGTCTGTTTTCACTTCACCATAGACCCAGTTTTCATGTAGCTGAGGAGTCCCTGTTTTTGTTTTTGTTGTTGTTATTGTTTGAGGGAAGATTATGTTCCTTCTCTTTTAAAAAATATTTATTTTATGCATATGAGTGTTTTGCTTGCATGTATGTCTATGCATCATGTGTGTTCCTGGTACCCACAGAGGTCAGAAGAGGGTGTCAGATTCCCTGGAAATGGAGTTATGAACAGGTATGAGCTGCCACGTGGGGTTTGGAAACCAAACCCAGGTCTTCAACAAGAAGAACAAGTGCTCCTAACTTCTGAGCCATCCCTCCAGCCTGACATGTCCTGCTGATGGTAAATATGTTGTATATAGACATGTTCCTTCCTGTCACAGTAGTAGAGTGGTGTGGCGGAGTGGGGGCTGCCTTCTTACCCTCTCTCGGCCTCTCCGCTTACCTTAGCCTCCCATGTCTTTATGCCAGCACAGACTCTGCCAGCCTACAGAGTGCCTCAGCTCAGCACTACCTGTGCTGTCATCTTCATTAGATTTATGTTACTCTAAATTGTATGTACACCTGTAAGGTGTGAATGTAGGTGTATCTGCTTCTGAGTGCAGGTGTCTAAGGAAGTTGGAAGAAGGTCTTGAATGCCCCGGAGCTTGTGCTGGGCCCCAAATTCAGATCCTTTGCAAGAGCAATTTATGCTCTTTTAAATTAACTAATTAATTAACATGTATGTGTGTGTCTCCTTGGGCTTATAAGCACTATGGGCATAGATGCTTCAACAGTCCCCTGGAACTGTTACAGACAGCTGTGAGCTACCATACGGTGCTGGAAATTGATCTCTCTAACATGGCAGCAAGCCCTGCTAACACCAGCAAAGGGAACAGGCTACCGTTAACTGAGATGGCAGGGACAATCTTCTGCAGCTCATTAGAGATGTGGAGGCAGGGATTACATACGGGTGCAAGGTCTGAGAGGTGGGAGTCACTGGGGGCTGTCGTGGGGTCTGCCAGCCATCCAGGTGGCTACCACAGATCTGTAATGTTTAAATGAGATACACTACAGGGCAGCCTGAAGGAAGGGGCACCCAACTCTGCCTACCGTGGAAGGGGCTTCTTGAACAACACCTTGTCTAGTGTCTGAGTGTGACCTTGAAAGAGTGAGTAAGGGTTGACTCATGTGCTGATGGTTTGATGGGGGAAGAGAAAAGTTCTATGAAAGAAGAACATGAGAAACCCCAAGAGGTAAGATCTGGTGGTTTGTCAAAAGACTGCCCTGCAAGTAGTTCTCGGTAATGGTGTATGGTGGAAGATAGGAAGAAAAGAGTCAAAACTGGAAGAATGAAAGGTGAGGCCCAGAGTCTAAAGACGAAGACTTTGTTAGAGACACAGGCAGGGTTTTAAGCAAGGCAGACTACAGGCAGAGGTGTGGACTCAGCGCTGTCAAGGAATGATGCTTGCAATTTCTATATAAACTCAGACACCTGAGGAAGAGATCTGTGTTAAAATAGCAATGGAGAGGAGACCAATGTTTTCTTTTATAATTATAGTTATTTGAGAGTTGGAAAAGGCAGAGTGGGAGTTAGAATAGGGTAAAAGTAACTTATTTTTCTGATTAAGTTGTCTTAGAGGCTTACTGCCTCCGTCTGTTAACTTAGACCTAGTCCTGGAAGCTTCTAGGCTCCATATAATCTAACCTAGGCCTAGAATGTTTTCAGACTCTGAGACTTTCTATGTAATAAGCTCACCCTTTCTTGTTCTTACTGAACTCATAGCTGACTGGTTCAACTCAGCTTTTCAGGTTCAAACTCCTCCCCCAGCTGACTTATTCAATCTGGCCTTTCTCTCAGCCTCTGAAATTGCTTTGTTTGGCTTCAAACTGACTCCAGCAATCTGCTCTAATCTCCGGATCCTTCTCATTCTTTGCTCATTTGGTCTTCACCTGAGTTCTCTCTGACACTTGTCTCTTCATTCCTTGCCTCCCTTTCCTCTGTCTTCTCGCGAGCGTTGGGCACGACTGTCAACTCTTTTTCTGAAGCGTCACTGTTTCTGCAACTCAATTAGACATTATTTTCCAACAGGGCTGATTCCTTCTGCACGCTACCTTTATCTTCATCGTTTGGGATCAAATGCTTATACCACCACACCTAGAACGAAGCTTTTCTTTACCTGAAACTTGCTTTATACCAGGATGGCCTTGACTTCAGGTCTGCTTGCCTTTCTCTCCTGGATTAAAGGTGGGTTTGTATTCCATCCATATCATACACACCTAGAAGATCTTTGGATGTGATCTCTTGCCAGAGCAGCAAGAGATGTTCTGAATTAACATTCTTCTACAGAATGATCCACAGTAATGCCCGTCGATGTTTTTTTGTTTGTTTGTTTTTGTTGTTCTTTTGGCTTAATTTTTGAAGAACAACCTTGTTGGAAATGGGGAGGGGGCAGGGAAGAAGGAAAGAAAAGCATAGAAGGGAGTGGTCTGAGCAAGTTTGTGTACATTTATACATTCAGTGACTACAGGATCTCTTAACTCAAAATATTCTTTATGGCATTTGTGTTCTCAACTTAATCAATGTAACTATGCAAATCTTTCTCGTTTTGCCATATGCTCTGTTGATGGGAGACAGAGTCAAATATTGAATTCATTTTTCTTGCAAGCAGTTTGATAAAGGGAACTTAGTGTCAGGAGTCTAGTAAACACAGACCATAGGTGGGAAGGCTGTCTTAGCGTGCTGTTTGATGTTTGGAAAATTAGTCTGCCCTTGCATGCAAATGACGGCTCAGAATGCTGCCTACAAAGAATGAGATTTTACTTAACCAGCTCCTTCCTGAAAACATGAAGTTCTCATTTTCATTTTTATCACACTAATTTGTTTTGTGTATGTTTATTGGGGTTATATAATATTGTGCTCATGTGGGGGTCAGAGGATGACTTGTGGAAATCAGTTCTCTCCATCATGTAGGTTCTGGGGATCGAAGTCAGGTCATCAAGTGTATTAGTTACTTTCTGTTGCTGTGATGAAATACCACAACCAAAGCAACTTATGGAAGAAAATTTATTTTGGCTTGTAGTTCCAGAGAAACAGAGGGGGGGGGAGAGAGAGAGAGAGAGAGAGAGAGAGAGAGAGAGAGAGAGAGAGAGAGAGAGCTGTAAGGAACATGAGAGAGCACCTCTTTGCCCACAGGCAGGAAGCAGAGGGAAGTGGGAAAAGGCCTACAGACTCTCAAAGGCCATCTCTAGGGCCTCCAGAGAGGCTCTGTCTCTGAAAGATTCCATAACCTCCCCCAAATAGGGCCACCAACCAAGGGCCAGAGTATTCAGATACCTGAGCCTGTGCATACATTTCCCACACAAATGACCACATCCGCCTTGCTCAGCCATCCCATAGCCCCGAGTTCTCTATTTGAAAGTGTAGAGTTCTGCTTCTTGGTATAGGCTCTCCTTCACTTATGATGGCGTTGTATTCCCCAACAAACCCATCATAAGTTGAAAATATTGTTAAGCTAAGAATCTGTGGAATTCAGCTAACCTATTGAAAATGCTTTCCAGCAAATGGGCAATAATGCCTAACATCCAAGACAAAGCCTTTTATCTATTTGCTTATTTTTCCAGATCTGGGGATTGAACCTAAGACCATCTATAGGCTCAGCAATTGCTTTACCACTGAGCATATAGCTGACCTTAAAAAAAAAAAAAAAAAAAAAAAGGTCTTTATTTTGAGACCCAGTTGCCTAGTTTAGCCTTAACTCATTTCGTAGCTCAGGCATGCCCTTAAACTTGGAATCCTCCTGTCTCACACTTCTGAGTAGCTGGGAAGTACAGGCTCCAGCAAGCCTATTTTATGATAAAATGTTGACTATCTCTTAGATGGGCACTTGGTCCACAGGGCCTGGAACTTGACAAATAGGTAATGCTGGCTGGCCAGCAAACCCCAGAGAACCTCCCTCCCCCTTTTTGGCCTCCCAGAACTTGGATTACAAGTGGGCTGGATGTCTGGCTTTTTTTTTCCTTTCCTTCCTTCCTTCCTTCCTTCCTTCCTTCCTTCCTTCCTTCCTTCCTTCCTTCCTTCCTTTCTTTTTCTTCTTTCTCTCTCTCTCTTTCTTTCTTCCTAAACTTAGTTCTGGGGTTAAGTTAAAGTATTTGTAATTGAAAGGCAAACATTTACCACAAAGCCATCCCTTCAGGCCCTGTTCCTTGCACTTTAAGGATGGTACACATCCAGTAAGAGAGCACAGTTAAGAACTAAGACTGTGGAAAAAGTACCTGGAGGGACCTTGAGAAGCAAAATTCCTAAAGCAGCCCCTTTCTTCACTACCACAGGGGACACTATTGAGCAGGTGCCTTTCATGGGCTCTCACAGTAGGTGCCTGGGGAGTCATATCACTCACTGTTTTTCCAAAAGCCACAACTAGAGGTGAGTTAGAGGGCAGCCTAGTATGCACAGCAGGTTCTAGGCTAGCCAGAGCTACTGAAGTCCTGTCTCAAAAGAAAATAATAGTTTAAATTTGGTTTGCAAGCTGTGCTGGCTAGTTTTATATCAACTTGACACATGTTGGGTCATCTGAGAGGAGGGAGCCTCAACTGAGAAAGTGCCTCAGTAAGCTTGTAGGGCATTTTCTTAACTAGTGGTTGGTGGAGGAGAGGACAGCCCACTGTGGGTGGGGCCACCCTGGGCTGGTGGTCCTGGGCTCTATAAGAAAGCAGCCTGAGCAAGCCATGGGAGCAAGCCAGTTAATGGCAAGGCTCATGGCCTCTGCATCAGCTCCTGCTTCCAGGTTCCTGGCCTGTTTGAGTTCCTGTCCCGACTCCCTTTAATGGTGAACAGTGATGTGGACGTAAGTCAAATAAATCCTTTCCTCCCCAAGTTGCTGTTGGTCATGGTGCTTCATCATAGCAATAGTAAATAGTAAAAAGCCTAATGTTAGCATCGAAATCACTACAGTTGTATGCACTAGTTTGGGTACTTTTAATCCTATAGCTTGTACTAGTTCTTGATATTCTGAGGACAGTAGAGAAGATGGCAGTCAAGATATCCCTAATGGTAACTCATACAAAATTCACCTGTCATTGTTTTGAAGAGCATTTTCTACATGCTTATGTGAAGGAAGATATGGTATCAGTATGGAATTTGGCTACACAACCAAGAAAACAAAGCAGGCAGGCCACAGTTTAAAAGAAACCAAGGGAAGTCTATAAAGCATCCCATTTCCACGGTTCAGGCTTTCCTACTTCTTTCTTGGATTGAACAGTGTTCTTATGTGATTAACGTGAGTATCTAAGAAAACATTCTATTTCTCCCTAGGCTGGCCTTCCCTGGTTACCATGGAAGACTAGGTTTTGGGGTTCAAGGAGAGAATTTCAATTTTATTTATTTAGTGTGTGTGAGAGTGTGGTGTGTTTTGGGTGCATTCATGTGGATGACTGTATGAATGGGTACACCTCCAGAGGCCAGAGCATCTTCTTCTATCACAATCCACCTTTCTCTTTCTCCTCCTCCTCCTCTTCTTTCTCCTCCTCCTCTTCTCCTTCTCCCTCTCCTCCTCCTTTTTTGTTTTTGTCTTTTTATTCTTCCTTCTTTTTTCTTCTTTCCTCCTTCTCTCCACCTCCTTCTTTTCTTCCTTCTCCTCCTTTTGAAACACGGTCTCTCTATGTACACCTGGCTGTCCTGGCACTTGCTGTGTAGACCAGGCTGGTCTTGAATTTACAGAGATCCTCTGCCTCTCTGCCTCTCTGCCTCTCTGCCTCTCTGCCTCTCTGCCTCTGCACCTCTGACCCTCTGACCTTCCCTCTGCCTCTCTGCCTCCTCTGCCTCTCTGCCTCCTCTGCCTCTGCCTCCCTAGTTCTGGGATTAGAGGTGTGTACCACAAAGCCTTGGTTCTTTGAAACAGGGTCTCACACTGAACTGGAAGCTTATCATTTTCAGCTAGGCTAGCTGGTCACGGAGCTCCTGAGATCCACCTGTACCTGCTCCCAATTCTGTGGTTATAAACTCATATTAGCCATGCTGGCTTGTTCAAGTTCAGTCATCATATGTCCACAACAAACATTCTTTCCCATTGAGCCTTCTTTCGAACCCCAAAGAGGTAATTTCAAATGATCTTCCTTTTGCATGATCATCAGAGAAGGTGGAAATGATAATAAAGGCAACAATGTCAGAAGGGAGATTTGTAACAAGAGGTTTTGGTACATGCTGATTCAGAACTGATTGCAGCTGTCAGTTATATCAATCCTGCCCGGCTGGAAACAGTTCAGTGCAGTTGGTTCTAGTGAAGAAACTTCAGGACATGTGTGTACACACCTGCACACAGAGACAAGGGAAGACAAGGGCGGTGCCCTGACTGCATGAGACCTCCAGCAGCCCACATGCTGTTAGTTGTCTGACAGGTGCTTGTAGGCACAGCAAGTACAATGGAAAGAAACAGCTGGATCGCTCTTTCATGCCTGGCTGGTGCCTGCTAATGCCCTTGCCAATGTGAGGCCAGCCTCAGAGAATGTTGGTGCAGGCTGCCAGGGTCAGCCTCCCCCCCAGGTAGGCACAATGGATGTGCTGTGTAGTTGGAGACCAATTTGCACATTATTCAGCTCTTTTTCAGCAATCAGGGTTTTTTTTTTTTGTTAATTTTAGAATGTTATTGTTTTGAAAACTAAGGCAAGACAGAAAAACATCTGCTTTTTATGTTTAAGAATTCCACTGCATTTCTTGTCTGTGTGGCCCCTTGTCTTTTACACTATGTTCTCACGAAGTCTCTTAAATTGTCTTTTTCCTTATTCTCCTAATACATCTGATTTCTAGAAAGGCAGAGGAAGCCTGTTGAGGTGGCTTCAGGCCTGTAATTCCCACACTTGGAAGGTCTAGAGAGGATAAATGGAAGCTCAAGGCCAGAAATGGCTACACCAGGGAGTTAAGGCTAGCCTGAGCTATGGGAGACCCAGGCTCACATAACTAATGGGGGTGAGAGAGAAAAAGGGGGACACAGAGGAGCAGGGAGAAGGATGTAGATATGTGTGCTTCCTCAGCTCCTCCTCTCTAGATGAATGTGTAGGCATTTGTGAATTGTACACAGGTGGCCATTTGTCTTCATATTAGTCAAAGTCAGACTGAGTTTTGCATCTTTTGTAGCATATAGCTGAGCAGGAGTTGTGGTAGAGACATCCATGTGGCCCTGCAAGCCTCCTGGTTGACCCTGCTGGGAATTATTTTGCTTTGTAAAGGAAGGAAATGCATTGACTTGAAATGTCTGTGCCAGCCCAGCGTCCTGTTCACCAGATCACGCATGTGCGTGTTCTCCTGTTTGTGTGAAGGGTGGAGACAGTGGCTCTCCAGATGCTATGGTGTTGCTAGGAAATGGTTTTCAAAGTGCTCTGTGGTGATGCAGTGCGTTGAACTTTTTTGGTGCAGTGTTGTCGTGGAAACCAAGTGCATCATTGCCTTGTCTGACTAATTTATGGTTTAATGATAAAATTTGAAATCCAGGGCTAATGGGCACACACACACACACACACACACACACACACAAATGTGCACCGAGTCCAGTAGCTTCAAGGGGAACTGCTGTGCATACAAGCCTTGGAACTGGAAGATTTCCCATGCTGTTGGCAAGAAGACTGTGATTGGTGAGGGCAAACTGTACCTTGTCAGTTTGCTTTCTATGGCCTTTGAGGGGGGAAATCCATGCTCATCCTCTGGCTCATTGCCGCTGGGCTTTGTGAATGCTCCCAGGTCTGGCTTGCAGCAGTGAGAGAGGCTTGGCAGGGAGCTAGGGTTTGGTGCCTTGTTGGTCGGCTTTAGGTGACCATTACCCCCTTACGCTGCCCTTCCTGTGGGTGACATTGCTGTCATCCATGAAGGCCTGCCACATGGACACTCTGCCCCGGGCCCGTTCTGTTTGCTATCTGTCCTCCTTTACTTTTACCTCCACGGCCACCCCTGACCTTCTTGCTGTGATTTTAGGGATCCTAAAGGAAGAGAAGACCTCACTGTGTGTTGATGGCAAGAGCTTCTCCTGCTTCAGAGAGTGATGGATGTGGCTTCTGTTTTCATCAGCGGGTTACTGGGTTAAGCTTTCAGATAAAAGTAGGGCAGGAGAGCTGAGCTGAAAGCAGGTGTTAATGCCCATCAAGTTGCTCATCTGCTTCCCAGGGGTTTAGGTTAGCTCTGGGGTTTCATCCCTATGTGCCCGACAGCTGATTTCTGTTCCATTGGATTAAATCTGCTCTGTGTTCTAGATACTTCCAAAAAATCCTTTATTGATGTTTCATGTTTAATGTATGTGGGTTTGACATTTTATAGGGAAAAGTCTGACTGTAGGTATGACTCCTAAGACAGAAAATTGAATGAGTCAACTTAGATGAATATTTCACTGAATACTGTAGAAGACCCAGATATGTATTTTTCAGCATATGTTTTCTGAGCATCTTTATTGTGCTAGATACTTCTTCTTTACAAAAATATTACCAGAGGTAGCAGGTACCTCCAAGGGACTGAAAGCCAGGCCAGCTAGAACACAGAGCTGCAGTACACCTGAGAGGTGCCAGCAGGCTGATTTCCCTGCTCAGGTCCCTGAGTGCCCATGTCTCACTTTCTGTAATGTTGGTTGTTGCTCCAATTACAGACTCTTGGATACAGTGCCTGTTGGGTGCATTTTATACAGTCCTAGCATTTCCTTTTGACCTTTCAATATTGACCTTCTGTAGACCATGCCTTTGTTTTTAAAAATGGAGCCCATAATACAACACCAGAAGAACAGGGGTATTCTGGCTCCATCACCACACATGTAAACCTCAGTGTAAATGTGGAGCCCCTCCCCATCCCCAGGTTAGTATTCTGGCCAACTCATATACATAAAATTGTGTCCACACTTGTCAGAGTCTGTCATGTTCAAGGACATCACTGAAGAGTTCGGGATGACAGGAAGAACAGGCAGGGTTTGCTTTGGAGTATTGACAGTCCTTATCCAAGTCTCCAAGGATGCTAGGCGTCTACCCCCAGCAGCGCCCAGAAGTCGAACTTTCTTCTTTTCCTTTTAGCATCCACCTCAAGTTGCACAGACACCTGAGATCCAAACCAGGTGAAAGCGAAGCCTCTCTCAGAATGTGCATCCTTCTTGAGAAGTTGTGAAATTCTAGGTCCCTTTTTGCTAGATGGACAACGTTTAGTCACTTTCTTTTTCAGTTGACGGGGTGAGAAAAGACCCGACCTGTCTGGAATTGGTGAGGGTTAAATGAGAGTGTGCCCTTCAATGCGTTTGACTTTTGGTGTAAATGTTTGTCACCGTCCTCTTATCAGGAGGACTTTCCCCTCCGATGGTCTCCTGCCCTCACACTAAAGGGCCATCTTCAGCTTTCTTGACCTAAGTATAATTTCATGACCTTTAACACCAGAGATGCCCACAGAAAGCTTATAGTATGTGGCTCCTCTTATGCAGCAGACAGGGCAGAGTAAGCACACGTCCTAATCTTCCTTGTAGTATTTACATGTGGGTTGTGATTTGTTGGTGCATGTTGGTGCGTGGGTTCCAAACTGGAAAACATGAAAGCAGGGATATAGATTCAAAACTGACCATGTTTACCAATCTTTTAACTTATTTGCCAGTGGAGTAAGTATTCAGACTACCATTTGTTATGAAATGTTTCCATGTTATTCTTGTTTGCTATGTGGAGTTCAACGCTTTTCCTTCTAGCACGGGAACAAGATTCTCTAAGCTATGCTTGGGTCTAATTGTCTATCAGTTCAAAGAGACTGCAGGCTGAACATTCATTCATTCATCCATTCATGTATACAGCCAGTTCATGCTGAATGAATATTTGTTCTTGATTGAGTGGATACAAACAAAGCTCTATTTTCATAGGTCTTATGATGTAGTTCAGTGACCATTTTCATTTCTTCAACAAATCTCAAAATTCTGTGTGTTCACTTTGTGTTTCCTTCTTATCTTTGTCTTTTTCATTTATGCTTTTATTCATTTGTGTATCCAGTATATATTGAATGGGGCATAATATGTGTTAGACAGAGCTTGAGATGAGGGTTTACAACCGTGAAAAACAAGCTGTTGTCATCTTGGCTTAAATTGCAGTTAGAGGAGGCTACCAAAGAAGAGCATAAGTAACTACAATGTAATACAGTAAGAGGGTGGACAGAATAATGGAGCAATGGATCAGAGAAGACATTAGGAAATGACCTTCTAAAATACCCATGCATATTAGAGTTCACTGATTTTAAAGATGTGCTTTCTAAAAAATAATTTTCACTGCTCTAAAATTAGGCCGCACTTCATGAGTGATGACATTTACTTCTTTAATTGGCAGTATTTCTCCAATAAGGGTGTATCTCCTAATAGCATGGCATCTTCAATGTAATAAATGTGGTATTACTCACCATGTGCCAGCCATTGCTCTTAGAAATTAATGTGCTGAGTCTTTTCAACAGCCTCTTAGGTTGGTACTTGCTGTAATTCAAATTGGCTCCCCAAAGTTCACATGTTGGAAACCCGATCCTCTTCATAGGAGAGATTTTTCAGCCATAAAGGTTTTGTCTACATGAATGGGTTAATGCCATCATGTGGCCCTGGGTTAGTCATGGCAAGAGTGGTTTGTTCTGACAGCAAGCTCCGTGTCTTGTCTCCTGCTCCTTGCTGCCTTCACCATTTGATACATTCTGCTGAGGCTCAACGCAGCTTGATGGCTCCCCAGCCTCAGCGCCTCCATCTTGGGCTTCTTGGCCTTCAGAACCATGAGCAAATAAATCTCTGTTGATTCTCAATCACCCAATGTCGTTATGGTGTTCTATTAGAACATCACAAATGGATGGATACAGTACTATGACTTGCTTCCTTCTCAAGGTGAAGAACTAGGGAAAAGTAAGTATTTACTAGAGTCATACAACAGGCATTGGTATGGTCAGGATTGGAATGTAGACAGGTCTGCTGGGCTCTTAACTGCAGAGCTGTGCTACCAGAGCTTTTGGAGATACTTTTGAGACAAGAACTTGAAGGAGGTGAGTGAGGAAGCTAAATAGGCATATAAATGACATATGTCCACACACAAAAAAAAGTGTATGGCTCTGAGTCTAGAATGTGCACAGTATTCTGAAGAAAGCCCATTTTGAGGAAGTACAATAGGTGGGAAGGAGCCGAGAGCGAAGTCAGATTACAGAGGTGATGGGGGAGGTCCTAACTTTGGACAAGCATTTGAGGGCCATCAGTGCATAAATATGAATGTGGATTGGATTCCAAGGGAGTGAGTATGCACTAAATAGAAAGGATCTAAGTGATGGGCTATACTTTATAGCATATAGAATGTGGAGATTGGCTTGATGACTAGAATCTTGTTGTTGAATGAGTAGCTACTGGGAAGAAGGAAAATATTGTGGTGACCCAAGAGTCTGGTGAAAAATAAGGTTGCAAAAAGGAGGGAGCTGCCATCGTGTCATGTGCTGCTGATGGGTTCAGTAAGATGAGCACCCAAGTTTAACTGAGATATTTTAAAAAGCCAAGGGCAGCTGGGCATGGTGATGCACGCCTTTAATCCCAGCCCTCAGGAGGCAGAAGCAGACGGCTCTCTGTGAGTTTGAGGCCAGTCTGGTCTGTGAAGGAAGTCCAGAACAGCCAAGACTACACAGTAAAACCTTGTCTCATTATAAACAAACAAACAAACAAACAAACAAACAAAGGGACAAACAAATAAAAGCCAAGGGGTTAGTGAACTTGAACAGGATCAGTTCATCTGCCTGAGTGGTGTGAAGAGCAAATAAGGGAAAGCAAAGTTGGAACCTCAGGGAAAGTATTCTATGAATGTCAGTTTATTTCAGCTCGTTGATAGTGGTTTTCTGTAGCTCTAATGGCTATTGAGAGGGAGGTGTTGATGTCCTTAATTATACTCACAGCTTTGTCCATTTTGCACTATTGGTCTTGTTCTGTGTATGTTGAAGACCTTTTGGTGATTACATATTTAATATCGCATGCACACTTGATGAATTGATATATTTATGTGATGTCTCACTTTTTCTTATTGATTTTTTGATCTGATGTTGACTTGGTCAGTTATTAACATAGCCAGACTTCTTTGCTTTTAATCAAGGTTTACATGGTATAGCTCTTGCTATTCCTTTACAGTTACTACAACTATAATTATTTCTGAAGTGAGTTTCTCACAGGCAGTCTTTAGTTGGGTCCTGCTTTTATTCCATTCCAAGAAGTCTGCCTTTACTTCTTTAGCTCATTTACCTTTAATGTAACTGTCAAATACTTTAGTTTAGATCTAACATTTTAAAAATGGTTTTCTATTTTCTCCTGCTAGTTTTCATTTTTCTGTTTTTTATTTCCTGATTTTTATGAGTTATTTGGACACTTTTCACTATTCAGTTCTATTTTGTCTTTTGTGCTTTTCACCATGTATCCTTGTATATATTTTTGGTGATTACACTAGAGATATATGGACATAAATGCACATATACACACTAATTTTTCTCATTCTGTTAGAAACAATGCTCTGCTGCTTCAAATGTTATTTAAAGCCCCATATAAAGAACCCCCTTTTTGTAATAGTTTGCATATTTGCTAGATCTGTTTTCATTAAAAACCACTGCCAAACAATGTTATAAAGCTTTTTTTATCAAGAGTGAAGCGTGACCTACAGAATTCACAAGAATTGTTCACCATAACTGCCTAGGTATTTGTAACTTCTCTTCTTCTTTCTTAATTCCTTACCTCCCATATCTCTCTCTTTTGTCACTTCCATCACTCTGAAGGATTTCTTTTAAACTTCTTTTAGAGCATGTCTGTTGACAACTGACTCACTTTTTCTTCTTTTGAGGATGCCTTCCTTTCACTTTTATTCCTCATAGATATTCTTTAGTAAATAAAGAATCCTGAGTTGAGAAGCTTTTTCCCCCAGCACTTTGATTATGTCATTTCATTTCCTCCCGTGATCTGTGGGTCCTGATGAGAACAATTCGGTCTTTCACATATTGCCCTCCTATAGTAATATCTTATTTTCCTGGATGTTTTCAGAAAATTTTCCATGCCTTTGTTTTTTAGCAATTTGGCTATAAATGTTTCTGAACATAGATTTCTTTGGACTTCTTTATTTTGGAGTTTGCTAGGCTTCCTGAATATGTACAGTTGTGACTTTCCTCATAGCGTGGAGTCTTTCAGCAGTGTTTCTTCAAATATACAAGAGTCTCTTCTCTCTGGAATTTCCATGGCAAAATATTGAACCGTTTGTCACATTCCGCAAGTCCCCAAGGCACTGTTTATTCTTACTCGGTCTTTTCTCTCTGTCGTTCAGATTGGACAGGCTCATCATCAAACTCACTGATACTTTCATCTCCACTTGAATCTTGATTCTTTCCAGTTATTTTATGCCGTGGACCTAAAACATACATGCTGTGGTTTGTAAGGAAATGGCTTCTTTAGGCCCCTAGGGAGTGACTCTATTAAGAGGTGTGCCTTTGTTGGAGGAGGTGTGCTGCTTGGAAATAGGCTTTAAGGACTCAGATGTTCAAGCCATATCTACTCTGGCAATTATTTTCCTGTTGCCTGTGAATCCAGATGTAGAGCTCTCATCTCCTTCTCCAGCACCATATCTGCCTGCATGCCACCATGCTGACAATAAACCAAAACTCTGAACTGTAAGCCAGTCCAAATTAAATGTTTCCTTTTATAAGAGTTGCTATGGTCATGGTGTCTCTTCACAGCAATAAAACATAAACTAAGACAGTTGACTCGGCTCTTTTTAATCTATTCTATTTTGTGCTTAGACTCTTTATTTTTCCATTTTTTTTCAAATGCCAGGCTTTACTTGTTGGGCATTTTTGTGATAATAACTTAAATGTCTTTGTCAGATAATTCTACCATTTTGGTGTTAGGATCCAGGTTAGCCAGAAATCTCCAGAGAAACATAACCAGTGGATCAGACTTCTTATGAAGGAGTGTGTAGTACAGATATGGAAACTAAGAATTCATTACCTTCTGTCTCCAGGTTGGAGGCTCAATTATAGGCCAAACACAAGGCCTTAGAGCCAGAGAAGTCAGTGATATAAATCCCAGCCTGAGCGTGAAGGTCCAACAGCCAGAATAGTGATGTCCAAACGAAGGAGAAAATAGACACAGGAGAGCAAGAGGAGACAGTAAATTTGTCCCCTGCCATTTCTATTTTACCCTTTGTTGAGGGACAAATGTGCACCCACATTGATAGATCTTCTTTATTCAGCCTAACTATCCACATAAAAATTTCTTCCAGAAATACCAATAGAAATTGTTCCCCATAAAACAAACAAAAAGCATCTTACAAGCTGCATATTCATCTCTTAGTCTGTAGCACACAAAATTTACCATCACAGTATTGACTGTCTTCTCAAAAAAGATGTGATTTTCTTGGTTCTCCTGTCCAGCAACTTTGGACTTCATTATATACTAGTGTTTGCATCTTAATTATATTTCATGGTTAATCTTGACATTTTTGCATGCTGAGCTCAAGGCACAAGTTCCTCTTATCCTTCTGGATGTGGGAGTTTCATCATTATTTTCATTTTCTAAGTGTATGGTACTCTTTGCACTTGTCTGGAGTATATGCTGCTCAGTGACCTAGCTGTGACCTAGGATGTGATCTATACTACAGTTTAATTCTGAAAGTCTGTAGTTTGCTGTCTAGCATGAGACTCATAAGTGGAACTGAGAGGGAAGCCCAGAGGCACATAAACAACCCATCCTTTTGCTTTCCCAGGCCCTCCTTTCTTCTTAATCTCTTGTATTTCCTAGTTCCCTAGGACTACCATTTTGGCTCCTGTGGCAAGAAATATGGGACTTCCTGTTCCTGGTTCTGCTGTACATGTGGCTGCGCCTACATCTGGGGATAAGATATATAAGAACACAGAAAGGAAAAGACAACATCAGGGATTTACCTTCTTGTAGATGAGAGAAGTTCTTGTTTAGTACTTACATTGTAGTTTCCTGTGACTTACGCTTCTGCTCCCACAGCAGAAAATAATAGAGAAAAGATCAAATGGGAACCCACACCCCACCCCCCGCCCTAGGGCCTCCAAGACGAGACTCCTTTCCTACTCTTTGCACCAAAATTATAAACTGGTTGGGAGCTTTACTGAGCACATTGATCTTTTTTGGGCTATACTAAGCACACATTGAAAAAATAATTGTGCTCAGGGGAAGGGAAGATGTCAGAGTCATTGCCGATTTGATGGAACTTTGTATTCTAGATGAATTCCCAATCTCCCTGTTGACGTGTGTGCTTGTGTGTTTTCCTGTGGGTGTGGCGTGGCTGCTCTGTGCTTCTTGTTCTATGCCATAGTTGCTACAGAGACAGGGTGGGGAATGCTTGTGCCGCATTCCCAAAGCTGTGTTGGAGGAGGCAAACTCACCGTGTATGACATCTGTGAGTTTGCTGTTGGCTGAGTTCAGCATGGAAGCTGCGTGCTGCTGTTTGCGGTGCGGAGCACGGTAGTAGGTTCCTTGCCAGCATCTGTTCCAGAAGCATCCCAGCACCCACTGAGTTTTTGTAAAGTGATAATGTGGCAATTTTTAAAACTTTGCAATGCAAAGTTCAGACACTTGCCGCCTCCGTCTCATCAGGGTAACAGTGCTACCATTTCTTCCAAGTAGCCCTCCACAGGCTAAGGTGAACTTTGCTCTAAGCACACATTATCTCATGAGAAGGACAGGAAGAGGCGCTGAGGGCTGGCCTTGGCACTCACACAGACTCATCTGTCTTGGCCTTGTCACTTAGTAACTGTGTGACCTTGGTCAAGCTATAGAGTCTCTTGGACCTCTGTTCCTTCAGAATCGAGCTCAGGGGGCAGGATTGCCGATCCCAAAGGCAGCGCTACTAGGTCAGCATTAACGAATGTTCCTAACATAGTGGTCTTTTGTCATAAAGGAAAGAACTTGGCCTTGTTTTCTCTCTGCATCAGTTCTATTAAATATTCTGTTTAACCTGCTGAAATATGTGACTTGGAGTCACTCTCCTCTTAGCAAACATCAAGTTAGAATCATTCTTGAGACTCAAGAGTAGTCATTACATATTACGTACCCCATTTCTGTACTGAACGTGTGTGAATAGCTCTCTGAGTATAACAGGGACTCACTCTAAGTACAGAGCAGAGGTAAACAATGATGTGTGTATGCAGAAGTCCAGAAAGTATGTCACCCAGGCTGCCCCTGGGTGCCTGTTTTAGAGAATAACTGGAAAAAATCCTCCGAGTGGCTCCTGTCTCCTCTGTTAATTGCAAGCATCTCACTCATCTTCATCCTCCATGCTGGCATTAAACAAAGCCTTCAGTGTGTTTACCATTGCTAATAACAATCTCCTCTCTTCCTAGGAAGCTTGTAAACAGCACTTACTTAGTAAACTGCCGTTTCTTTAGAGCTGTGCATTATTTGAAAAGCTCCTAAAACCTTTTAGCTCTTTATAGTTGGAAACCTGTGTTTGAAAGGAAGCATAATTTGATTTTGTGCAGATGCAAATGAGCAAGGTTCTTGGAAGTGAGAGTTATGTATCTTTCTTTATTCCTGTTCACAACCTCCATTTCATAAATGGATGCTGAATAATTGTGGGTTCAGTTAATTTAAATTTGAATGCTTTTGAATAATTAGTATGTGGGTAACACTTTATATTGAATATTTTAATGGAATTCATACCTAGCTCCCAGTGGTGGGGGAGATGTTGGCATGGGGTTATCTGACCAGCGACAAGGGACAGTTACATTGGGCTGGGCTGCTTTACTTTCTGCACGAGTAGAATCCTGTCCTAGAGACCTCCTGTGAGCCCTGGGTTTTAATTAAAATTTAAATTGCCCCTCTGAAAAACCCTCACTTGAGTGACTAAGACAAAAAAAAATAAAAAGGCTTTGTTTTAATTTCTGTCCTAGGCTGTCACTGGAGAGCTTGTTGGAAGAGGGGGAGGGAGAAGAGGGGGAGGGAGGAGAGGGGTCACGGAAAGGGCCTGGGGCAGGAAGCAAAGCACAGAGGTCTGGATGCATCCAAGTTTCGCCTGTGTTCCCCGGCCGAACTCAAGGACCCTACAAGACATCGTGTTCTGGGGACAGCAAGCCAGTAGCAGCAATCGACAAGCATACTTTAGAACCCGCCTGGGTAAATAGCGTTCTGGAAAGGCCCGCCCAGGTTGTGAGGAGAGCCAAGAGCTCCAAAGACAGACATGCTTAACCTTGTCCTGGATCTTCCCACCGAAGCAGGGTGTGTGTGTGCGTGTGTGTGTGTGAGT
The DNA here is from genome assembly GCA_028658305.1 of Pachyuromys duprasi. Taxonomy (NCBI): domain Eukaryota; kingdom Metazoa; phylum Chordata; class Mammalia; order Rodentia; family Muridae; genus Pachyuromys; species Pachyuromys duprasi. The sequence continues at coordinate 1,469,868 of CM053750.1, read as the reverse complement.
GTGTGTGAGTGTGTGTGTGTGTGTGAGTGTGAGTGTGTGTGAGTGTGTGTGTGTGTGTGAGTGTGAGTGTGTGTGAGTGTGTGTGTGTGTGTGTGAGTGTGAGTGTGTGTGTGCGTATGTGAGTGTGTGTGTGTGTGTGTTAGGAGGATGAGAAAGTTTTTAAAGTGCATAGCAGTGGAAAAGAAATCAGGGCCATTTTTATTGAAAGGGTAAATTTTAACTTCAGAGAGACCAAATTTTACTTTCCACACTAAAATTATCCAGCAAAGATATTTTGGAGAGCAAATATTGGTGGTGCTGACGACACATTGAGATAATTACAGAAGAGAAAGCTGAGCCATCCGCAGCAAAGCCGAGGAGATGCTAACAGTTACTTGCTAAACCTATTTCTTCAAGAACAGGATGTTTTAAAGTGTTTCAAAGAATACCGCTGGTACAGAATATTAGACAACAACATATGAAACATCTAGAAGTATCTTAAACTAAACCATATGTAAATGACGGGCGATGAAATACTAAGCGCAGTTTGGAGAGCATGTTGATAATGCTTAGAGTTTACTGTAGACCAGAGATAAGGCAACTCCCTTCTGATAGGAACTTTTTATTAAAACATCGGTAACTTTCTCTTTTTTCTCATTTAAAATTCTCAGAAACTCCTAACAAAAATACCAGTTGTACTTCTTGGTTTTTGGTACATGTGTGTGTGTGTGTGTGTGTGCATGCAAGCATGTTTGTGCATGCATGTGCAGATATTTGCACATGTGAGCACTTGCAGGTAGAGGCCAGAGGTGGATTGTGTTGTCCTCAGTTGCTCTCTACCTTATCTGTTGGTACAAGATCTGTCAGTCTAGATCCTGCTGGTTGAGGTAGACTGAGGCCCAGCGAGCCCCACACATCCTTCTGTGTCTGTCGCCCTGGCGCTGGGTTATAGACGCTGCGGCCATGTCCGGCTTTTACCACGGGTTCTGGGGACCACAACTTGAGTCAGACTTACCAATTAAGTGTCTCCCAGCCTCTTCTGTATGTTTTAATAGCAACTTTTCATATCAGCTGTAACACTGGGATACATATACATATATTTTTACATATTTTACATATATATACATATATATGTATATATATTTAAAAGAACATCTTTGCTGAGGTGCAGTTTGCACACTATGGAATCTGTCCATTTTCAGTGTGTACCCAAAGCTTAGTGAATTTGTTCAGTTACACAGACATCACCATAACCCAATGTTAGAACACTTCTGTTAGTCCTAAAAGCACACTAATATCTAACTACAGGAATCCTCTGCCATAGAACCATGTGACTTGAGCTAGATGTTTTCTATAAATGGAAAGCACACATGTAGTCTCATCTAGATTCTTAGCACAATAACTTCAATATACAATAACTTCAATGTACATTTGTGCTAGAGTGACCTGTTCTTTTTTATTGCTGAATAATATTCTGTTATAGGTGTACACATAATTTCATTTATCTGTTCAGCCACTGATGGCCATTTATATTGGCTCTAATCTGTTGCTTTTAGAAACATAAATATTTGCATACATGTTTTGTGTGAATTTTGATTTTATTCTTTCTCTTGAGTGGAATTACACCAGTAGAATCAGGTTTGTGTGGTAGCATTTTGAAAAATACTGCCATATTGTTACCCAAGTGCTGTGATATGCCAAATTCCCATGGGCCCCCTTATTTCATTTTCGTCTTGGTTAAAAGTTTATCTTAAATTTGCAAGCAGGGAGTACAGTGTGGAGGAGGGTTGGGGAGACCGTCTCCTGTATCACCCTCTACACTTGTGCCAGGAAGACACTGAAAGCAGAGGACTGGGGGGTATCTAGGCTTGAATGGGGTTGTGACCTAGACACTGTTCACAACAGAGACAGAATGACGTAAACTGGCTGCAGGTGACCCCAGCTGTGGACTCAGTTCTAAACACGGTACTGAAAACAGAAAGGCAGAGTAACAGGGTCCGCAGTAGCAGGACAGGACGGCAGCTCTGGATACCTACATTTTGTTCATTTTTTTCTGTTTGTTTGTTTTGTTTGTTTGTTTGGTTTTTGAGATAGGGTTTCTCTGTGTGTCCCTGGCAGTCCTAGAACTTGCTCTGTAGACCAGTCTGGTTTGAACTCACAAGATCCTCTTGTCTCTCCAAGTTCTGGGATAAAAGGCATACATCACCATGCCAGACTTGAACCTACCTTTGAATAGAAGCATAAAGATGAGTCCAGGTCAATGCGCAAAAAGTAAGAAACTTTGGAACATAGCCCTAAAAGGGATGTCCCCATCATGTCCTTGTACTTGGGGTTAAGGAACTCGGTGGGAGAGGAGGTCGAAAGAGGGTGAGAGCCAGAGGCATGAGAACACCAAGAAAACAAGGCCCTTAGCAGCATGGCCGACAGAGTGGGAGGCAGCCTGCACAGGTGTGTGGGGCTGTGCCCATCGGGGCCCTAGAGCTGAAACAAGACATGGACACGTGTCCCCACATTTCTTGCGCTTTTCCTTTGGCTCCCTTTTATTGTTCATCTGACTTGTTCTGGTTTGTGTTTATTTTGTCTTATTTTATTTTTTTATTATTTCATGTGCCTTTTGTATTCTAATGAGAGAAGGAAAGAAAGGGTGTAGATTTGGGTGGGCGGGAAGGTGGGGGAGGGTCTGGGGCGTTGGGGAGGAGGAAAGCATTATCAGAATACATTGTATGAAAAAAATTATTGCAAGAAAGGAAGATGAATCCGGTTCAGGAAGGAGGGACAAGAGTTGGGTCCAGGGAATCCATAGCAAGTGTAGCAATCCACAGCCCCACAGCAGGGAAGCTTGCGTGGCGCTATTGTCTGGCCTGGAAGGCCAGCCATGAGGGTGGCTGTGCTAATCTTCAGAGCAGTGCTGTGCTGTTGGCAACAGGAAGGAGATTCCTGCTCAGGGGCTGAATGACTTGTCTCAGAGCCTGTAGACAGTTGTGAGCTCTGGCCCGACCGCTTGCCTCTTGGACTAGGCTGTGCAGTTGCAGTTGTTGAGATTCTCTGACTTTTAATGGCCGTATCTACCAAGTGGCAGCAAATAAACTAAATAAATGAAAAGAGTCGAAGTAAAGCCTTGTCACCCAAGGAGAAAATTGGGAAATTTGGAAGGAAGGTTTTGCCTTTGTCCTTAATTTACCTGACAGCATTCTCTGAAGTAATGGATGTCTCAGGGGCGTGTGGGATGCAGATGTCACGTCTGCTGCAATTACTCAGCAGAAAGAGGGCTGAGAAGCATTAGTGGCACCCAGACTTATCAGCTGTCAAGGCCGTTTGCTCTTGTTCTCCAGAAGCATGCCACTTTAGAAGTACTTCATTTTTCACTGATGAGAAATTGGACAAATGAAGCTTCTTGGGCAAGCATTCCAGCACAAGAGAAGCCATTTGGATGAAATGGCTGCATGGTTATGTTTGAGTCTTCAGAAATGAGGAATGTTTGTGGAAACAAAAACAATTGCAAGTCGATACTCAGCCATCTCCAGTCTCTGTGCCCAAGTGTCTTATGGGTAGGCTTCTGGACACATTCCCCCAACACGTTACACAATGGTTGTGCACTTTGGGGTGACAGTTGCCCCCCTCCAAGCTTACGTTGCAATTCAAGTGCCATTGAGAAGGAAGCCTTTAAGAGGTGGTCAGGCCCTAGAGCAGTGGCTCTCAGCCTTCTAAATGCTGTGACCCTTTAGTACAGTTCCTCAAGTGGTGCGCACCAACCATACAATTATTATCGTTTCTACATCACAACTGCGACTTTGCTACTGCTAGGAATTGCAGTGTAAATATCTGATATGCAAGATATGTGATATGTGACCCCTGTGAAAAGGTCACTTGACCCCCTAAAGGGTCACAACCCACAGGTTGAGAACCTCTGTCTGAAACACTCTGCCTCCTGAGACAGGTGTCCATAAAGAAGAGGACATTCACCTTTTGCCTGTGTGTCTTACATGTCCACCTTCGGCCATGAGATGATACTGTGTCCTTGAGCTTGGGCTTTGTAGCATCCAGAACTGTAAGCACACACCTTCTTTCTAGACTGCCCAGCCTCGGGGATTCTGTCACAGCTGCACACTGATCTAAGACAACATTACTATTTTTCTTGGCTGTCTCCTGTTTCAGTAGAAAAGCAGCACATACCATCTTTTTCCAGAGAGCACATACAGCCATGCACTGCTGCTTCCTCATCCAATGGGATGCAGGTGCCTACTGTACCACCCTCTGTGACAGCTCCGGCAGGAGGCTCAGCTTTATCAACGAGGCAGCGACACATAGCACGGAGCAGAATAGTCAAACGAAAAAGGCCTTTCTGATTTGAAGTTTAGGATCATAACAAGGTCATGTGATTCTGAAAGCCTGTTCTTGCTGTCCATGGAATCCAGTCACTTCCTTCCTGTTTCTGTTTCTGTTTTGTTTTGTTTTGATTTAATTTTTTTCTTCTGTGATGACTGGGGGAAGGGAGGCTGCTGCCTCTCAGCTATGCAGGCACAAAGGGCCTGGGACAGGGACGTTTCTTTCCCTAAGTGCCCTGCTGCTGGCTAAACAGGCTTATCTTCTGACGGTCTAGGATGCATTCCCCGCTGGAATAACTGCTCATCCTCCTGTTTTGAGGCAGAAGAGGGGGCTGTTCCTCTGCAGCCCACAGTCAAGCTGGGGTGTGAACAGGCCTCAGTCTGACTTTATCTGAGGATGATTTGTGGCCGGCTTGTATGGACTTTCCAGCACAGGCCGTGGATGAGAGAACAAGGTGCAACCTCTGCAGAGGTACAGGACTGGAGGCCAGGGAGACCTAGCGTGGTTGCAGAGGTGCAGCTAGGCTGAATGATTTTCTTTCTGGGTCAAACTTTAAAAGCGTTTGATACAGGTGCTCTTAGTAAATGGTCATCTGTGACAGCGTAATTCAGCACACTGTGGGTTCCCATGGCCACTGTGGGTGTCTGGGTGAGGCCACTTAACAACAGTGCTGAGAACAGGGGCTGTGGGGCCAGAGGCCTAGCTTTCTTCTCTCAGGCCTTGTGTGACCCTGGGGACTCTTGACCTTTCTGTGCCTTGGAACCTTCATCTAGAAGCAAGGATGATGACAGAGCCTGCCCAGCAGGTTGCCTCTGAGGGTGGCCCTTTGGTGAGAACTCCCTGGGGAGCATCTTACCCTAACACCTTGGCTGCTTTTAAGGTGACTTTTGTCTTTGACTTTCCGCCATTTCATGGCAATGTGTGTATATGTGGATTTCTTCCGTGCATGCTGTTTACGATTGGTCGGCCCTCCTAAGTCCACGGAATTGGTGTCTTTTATGGTTTCTGAATTTTTCTCAGCCATGGCCTCCTCACAAGATACTTCTGCCTCAACTCCAGGTTCATCTCTGTCAGCCTTTCTTGTTGAGTCTACCAAAGTTCTTCCACTTTTTAATATCTGTGACACATAGTTCTGATTGGAAACAAACTAACAAAAGCGCAACAGAGTTTTTCTGTGTCGCCCAGGCTGGCATCACATTCTTGGTTCTCTTGCTTCAGCTTCCCAAGTGCTAAGATCACAAACAAGTGTGCTGCATTGTGTCTGACCAGGTACCCACAGCTTACCAGTTCTCTGTCCATTTGTCTTTCGCCAGCTGTTAAATATTTTCACTGATTTATTAGTTTTAAATATTACTTTTCTTTTTACATCTGAAATTTCAAGTTGGATGTTTTCAGGTCTGCCAAATACTTTTTAACAGGTTTCAATTTCCCTCTGAAATTTCCGGGTTTGAGTGTGGGAAGCATAGTTGTGTCACGGCCCATGGCTGTGCTGTGTTGGAAAGCAGTCTCACTGATGTCACACACACTCATGCCAGGTTGTCCTTCACAAAGGCTCCCTCTTGTTCCTTGGCCAGGTGCCTGGCCTCGTTGTGGTCAAGGTCTGAATTCAGTTTCTTGCATTGTGAGTTGCTGGGAAGTGGGCCTGTCTTATGCACTTTCTTTCTCTGAGTTATATGAGAGATGGACCCTGTGTTTCACGGAATTCTCTACCTCTGGCATCCTTGGATGCTTTAGTGTCCGTTCCCTTGGATGCTGTTAAGTAAGTTCAGCTTTGCAGCCTTTTCTTCACAATTAACAAATGCCTCTGGCTGCTAAGTGTGCACACCCAGGTCTGAGCATCCATGATTTAGCCTTGTAATTTCTTCCTGATTTGTTTAACCTTCAGAACTTTTAACAGGCTGCGTTTAAATTGCTTGTCCCTATGAACGGTAAAGTCTCTTTTTCAGGGGGGTTACCTCTGTCAGGTTTCTGCATGCTGTAGTGGGCTGCCCTAGAGCCATTTGGATACTCAAAGCAAAACTGGACTTCATGAGTTAGAAAAATAGAGATTGTTAAGTTGAGGGATGGTGAGGGAATGGCAGGAGCTAGAGGAGTAGGAAGAGGGAGGGAAGGGTGAGTATAATTAAAATACATTGTATACTATATGTGTGTGTGTGAAATTCTCAAAGAATAGATACATTAAAAAAATCCCATCCAGATATCCAGTTCTTGGACAAGTCAGCTGAATTTCTTTGTGTATCAGTCCACTATAGTCTTCTATTATGGCAATAATGGGTACCTTGTTGATCCTTTTTTTTTTAATCAGGAAGATACTATTGTGACATAATTTTCTGCCATTTTCCTTTGTTTTGTTATGTTTTTTTGTTGTTGTTTTTTTTTAGTATGTGCTTGTATTTTTTCCTGTGTTTGGGGTTCTTTGTTTTTGTTTTGTTTTGATATGGAGAGGGGAGTTAAAACAAGTCTCAGTTATGTTTTCTAGTTTGGCTTCCAATTTGCTGTGTGACTGAGGATGACTGTGAACTTCTGACCTTCCTGCTTCCATCTCCCACGTGCTGGAATTAAAGGCATGAGCCACTTCTCTCACTTTTCAAAAAGAGCGCTGAGAATTAGATTCATGGCTTCACAGGAGCTAGGCAAGCATACATCCAACTGAGAGAGAGTAGAAGGAGTTGGTGTACATTCATTTCTTGGACAGTGTTATTCTTGGGCAGAGACTGGCCATGAGCAGTGAGATTGGAATGGGCAAGCACAGCTATGTTGGAAAGAAAGAATGATGCTTATGCTCAGTGTTTACCATCAAGGTTTCTGTTTCTACCTTAGAAACAGAGCCTGAGTGGGCGTTCTCCATTCCAGCCTTGCCAGGGAGAGCTCTTTCTGAACTTAGCCCATCTCCTTTGGACTCGTATCCTGTCATAGAACAAAATACTAGGCTGTCAGAAGTGGATGCCATTTATGTTAGAGAACTGACTTTTCCCTCTAAACAGACACAGTCAAGGAAAACCAGCAAGAAAATTGAAGGAGTAGGGGCCAATCTCTGGGCCACGGGGTGAAAGTCTGTTTCTAGAGCAGTGTCGGGTATTTTGCTGAAAGAAGCATATATTTTCATATGTTGGTACATGGGCTCAAATAACTGGAGACAACGGTGTTCAAAGTAGATTGCTGTCTGACTTTGAGTAAGAACTTCAGAAGTTGAGAGATGGCCTCAGGTGGCACTTGCAAAGTGTGCCTCTTGCCTCAGACAGGCGAGCCTCAGGAGCAAGACAGAGGCCGTGGCTGAGGTGTTGTTCACCTGGATTGATCATCATACTGGATTTTTTTTTTCTTAGCGGTTTTCTTCCTTCACATCTTCAGATTCTAAATTTCTGCCTCCAAAGTTTCAAAATTGTTGGCAACAGCCACTCAAAATATTGTTATTTTCCTTCTGTTCATTGAAGGCTATCTTAGTCACTGTTCTATTGCCTTGAAGAGACACCATCACCAAGGCAACTTATAGAAGGGAACTTTTAACTGTGGCTTGGCTTACAGTTTCAAAGGTTTAGTCCATGACCGTCATGTCAGGGGGTGTGGCGGCAGGCAGGCATGGTGCAGGAGCAGTAGCAGTAGTTTACCTCTGATCCACAAGTTGCAGGCAAAGTGAGAGGGGTGGGGCTGGGCTTGGCATGGCATGGCATTTTGAAACCGCAAAGTCTACTCCTGGTGACACACCTCCTTCAACAAGGCCACATCACCCAGTCCTTCCCAAACAGTTCTACTACCTGGGGACCAAGCATTCAGAGATATGAAGCTTATGGGGATCATTCTCATTCTAATCACCACAGAGACCCTCCGTAAGTAACAAAGAAAAAAAAGCTGATGATTATCCTCATATAATTTATTTCATTCATTTAAATTTCTTGGATGTGAAGATAACTTACAGTGAACATATTTATTTGGCATTCTTGTATGTGTGTGTGTGTATAGTCCGGAAGTCAACGTCCCATGGTTTCCTTAATCATGTCCCAATTATTTATTATTATTATTTTTAGATAGACTATCTCACTAAACTAGTTGATCAAAAGGCACAGTATCCTCCTATCTCTCCTTCCCTGGCATTGAGATTTCAGGCATGCCCGGCTTTCACATGGTGCAGGGCTCAAATTTAGGCCCTAGTGCATCCTTAGTGATCAGTTTGTTGACTGAGCCATCTTCCTGGCCCTCACTAGCTGTTTTTTCTTTGACATCACCATGCAAAGACGGCTTAGGATCCTGAAGCTAGTATGATAGAGTGAAAACCTGGGCTGCCTGAGGTGTTTAGTTTACAGCCCTGAGACTTTCGGTGTGAAATTGAACCGTATGAAGAGGGAAGTCTTAGGTGATCACAAATGAATTGCAGAAAAAAAGGAATTATTTTCCCTTATTTAAATTGACATATACTTAGGTCCTACATGGCTAGATTTGATATGGCTATAGACTGGATTGAATGACTTTGGATTTTCCTGTGCTTACTTTCTTTAGTCATTGACAGGAAGTATGTGTTCATATTGTCTTCATTGTCATGACCTGAACATTTACTAAAAGAAAGCCAGGATTTCACACACAACCAATCAGCAGGATGAGCTTTAGCATGGTGTCTCTTCTTGAACTATTTTATATGTTCCTTTCAGAACCCTCCCTTCTTATCCACTGTGGGTCTCAGATACAAAAGCATTTAGTTGCTTAGCAACCAGATCATATATGCTGGAAATCCTGGAAAGAATGACAAATATACCTTCCCTAGAAACTGTAAGATTCCTTGTTATGTCACCGATCTCTTGCTTTTAAATGTAGACATGAAATGAGATCAGAGATGAACTATCTTAGCCTTGGAAGCTGTTAGAAACAGGACTGTTTGGATGACTGCTTTCTAACTTGAAAGATGCAGTCATTAAAAATTAAAATAAGTGCTAAAAACCAATGGTTAGTGCTCTCTAAGATCCCAAGGTCCAATGGGTTACCGCCTTCCTTTGGGCTCTAGGCACAGTAAATAGTGACTTCCTGTCTGGTGTCTAAAGATCCATTCTTTCATCCCCATCTCTTTCTTACAGAAAGGGAGACCTTCTAATTCTTTGTTTTAGTTTTAGTTTTAGTTTTTCCACTATCAAGTTTCTACTTCTAAGGTAAAGTTAATTTTGTTGTCAGAACATTTTTTGTTGAAAAGAATCCTCATTGTAATCAATATCTTTTTTTTTTTTAAATCGTGTTCTCAATTCTCTCATTAAGTGAGAACCGTGTCTTCTTTTCCTATTCTTCTTGCAAGATCCCCTATCCCAGATGGATAGGCAGATGATCAGCAGATGTTCTACGCAGTCTAAGAAGAGAGCATGGCTCAGTAGGCATGGGGAAATGCCATTTACTTACTGAATGACACCTCAGGGGCAGGGGAAGATGGTGGGCAAGTAGATGGAATATCATAGGTCACTCATAACTTCTTATCTGTGACTCTTACTTCTAAAGGATCCTTAATTTCTATTGCTCACTTTCTGCTGCTGCTTCCACCTCTTATCCTTCCTCTTCCTCTTCTCCTTTTTACTCTTGCCCTTTACTATCAAGCTTGCAGGGCATATGGATCTCCAAATCCCTGCCCTTCCAGGTGCAGTCCTATGGCTACCCTCCTGGGTCCTGCAAACTTCCAGTGCACCCCATTTCCTCTGTGTTCTAGGAGCAGACCAAGCCCCCTGCGTCCATACCGAGGTCGAGGCTCTTCCTGGGAGCGTGTCCGTCAGTCCCCGCTCCCAGCTCCTATGCTGGACTCTCTTCTCTGGGAAATTTCCACTGGCCTCTGGTGTTTATTTCATCCTTTTGCATTACTCGAGGGTTAGTGCACTGGCTGTTATATGGACAGGAGTGCCCTCGTAGTCATATACAGAACCTATTCTTCAGAAAGGTCTCAGGGTCTGCAGTCGTCTTCATAATTCATCTTGGACTTTCTCTTCTGTAGGTGAAATCTGACAATGGAGCATGTGCCATGGCCTTGAAGCCTTGGCTACTACATGAGCCTTAGCTTGCCCTTCCCTGTAGCCCTCCCTCAGATCATTTCTCAACCACTTGAATGTGCTTCTGCCCTGCCACCCGGCAGTCCTTGACTGGCGTGGAGACGAACCTGATTATATATAGTGGACACTCTGTGCTCCAAGTCTTCCACACTTGTCAGGGTCCTGGAAGCAAGTGTGAGAAGGGTCAGGGTCACAGCATGGCAGTGCCCATTTAGTGGGTGACTCAGGAGCCTCGTGCCTGCTGCTGGTACAAGCGGAATCCACGGTGGCACAGAAGTCAAAGTTCCCTTGAGGTAATTAGTCTAGGGTGGTTTGGGGTAGGAACAGTGACCACTCTGCTCTTGGATGGGGCTGTGCTTCTCCCTTTGGGGCTCAGTCTGTTGTGTGAGAGTCTCCAGCTATACATTATGGGTGACCTGTGGGTATTTCATTGCTTGCCTTTTTTAAGGTTTGGGGAAGGGGCTTTTTGTTTGTTTGTTTTGAGAAATTTGAATTTAAGCCACTCTTATTGTCTTGGGAAATTGGAGAATCCCCTTCTTTATTGTTTGACGGAAGGTTTTCATCTATGATGGAAAAAGTACCTCCCCTGCCTCCTCCATGCGCGCTGTATCTCCAGCATCCTGCTCCTTCTCCTGCTTAGTGCTGCTCTTGCTAATGCCACCGTGACGCTAATCCTCTCCCTCCTCCCCCACTCTGCTTACAAATGTCATCTTTCATTCTAACAATTCATGCATTTCAACAGAATTTATCAACTAACCCTACAGGTTTAACTTCAACTCAGGAAAGCTTTCTTTTTTTTCTTTCTTTCTTCAGTTATGCCTTCTCCATCTATGTCTTTGTTTTCTTTAGCGTTATTGATGGCTCATCTATAATTCCCTAGATCTGTTTGTTTTTTTTTTCATTTCTCCCTTCATGTGTTGTGATGGAATTTTAACTTGATATTCTAGGCTATAACTCCACACACTTCACAACCTTTGCCAGAATCATCCCACAGCCCCTTTCTTCCTTCCTTCCAACAAATTCTTTTTAAAATAATTTATTTTTTATTTTATTTGCATTAATTTTTGCCTGAATGTGTATCTGTGTTAGGGCATCAGACACTGGAGTTGCATACAGTTGTGAGCTGCCATGTGGGTCCTGGGGAGAAAAGATGCGGTGGTCACCTGGTCAGAACAAGCCAGAGTATTAGAGTAACCTAGTGTAGCTCAATGTGTTTCAGGTAGAGCAAGTTGGCAGAGAATGGTCCGTGGTGGGCAGAAAGGTGGCAGCATATAGATGCTGTAAGAACCTGTGACTTTCGTGAGGGGCTCACAAACAACTCAAAGGAGGACTAAAAGTGACAGTGTTTGCTTCATTGTGCAACTTGACTTAATACTTGGTCCTTGGGTGATTTTTCAAAATTTCTACACAATCTGAAAAAAAAAATGAAATCAGCAGCTGATAAAGAGCCACCATGTTGAAGGATTGCCTGGGCCTGTATGGTGACATCAGAGCACAGATTAGTTTATCTTATTACTTTCTTCGAACTTGTTCTGTCAGATTTTTCTTCTGTGTGTCTGGATTGTATTTATCATGACTTTTAAGTTTAATTTTTACCTATTAAAAAGTCTAGACTAAGCTTTCTCTCTTTCTCCCTCCCTGCCCCTACATCACCTGGTTCAGTGAGTCTATGACTCCTTCAGCTCAGGACTGTCTCTATCTTGGGAATCAGAAGGGAAGACCTTCTCTGTTCTATTTTCCAGAACACAAGTTTTTGGCTCCTCGGGATCTAGGTGGGATAAGAAAGATAAAAAGGGAAAATTGATTCCGTTTAGGCTTTTGAATTGTCTTTTTGTATTACATGTGCACATGTATACACATTTAAACACACCCCCTATTCACTGATTCACACATGCACACTTCCGTTACTCGGTTAATGAATGAACTCTCCAGTGGGCTTTGCATACCTGCTGTTCAGGCTTCTGCTTTGGGAGCACAGTTCCCATCTCTTCTCTGCTGGTGTCTCCTCACCCCTGTGACAGGAAGCCCTCCTGGATAAGGTCCCTTCAAGGTAGTTCCTCTCTTCTGTGGTCTACTGCCTTGTTCACTCGGCCACTAAAACCATTGGATTTCTGGGCCATTCACAGCGCCATCGTGCCCCTCCCTCTGGAGCAGCCCAGGCATTGCTCTTCCCTGTCATTCATGTTCATGGCTCACGTAGAGACTATTCTACACCTTCTATGGTGGCAGCTTGTAGAGGGCTGTGACTTCACTGCCATCCACTGGCAATGGCATCCACGCTCTCAGACATTCCTCGCACGGAGGAAGAAGGTCCTAGGCACTTCCCTGCTTCAAAGAGGCGAAAGGACACAGTGGCCTCTACTAAGCTGGCTATTCTCAACAATAATGCTTAACTATCAGCTCCCCAGCCTTCTCTTACATTATGTTATGGGTGTTTGTTTCTCCCCTCCCTTAGCTCCTATAATAATGACACATGAGACTCATTGGATATTACACAAATACTTAGGCCATATAGATAGGCTCTTTTCTGACTAGCTCATAACTTAAATTAACCCATTATACTAACCTAAATTTTGCCCCGTGGTTGGTTACCTGAGCTCAGGCACCACGCATCCATCTTCCTCACATCTTAGCCCCTGAATCTTCCACACCTAGCTCTCTCCCAACCCCTTCTGCCTGTTCGATGTCCCACCCATTTCCCGCCTCAGTTATAAATTATAGGTTTTTTTTAATTGACAAGTATTGCATTTGTACAATACACAAGATATTTCTTCTATAGTCTGGAGGTGGGAGAGGGGTCTAAGTAGCAACACATCATCTACACCCTAGAAATGTTTCGTAGGCAAGTCTCTGTCATTCAGGATCCATGATTAGGCTTCAGCCACTGGATCTTCTCTTCGAGTGGGAAAAAGGTTGTGCATTGAAATCTAGCTATCAACCACACTTCATTGTACTGATAAAACCAAATCATTTTGTTTAAGATTCTTTCAAAAAGATGTGCTATGGCAAAAGACTTTTAAAACCTGCTTGATGAAAAGTATTTCTCAGAAGTCATCTCAGTAGTTAGCATCTAATTTGGAAAAGGAAAGAGGCATTTTTGCTGTAAGAGCATTTTTTAAAGTTACATTTAAAAATTAACAACCACATATGGACATGTTTCTACAATGTTTATACAAGAACTTAAAGATTTGGTAAAGTAGGTAATAGTAAGACTTATTTTTTCCCCTGGGAACTGGGTGTTTATTGGACATTCCATCATGCCAGCATAGCATTATTTATAGATTTTTCTTTACACCCCTGTTATAGCCTCCTCCCTCCTCCCCTTCCAGCACTCCCCTGCCTCTCTACCCTTCCCACCTTCCCTTTTCCCCAAAGGGTTGCGCCAGCCCCATTTCCCATCCTGCCTAGCTCCTAAAGTTTCATCAGAACTGAGCATGTCCTCCTCCTTTGTGGCTTGGCAAGGCAGTCCCACCAGGAGGAAGTGAGCAAAGGCTGCCAAAGGAGTCCATGTCCAATGTAGTCCCCACTTCCCTTACTAGAGGACCCACATGAAGCCTAAGCTGCTCATCTGCTACATCTGTGGAGGGGGTCTAGGTCAGCTCATGCATGGTCTTTGGTTGATGTTTCAGTATCAGCAAGCCCCTCTGGGGCCTGGTTAGTTGGTTCTGTTGGTCTTCTTGTGGAGCTCCTGTCATCTCCACATTCTTTTCTCTTCCTCCTACTTTTCCATAAGACTCCTTACTCATTGCCCAATGTTTGGCTGAGTCTTAGCATCTGTTTTGCAGAGCTGCAGAGACTCCTAGTAGCAGAGACCATAGAGACTGAGGAGGACACCCTCTAACTAGACTAGTCTCCTATGAGAGGCAGGGAAACATCAATCCACCCACAAAAACTTTGGCCCCACATTTAGCCAGACTACAAGATGTGCAGGGATAAAGACAGAGCAGATAGAGCAGAGATTGAGAGAATATCCCACCATTGCCTGACTCAACCAAAGACCTACCCTATCAGAGAGAGCTAATCCCTGATGCTATGAATGCTACTCTGCTAAGCTTGCAGACAGGAGCCTGACAGAGCTGTTCTCTGAGAGGCAGCAGCTCTGCAAAATAGTAAGACTTATAAATGTCAATTTTGTAGAGATTGAATGTTAACTACTTTCACAATAAAGAGTAAATATATCATCAGGCTTTTCATTGACAATTTTCTCTGAGGCTCATTTAGTCAATAATTGAGCCGTTTTCCCAAAATGCCCCACTTTTTTTATTAGAAAAGTGATTAAAACACGAAAGTATAATTGTTCTCATGGTGACTGACTATGGGGAAGCAAATTAGGAAGAAACTATTGATCAGGACTACCTTTCTGTGGGTTGTGGAGAGATCATTTTGTAAAAGCTATTTAAAAACTATTTGTGTCTGATTGCTTTTAAACTTCTAGAAATAAAAATGAATGTTTAGGTAAGGAACACTAAATATTTTTTTAAAATCAGAATCCATCTTGTTAGACTTCTCTCATGTAAGTGCTGGAAGCAGCCTGCAGCCCTTTCTGGGGTCGGTCTCAGAGGACGACAGGGTGGCACAGAATGTCCCTTCTACAGAGAGAGAAAGACATCTGGATGGGAGGCTTTAGCCCCTGAGAACCTAAGAGGATTTCAGGAATGGGCCCTGGTGGGATACCTGGTAGGGCAAAAGACTGCCTTGTGATCTTCTGTATCTAGAAGTCTGGCTAGGCCCTCTCCTCACTTGAAGGCACATGGCTATGGCTGGGTCCCGGGGAGCAGGGCTGACTCTCCATGACATGCCTGTTTGCACATGGTTTTTGTCCCCGAAGACGCTGGGGGGTACCCCTACTGGCTGTGGGCAGCTTCTTCTCTTCTGTTTTTGTTTTTGTTTTTCTCTGCAGCTTTAATGATGGAAAAAAAAGTTGGGTTATTTTTCAAATGAAAAATATCTTTTAAAAAATGTGAATGCCAAGACTAAAAGATGTGGCAAGAAGCACACTTGTATATATTTCTGAAGTGTGATGATCATGTCTGTCTCACTGTGCCCTGTTAAGATGGAAATCTTGCAAATGAGAATGGGGATAGAGAGTCTGGAAAAAAAAGACAAAAGCTGAAAATCAAAACTAGAAGACATGACAAGGGTCTCATGGAGGAGGTGCTGTGTGTTCTTGGCATGTTCTTTAGTATAAGAGACTCCTGAGTGGACTTCTACAGGCTCCCTTTGTGAATAGTAAGCACAATCAATATTGTTTAAAAAGCAAAAAAGGAATTAGTAGGGAAAAGAAAGTGTTCCTTTTGCTTTGTGTAATGACTGAACTACTGAAAAGTGTACCTATGCTAGAGACAGAATGCCTCTATAAATAAATGTGGGGTCATGTGAGAGCAGGACTAATGATACATGTCTCATATAATATCTATACATTATATATTACACATCTCTGTCAGATGTGTATATCACGTGCCTTATTCAATATTTGTGAGCAACATAAGTTGGATCCTACTTAATTTGGTACCTAAGTTATCATTCTAATTACATATTTTGAATTGCTTATACACTGATTCTATTGTATTTGATGTCCCTGGAGTCTCATCAAAGGACTGAGCTCCAACCAAGGATTCCAGGACAGCTGGCCTCAGGGGAGACACACTCTCTCTCCCAAAGTCTGTTCTGGAACCATATGACCCAAGGACCTGCTTTACACACATGTGTGGAAACTGAGCCTTTCGCTTAGAAGCACCCAACTGTTTTCACCAGACCAAGGATTTCCTAGTTCTGAATTTAACATATGCTTGAAGAGCCTCAGCTGAAAACTTCCTTCTTTGTTCTGACTATAGTCATTTTTAGGCTGTTCTGAAGACTGATGGCCACTTCATAGAACCTGGGCAACTTGACATGTGCTGTGTATGTGTTTGTGTGTTTGCATCTGTGTGTACATTGTATGTATGCATGTATGCATGCAAGTGTGTGTGTGCCATGTGTGTATGTGTGGTATTGCAAGATTTTGCTGAGATGAAAGCACAATAACAAGGTAGTTAGGGAAAAGTGGGTTCTGTAGGAGCCACCTGTGAAGGTGTCCGAGTGACTGACAGCTGATGAAAGCTCAGGTTGAAGATGCAGACACAGGCGAAGTGCTACTTGTCAGAGAATAGAAAAGGTTTTGTTTGTAAGAAGCTAAGAGCGATGTAAAACTCTGACTTCTCTTGCAGGGGGTTGAATAATCTATCTGCTATCTTACCATGCCTTCTTGGAACATAACTAAGATAATAAAAGCCTTGTTCACTGGATACTATTTGGTGAGTAAAGATTCTCACTCTGGTACCAGAAAAGGCCAGAACCTTTTCTCATGTGCTGTTTTAGATTCTAGTAATTCAGAGAAAACGAACTTAATTTTTCTCTACGGAAACACTAAATTATAGACCTCATTGCCCTGCTTCCCTCTCCACTGATCAAAAGACACTTGTGTGGTTTGATTTACCGAAGTTGAAGTGTCTTCATCATATTATTGCAAAAAGTGCCAGTTCTACGAGCACCAGGCATTGGGTGTTCTATAAAATGACCAGGCAGTGAAATTCCCGATGAAAATTACTGATTTATTCATTATTTTCTGTAGAAGCTTTATTGGGATATATATCTATACAACTCAGCCATTTAAAGTGCAAAATTTGATGGTCTTTACTAATTTCCAGAATTGCTCAGCCATTCTGTCTTCTCCCAATAGAGCATGTGTTCCATTTCCAGTCACTAAATATTTGTCACCATCTTCCAATCCAAGAAAACCACAAGCCTATGTCCTGTCTCTGTGATTTGCCTATTTTGAGCATGTCATATAATGGGCTCATGTAGCATGTAGCCTTTAGTGTGTGGCTTCTTTCCCTTGGCATAATGTTTTCAAGATTTCTGCCTGTTATAGCCTGTCAGTACTTCATCCTGTTGTTGAAGAGTTATACTCCTTTCCATGTATATACAATATTTCATTTTTCTTCTTGTCATTTGGTGGACATGGGGTGTTGCCGCATCTTAACTATTCTGAATAATGTTTTCATAACCATTCATATATAAGCTTCTGTTTCCATTTTTTCCTGGGAATATACCAGTATTTAACCTTTTGAGGAATTGGACTTTTTTGTAAAGCAGCTATACCATATCTTGGCCAACACTAGTTTTTTTCACTGTCTATTTTAAGACGAGGGGATGACAATGCAGTTGAACTGTGAGTGAATTCTTACTGTTATGCGAGGCATGAATCAAGTGTGTATATCCTGTAACCAGCTTACTTTGAAGTGCTAGAGAATGAAGCCTATTCAGCCTAGCAGAGGGAGGAGGAAACAGGAGGAAGCTTGGGATGAGCAGAGCTAAGGGCTAGGTTGTAAGCAGTGGGATCTATGTCCTGTTTATAAGTAGTTTTACTACTTATAAAGACTAGTTGTATACTGATTTATTTTTAAGTCTTTTTAAACTAATTGACTAATTAACATCTAGACAGGTCTTACCCTCCCTTCTTTCCTCCCAGTCCCTCCAACTTCCCTCTCCTTATACCCCCTCCTTTTCTCCTCAGAGAAGGGGACCTCCCATGGATATCAGCTCATTTGGCATATGAAGTTGTTGGAAAACTGGGCACATCTTCTATTGAGACTAGACAAGGCAGTCCAATTAGGGCAAAGGGATCCAAAGGCAGGCAACAGAGTCAGAGACAGCCCCTGCTCCTTCTGCTAGAGGTCTCACACAAAGACCAAGCTGTATCTGTCACATATGTGTAGGAGCCAAGGTCCATCCATG
The DNA here is from genome assembly GCA_028658305.1 of Pachyuromys duprasi. Lineage (NCBI taxonomy): Eukaryota > Metazoa > Chordata > Mammalia > Rodentia > Muridae > Pachyuromys > Pachyuromys duprasi. The sequence continues at coordinate 1,451,776 of CM053750.1, read as the reverse complement.
AATGCTCTTTGTTTGGTGGTTCAGTCTCTGTGAGCACCTATGGGTCCAAGTTAGTTGATTCTGTAGGGTTTTTTGTGGTGTCGTTGACCCATCTGGCTCTTCCAATCTTCTCTCTCTCTCTCTCTTCCACAAGATTCCCCGAGCTCTGCCTAATGTTTGGCTGTGGGCCTCTGCATCTGTTTTCCTCATCTGCTGGGTGAAGCCTCTTAGATAACAGTTATGCTAGCCTCCTCTCAGAAAGTATAGCAGAACATCATTAACAGTGTCATGGTGGGCTCTCTCTCATGATACGGGACTCAAATTGGGCCAGTCATTGGTTGGCCATTCCAGCACTTTCTGCTCCCTTTATATCTCTGAAGGAAAATTTGTGGTTCAAAGGTTTTGTGGCTGGGTTTGTATCCCAACACTTGTGTAGGAAGTCTTGCCTGGTTATAGGAGGTGACCATTTCATGTTCCATATTTCCTGTTCCTGGGGATCTTACATAGGGTCACCCTCATAGATTTGGTGGAGTTTCCATTATTCTAGATTTCTAGCTTGACCCAGACAACCCCCCCATTCCAGTTCTCTCTTCTAATTTTCTCTTCCGCCATCTTCCCCACACTTGATCCCTCCTGTTCCCCTCCCACCTCCTACCCAGTTCCTTCCTTTCATCCATTCAGATGTCTATTTTATTTCCCCTTCTCTGTGAGACTCAAGCATCCTCCCTTGAGCCCTACCTGTTACTTAGCTTCTTTGGGTCTGTGGACTATAGCATGGTTAACCTGTACTTTATGGCTAATATCCACTTATAAGTGAGTATATGCCATCTGTGTCTTTCTGGGTCTGGGTTAGTTCACACAGGATGATCTTTTCTAGTTCCCACCATTTGCCTGCAAATTTCATTATATCCTTGTTTTTAGTAGCTGAGTAGTAGTCCATTGTGAAAATGTACCACAATTTCTCTATCCATTCTTTAGTTGAGGGATATCTAGGTTGTTTCCAGTTTCTGTCTATTGCAAATGAAGTTGTTCTTTCAAGGTTTGTAAAGAGTTGTGTTGAAATTTTCATGGGAAATCCATTGAATCTGTAAAGTGCTTTTGGTAGGATGGCCATTTTTACTATGTTAATCCTACTGGTCTAAGAGCATGAGTGATCTTTCCATCTTCTGATATTGTCTATAATTTCTTCTTTCAAAGACTTGAAGTTCTTATAAACTTCTTTCACTTGCTTGGTTAGAGTTACACAAACTATTTTATATTGTTTGTGACTATTGTGAAGGCTGTCATTTCCCTAATATTTTTTTCTCAAGCCATTTATCATTTGTATAAAGGAGGGATACTGATTCTTTTTTGAGTTAATGTTGTATCCAGCCACTTTGCTGAAGGTGTTTATCAGCTGTAGTTCTTTGGTAGAATTTTGGGGGGCAGTTATGTATACTATCATACCATTTGCGAATAGCAATCTTTTAACTTCTTCCTTTTCAGTTTGTATCCCCTTGATCTCCTTTAGTTGTCTTATTGCTCTAGCTAAAACTTCAAGTACTGTATTGAATAGACTTGTGGAGGGTGGGCAGCATTGTCTTGTCTATGATTATAGTGGAATTGCTTTAAGTTTCTTTCCATTTATTTTGAAGTTGGCTATCAGCTTGCTGTACATTACCTTATTGTGTATAAGTATGTGCCTTGTATCCCTGATCTCGCTACAACTTTAACAAGAAGGTGCTGAATTTTGTCAAAGGCTTTTTTGACATCGAATGAGATGATCATGTGTTTTTTTTCCTTCCAGTTTATTTATATGGTAGATTACATTGATGGATTTTTTAATATATTGGACTAGCGCTGCGTCACTGGATGAGGTTTTTATGTGTTCTTGGATTTGGTGAACAAATATTTTATCGAGTATTTTTGCATCAATGTTTATAAGAGAAATTAGTATGAAATTCTCTTTTCTTTTGTTGGGTTTTTGTGTGGTTTAGGTATCAGGGTGACGGTGGCCTCATAGAATGAGTTTGGTAATATTCCTCATTTTTCCATTTTGTGGAATAGTTTGAGAAGTATCAGTGTTAGCTCTTTGAAAGTCTAGTAGAATTCTGATCTAAAACTATTTAACCCTGGCTTTTTTTAGTTGGAAGACTTTTAAGGAATGCTTCTATTTCCTTAGGGTTTATAGGTCTATTTAAATTGTTTACCTGATCTTGATTTGATTTTGGTAAGTGGTATCTATCAAGAAAATTGTCTCTTTCATTTAGATTTTCCAATTTTGTTATATACAAGTTTTTGAAGTAATACCTAATGATTCTTTGGATTTCCTCAATGGCTATTGTTATGTCCCCCTTTTCCTTTCTGATCTTGGTAATTTAGATATTGCCTCTCTGTCTTTTAGTTTAGTTTGGCTAAAGGTTTCCCTGTCTTGTTGATTTTCTCAAAGAACCAAATCTTGGTTTCAATGATTTTTTGTATGGTTCTCTTTATTTCTAATTTGTTGATTTCAGCCTTGAGTTTAATTATTTACTGCCATCTACTCCTTTGGATTTATTTGCTTCTTTTTGTTCTAGAGCTTTCAGATTTGTTGCTAAGTTGCCAGTATGGGATCTCTCTAAGTTCTTTATGCTATGAAGGTGCTCAGTGCTATGGACTTTCCTCTTAGCACTGCTGTCAATGTGTCTAATAAGTTTGGGTGTGTTGTGCCTTCATTTTCATTGAATTCTAGAAAGTCTTTAATTTATTTCTTGACCCATTGGCCATGGAGTAGAGAGTTGTTCAGTTTCCATAAGTTTATAGTCTTCTGTTGTTTCTGTTGTAGTTGATATCCAGCTTTCAGCCATGGTGGTCTGATAAGATGCAGGTAGTTACTTCAATTTTCTTGTGTCTGTTGAGGCTTGCTTTGTGACCAACTATATGGTCAGTTTTGGAGAGGGTTCCATGAGGTGATGAGAAGAAGGAGGTGTTTTATTTTGTGTTTGGGTGGAATGTTCTGTAGATATATGTTAGGTCCATTTAATTCATAATATCTGTTAGTTTCATTATTTATCTGTTTGGTTTCTGTCTGGATGACCTGCTCATTTGTGAGAGTGGGATGTTGAAATCTCCCACTATTAATATGTGTGGTTTGGTGTGTAATTTAAGCTTTCTATAGTGATGTTTATTTTATGAATGCAAGTGCTCTTGCATTTGGGACATATATGATGTATCAGTTCTGGATTTTTCCTTTGATGAGTATGGAGTGTCCTTCCCCATATCTTGATTAATTTTGGCTGAAACTCTGTTCTAATAGATTAGAATGGCTACTCCAGCTTGCTTCTTGGGTCTGCTTGCTTGGAAAATCTTTTTTTCAGCTTTTTATTCTGGTGTAATGTCTATTTTTGTTTCTGAGATATGTTTCTTGTATGCAGCTGAATGACAGATCCTGTTTTTGTACCCATACTATTAGCCTGTGTCTTTTTATTAGGGAATTGAGTCCATTGATGTTGAGATGTTGAGAGATATTAATGACCAATGATTGTTAATATCTGTGGTGATTGTGTGTGTGTGTGAGCACTCTCCTTTTTTTTGTTTTTGCTGGTGTGAAATTATTTATTTCCTATGTTTTCTTGGGTATAATTAATCTTCTCATATTGGAGTTTTTCTTCTAGTGTCCTCTATAGGGCTGGATTTGTGGAAAGAGAGCATTAAAGTTTGGTTTCGTTATGGAATATCTTGTTTTCTCCATCAACGGTGATTAGAAGTTTTGCTGGGAGGAGTAGTGTTAGGAAGGCAGCTGGTGTGCCCTTCCCTGGGGAAGACTCTCTCCAGCTCTCAGCAGTCCTTAATTGCTGAAGTTTATTATGAAGGGTTGAGGCCTCATGGCATCTTCTCTGGCAAGTCCTCGTCCTTGTTCAGCTCTTGTTCAGTCTATCATTTTGTTGAGTTTTTATGGGTATAGCTTCTGACATTGCTAAGATTTAGTCTCACATCAAACTCCCTGATCCTGTCTGTTACAATCTTTCTGCCCCTCCCCCTTCCCAGTGTTTGCTGAGACTTATGTGTGGGAATTGTTCCTTAGATGAACTCCAAAAGATCATAAAACAGTGGCAAGAATTGACAAGTGGGATTGCATTAAGTTATAAAGCAAAGGAGATGATAGAGAAAAGGGACAGAACACATTTGACAGGAGATTAATATCTTAAATGGATAAAGAAGCTGGAAAAAATAAGAAACAAAACAAAAAGTAGCCCATAAGCAAGGAGATGAATTGAGGTAACACTTTCAAAAAAACGTACAAAAAGACCAATAAATATATCTTTTAAAATGGTTTACAAGAAGAGTTTCTTACAGAAAACCACAACCAATCAAAATGCAGAATTTACTTCATCACTAGCTTTTATTTCTAAGTTTCTAGTGCCAGTGTTTGCAATGGCCATTTGTATCCTAGGACCACCATGGTGGTACTTTGCAGTTGGTGGTCACAGGTGGAGCGGTGAAACATTTGAGGCATCTCAGGCAAACATTCCCGACTGGGGTTTCTTGTTTCCGCTCTCCTACTGAAAATAACTGTCCTTTTCTCAGGCTATTTAGTCCAATTTTTCCCCGTCTCTATGTTCCTTGTTGCTGACATCATATCTAAAATGGGCCCAAATGCAAGGCTAAAATACCATCTTCCCTTTTACGTGCAAGAAGGCCATGATGGGCCTTGGGGGAAAATATCACTGCTAGCTCACTCAGCAGGAGCCAGCTCTTGTGCTGTTGGCTTCGAGTCCAATATGCATAAATCAGCAGTATTTGATGAGTTCTTTAACCAAAAGCAAGCAGAAAACAAAGTTAACATATTGATCATTGGAGAAAATATGACCAGAGGCTTGCAAGAACACAGTCCCATAATGTGTCAAGGAGCAAGGATTTGGTATTTATTTTTTAGTTTTTGAAGAGACTTTGATGTAAAGATAAGCCCTCAGCCAATTTGACATGTAAATATACACATTGTTCCGTAAGATCTCTTCAAGGAATCAACTCACCACTTCCGTGTTTCAGAAATATCTTACTTGAACCTCCAAGCAAACAGTTTCTCAGTCACCATGTAGAAAACACATTGGCTTACAAAACACATCGCCCTCACATGAACTCTTACCTGACCTTATGGTATCTCCAAATGTAACCACCTTGAATAATGAGGATTGGCAGCATCTCTTTCTTGCCCTTATTAATTCCTTGTGTTTGTAGGAACATGGCCATCGGGATAAAGCATGGGCCTTTTTGATTCCTTAAATCTGTATTCTCTGGAGAATTTCACTTAACAAAGGATGATTATTTTGTGGTGCTGAGTTGAGCTTTGGGGAAAAAAAAACAGCAATCACTCCACAGATTTTGTTCCAGACAGCACAATTTATGTGCTTGTCATGAGATTCTGAAAGTTGGCAATGTTGATCACACTGTGTCCTTTAAGCCCACCTGGTACATTTCCCCTCGTTCAGATTTATTTGCTGATCACTTAGTGAATCACTCACTGCTTCCCACTTAGAGGTTTGGTACACTATTAAAAATAGCAAGAAAATAGCAGCAAACTGCCTTCAAATACCTGTGCTTCTAGACTTAGACAAAAGCAGCTCCCAGTGCTACTCTGAGAAGCCGCCTCTTACAGTGAAAGGTAGTGGACACAGGCCCAGGGCAGCATGGATGCAGGGAATGGTGACTGTTGTGGGCCCAGCCTGAAGCACACCACATATACCATCCCTAAAAGGCTGGGAGAACATTGTGGAAGAGAGGGCAGAAAACTTGTGAGATCCAGGAGATGGGGTGCAGGGCTGCAAAACTCCATTATCTAGACCAGACACAAGTATAGGAGCTGTCAACTGGCAGCAACTGTGGTTACTCTCTTGGGCCTGTACAAGAAATGTAGGGACTCACGGGGCTCTACCCTTTACCTCGGAGCTATAGGCTGTTGATAGATTCAGTGAGAGGAGAATGGCCAGGTTCCAACAGATAGCTTTAAACCCATGGTCACACAGATGGTTCTGGTAATTTCAGTGGGTCACAGAACAACACAAATAGGCATGACCGTACCAGAGAGATTTTTGAAGAGATGGAGATGAGAATGGTCACAATGTAAAGTCTGCACATATGATATTATTAAAAAATATTAAATTGAAAAAAATGTGAATCAAAGACCTGCCTCATTTCTGAGTTCATGGCTACCCCCTGCACCAGAAGGGGCAGTGGTGGACACCGGCACTCTTGCATCACTCCCAGCCTTGGATCCTAATCTTGTTTCTCATAAGTCTCATCAGTCATCATGATTACCCAATCCCCAGACAATGGGTAAAATTAAGTCAACTTTCTCAAGGTTTTTTATACTGTGAGAGAATTACAAAATCACCTACAACAACATTCACAAGGAAGGATTCGGGTGAGGCCAGTATCTGTACTGTGATTTTGAAACTGTTTAGTCAGAGATTAGAATTAGGTGTTTCCTGATACACACATGGATGGGCAGATTCCTGGAAGAGATTTTCTTACAGAACATTACATATTTATGTGTTGAATTAGCGTAGTGATTATCCTTATTGACCAGGCTACAAAAGCAGCCCAGTGGAAGGGTGGCTGCTTATCAGGACTGGGAGAGCTAGTTTGGCAAGAGATTGGCAACTGTCGATGCCATTATATAATATCACTGGCCTTTAGATTTTTAGTGTCACATTTTCTACCACTTAATCTTCACTCCCACCACCACAGGATGCCCTAAGCCCCAAGACCCTGCCCCTTTGGAGAGTAGGTATCATACTTGGATGAGGAAATCTAATTTCACTCTTAGTTGACATTCCTGATTGATGAGGTTCCCAGGGAACACAAGTGCACAGAGGATTATAAGTTCCACAGATTCTGTTAGAATTGGCTCATGCTCCAGATGTGTTAGAAGGAGGCATACCTTGTGAGTCTTGTCTTAGCTGCTAGGATCCAAACATAAGCTTTCTCTGGAACCCTCTCCAGCTCCTAGCAATTTATTCTTAACACACAGACAGGGAGATGGTCAGAACTGAGAGTCTCTTGGAAGTATCCCTTATTTACTATAGATCATAGGCTCACCCCTACCATGTGCCCAGGAACTAAGTCAGCCCTGGGGTATGACCCTATTAGTATAATCCATGAAGTGATGGAGTCATGGGCAACATGATCAAACTCCTAATAAAGAGAATCTGTGTGGCAAGGAGATGTGTTATAACTACATTCAAATGGCCCTTGTCATACCTTGTCCCAAGTGATTCTGAGTAACATACCACCAAGATCTAAGTCAAAGAAAATGGCAGGCAATGGGAGACCATAAATTTATGTTGTAGGATCATTATGGCCATCTGGGCACATGGATCCCATTCTTTGGTGGGGCTGAACTCCCCAAATGCTAAAGGGCTATAGAATTAGATGTAGGGCCATCTAGGGAAAGTAAAGGTGTCTTTCACATTTCAAGTTCCACTGTGAGAGGAAGAAGATAGTGGTTGCCATCACAGGGATAGTTAACTCTTTAGGATGAGAAAGATAAATATTTTTGAAAGTAGATAAGAGTGATATTTAGGAACTATTACTAAGTGTGGGAGTACTTACCCAGTCATGATCTGGGAGCAGGCGAAAAGGAATGAAATCAAGAATGGATAAAGGCATGTGGACATCCAGTTAGACCAGCACCATTTGTTGAAGATGTCTTTTTTCCATTGTATAGTTTTGGCATCTTTGTCAAAAATCAGGTGTCCATAGGTGTGTACATTTATTTCTGGGTCTTCTATTCAGTTTCATTGATCCACCATTCTGTTTCTATGCCAGTACCATGCAGTTTTTATTACTGTTGCTCTATAGTACAGCTTGAGATCAGGGATGGAGGTACCTCCAGAAGATCTTTTATTGTAGAGGATTGGTTTAGCAATTCTGGGTTTCTTGTTATTCCATATGAAGTTGAGAATTTTTCTTCATAGGTCTGTAAAGAATTGTGTTGGTAATTTGATGGGAATCTCATTGAATTTGTAGATTGCTTTTGGTAAGATGGTCATTTTTACTATGTTAATCCTGCCAAGCCATGAGCATGGGAGATCTTTCCATCTTCTGATATCTTACACGTAGAAAAAATGCAAATAGATCCATACTTATCACCCTGCACAAAACTAAAGTCCAAGTGGATCAAAGACCTCAACATAAAACCAGATATATTAAATCGGTTAGAAGAAAAAGTAGGAAAGAGCCTTGAACTCATTGGTACAGGAAACAACTTCCTGAACAGAACACCAACAGCACAGGGCTCTAAGAACAACAATCAATAAATGGGACCTCATGAGACTGAAAAGCTTCTGTAAAGTGAAGGACACTGTCATCAAAACAAAACGACAGCCTACAGATTGGAAAAGAATCTTCACCAACCCTATATCTGACAGAGGGCTAATATCCAGTATATATAAAGTACTACAGAAATTGAAAAGCAACAAATCAAGTAATCCAATTAAAAAATGGGGAACAGAGCTAAACAGAGAACTCTCGATAGAGGAATATCAAATGGCAAATACTTAAAGAAATGCTCAATGTCATTAGCCATCAGGGAAATGCAAATCAAAACGACCCTAAAATTTCACCTTACACCCATCAGATTGGCCAAGATCAAAAACTCAAGTGACAACACATGCTGGAGAGGTTGTGGAGAAAGGGGAACCCTCCTCCACTGCTGGCAGGAATGTAAACTTGTACAACCACTCTGGAAATCAATCTGGTGCTTTCTCAGACAACTAGGAATAGCACTTCTTCAAGATCCAGCTATACCACTCCTAGGCATATATCTAAAAGAGGCTCAAGTACACAATAAGGACATTTGTTCAACCATGTTTGTAGCAGCTTTATTTGTAATAGCCAGAAGTTGGAAACAACCCAGATGCCCCTCAACTGAAGAATGGATACTAAAATTGTGGTACATCTACACAATGGAATATTACTCAGCAATAAAAAAACCAGGACATCATGAAATTTGCAGGTAAATGGTAGGAACTGGAAAGGATCATCCTGAGTGAGCTATCCTAGAAGCAGAAAGACACACATGGTATATACTCACTCATATAGACATATAATATAGGATAAATCTACTAAAAGCCATACACCTAAAGAAACTAATCAAGAGGGAGGACTCTGGCTAAAATGATCAATCCCCAACCTGAAAGGCAAAGCAGATGGACATCAGAAGAAGAAAACAGGAAACAAGTTAGGAGCCTGTCACAGAGGGCCTCTGAAAGGCTCTCTCCTGCAGACTATCAAAGCAGAAGCTGGGACTAACAGCCAACTGTTGGGCAGAGTGCATGGAATCTTACGAAAGATGTGGGAAATAGTAAGATAGGGAGAGGACAGGAGCTCCACAAGGAGAGCAACAGAACCAAAAAATATGAGCACAGTGGTCTTCCTGAGACTGATAGTCCAACAAAGTACCATGCATGGAGAAAACCTAGAACCCCTGCACAGATGTAGCCCATGGCAGTTCAGTGTCCAAGTGGGTTCCACAGTAATGGGAACAAGGACTGCCTCTGACATGAACTGATTGGCCTGCTCTTTGATGATCACCTCACCCTGATGGGGAAGCAGCCTTACCAGGCCACAGAGGAAGAGAATACAGCCACTCCTGATGAGACCTGATAGACTAGGATCAGAAGGAAGGAGAAGAAGACCTCTCCTATCAGTGGACTTGGAGAGGGGCATGTGTGGAAAACGGGAGGGAAGATGGGATTGGGAGGGGAGGAGGGAGGGTTTTATGGGGATACAAAGTGAATAAAGTATTATTTAAAAAAAAAATAAAAGCCAAAAAATTTAAAAAAAAGAATGGCTAGAGGCAAGGGAGGAACAGAAATGACTCTGCCTGCACACCGCAAAAATTGTCTATTGCTCCCAATGATAGCCACCATTTCCAAAAGGTTGACCAGGCAGAAGACTGTCCCATAAGGACAATTTCCTAGCAGCCACTCCCCACTCTGAGGTGAAAAAGTAGGGTTAGTGTATATTATTCAGGTGGAGCATGGAAGGCGATTGTCAGGGCACTGGCAGAGTCCGCTGTAGGACCAGGCTGCTAAGGAGTGATCCTCAGAGGAGCCTGTGGGGCCAGTACTCTGCCACCAAGCTCCTCCTGTGAGAGCTCCAGTTTTCTGGAGCACGTTAGAGGCATTGGCTCTTGGCTCATCCTCAGGTTGACTGACACAGGCTTTTGACAGAAACTTCAGGCAATAGGTGTGCAGGCAACAGTCTCAGAACCCTTGTCTGTATCTCTGCTGTCCTTGGTTGTCAGGCTGTAAGTTGGGGACAGAGGTTAGAGGGAGAAGTATAGCTACACCCAGAGAAATAGGATGGGACATGTCACTAGAAAGCTTCGGGAAGGTGAAGGCACCTAACGCCCAGCTTATGGCTAATCTAGGTGATGGCTGCAGGTGAGGCAGTATGATTGTACTTTCCAGAGGGAGCGTCCAGGTAAGCCCAGCTTGTGGCTTTTCTAACTGCCTCTCTTACTCATTGTCCCAAGAGGGTCAAACCACAGCTGGCTGACCTGTTGGCAAAACACTGCAGGTCTTGAATGAGCCCTGTGGTTGTACAGCTCAGAGCCCTTGTACATGTGCTAACATCTCTGTTTGACCTAACCTTTCAAACATCTGTTGACAGAGCTGCATCTTCTGAAAAAGCCATCCACACCTTGTTTGGGGCACCATCTCCATCCCCAGCTGTGAGGTTGTGAGTGGTAAATGGCCTTTGAAGAACTTGGTGCCTGCACAGAGTAGTAGTTGTCCAGTGTGTTACAGCTTCTATTATCCCCTAGAAGCGGATAGCCCAGAGTTCAGAGATGGAAGAACAAGCCATGGAGAGGGCATGGCATAGTCTAACAGGAGCCCCAGGAAGAGTCGTATTACAATGGCTACCTAAGCTTTCTCTCTTAGGAAGGGCAGTAGTAGACTCTCATATCTTTGATGTTCTTGTATAGTGCATGTGTTAGGGGTAAAGCATGCTGTCTTGGCATGAATAACCGGGTGCTTTGGAAAGGCCATGCTCGCTCATATGCTCCAGACAGTTGTAGAAAGCAGTGGGAAGATTTGACCTGCTCATCTAACATCATTCCGCATAGGAAAGCTTTGTGTGGCTATGTTAGCACTAGTCTGGGAGGCTGCACACGTGACTCCGTACTGTGTTGAAGCCCTCAGTCCCTGTGATCAGTGTACTGCATGCTGAGCCCATTTATATGCATTTCAAAGGCTCTGGAGCCTAATTTGATGATTTTAATAGTTATTTTCATAGCTTTGAGTCTTTGCTCCTATCCTGCTAATTCCATCTGCAATTTAGTTGCAATCAATTCTTAAACAGGCATGTAATTGCTTATTATGTTATTTTTCCTATGGGAAAATATGATCAAGTTTATTAATTTAGTCTTTCTAAAGTTCACTACCTATCTGTTACCTGGAAAGGAAGGGGATAAATGCTTTTAAGGGGATGAATTACTTTTGACAGCCTAGGAGGAGAGATGAAACATAACAGGGAAATGCATGCTCTGTGAGCAGCAGGCCAGAGTGCATGCTGAATGGTTTGGGATGGGTTTGACAGGAAGGACAAAAGGCATTCTAGGAGAACAAAATAGTTTACAAAAATAAACTTTGATTTTTTTTCATACACCTGTGGTGAAGGACATGGAGCTTCTACGTTTACAGTAAGATTTCAGTGCCCACAAGAAAAAAGAACTACTATTTAGTGAGTGCTGATGTTTAAGTACATATGTATGGCCTCAGTTGAGTGTCCCCAAAGCCCCATGAGGTTGGAAGTTTCTATGCTCATTTTACAAGTAAATAAATTGAGGTTCAGGAAGGTTAGCCATTCTGCTTGGATCATCCAGCTGCTCATGGCAGGCCTGGGATGACAGACCTGTCTACCTCAAGGCTCAGGTGTTCCCGGTACTTCAGAAGACTGACGTCCATGCAATCCACAAATGTTTGTCTGGAACATCTCAGGATCTTGGGGCTGCTGAGAAGTGACAGAAGGCTAAAGGCATAGTTTCTGCAGCAGTACAGCAAGCTGGCCCTGTCCCCTGCTAAGGGCACAGACACACGGCAGCACAGAGGGACCTCTGTTCTTTTGGGGTATGGTAGATTTCAGTCCCTTGAAAATTGAGGTGATTAATGTGACTTATGGATCTCATTGATTATCTTGAATAATTCGAATAGACATGGCTTAAGAAAATACAGAGATGGAAAATGTAGATTTTTCTTTTAGATGTCATAGTCAGACATCTACAGATTAAATATTTCATTAAAACATCAGTTTTCATAGACGTATGCCCAAGTACCCCAGCAGAAACTACACCTAAGTCACACAGATGGCTGCACACTGTAATATGGACATGAGAAAGGGAGGGAGAGATTTGATCCCAGAGGTGATTTTGTGGTCTTCTGGTGGCATGCTTAAATAATTTGAAAATACTGAGAAACTAAAGAACGGTGTAAATCTACCGTCATGAGGTGCTGCTGTGTGCAGTGTGGACCTGGTCTTCTTTAAAGCACTAATCATGCCAGCTGTCTTCTTTTTATTTTTGTATACAATAGGGCCATTTTCCATTTTTTAATGTCAGATATCTTTGGTCATGTTAGTTTATCTTTGGCTTTTAAGAGAAAGACATTCCACAGTGCCCATGAGGACTTAGATCCCAACCAGCCATCAGCTGATGTAGGTCAGGCTTGGGTTGTTTACAGTTCTACAGAATCTGACTCCTCCTCCTGGCCTCTGCAGGCACCTACATACACATGTCATGCTACACACACACACAGACATACACACACACACACAGACATACACACACACACACACACACATACACACACACACTGGATGGGTAGATAGATAAATAGAGATAAAGATATGTATTCTATATAAGTATAAGTAAGATGTAAGCACATAAGGATAGAGAAGTAAAATGTTAAATAAGGATCTCCATGGACACGATATGCACATTCCCCTTAAACAGGAAGCCCCTGTCCTTGCGTAAATTATTTTTTTGCCCAGGGTTTGTTTTCTTCCTATATCCATAGAGATGCTACTTCCTCTGTTGTAGCTCTGACCAGTTGTTCCCATGACAGCATCTTTCTAGTCACTGACTCCCAATGTTTGATGTGACATATCTATCTTTGGGGTGGGTGGCTCTCACCTCCTCCTCCACCATCTCGGACTTCCTGGCTGGCTATCCAGCTATGACCCTTGCTCTCCGGGAACCACTACAAGGGCAGCATAATAGGATGTAGAAGAAGACACTTGGAAAATTGTATTTAGAGAGTCAAATGTCATCTTGTTATAAGATTGCATCAATATATTTCTTTCATAAAGCTAACCTTGTAAGAGGAGATTTACGTCAATGTGTTAGTGCCCAGATGCCTTTAGAAAAGGATTTTCAGGAGACTCTTGTCATCTGGATTACAAAGACTTCTTCCATGTAAGCAGCCTTTCTGGACCTGCACTTAGGTTTATTATTTCTGTAGTGCCATGTTAATGCCCTTCAGAAGGTTTCTGAATCAATCCATCTTTTGTTGCTGTAACAAAATGCCTGGGTGTGGGTATTCTCCAAAGAAAGGTTATTTATTTGGCTCAATCTGGTGGCTGAATGTTCAAGCACCAGTGACCCTGTGTTAGTTGTTTGTCTCATAATGCCAAAAGAAACAGTTTGGCGAAGGAAGGATGCATGATCTTTATTGGAAATAGCGTAATTGTCTTACCCCATTAAAAACTTTGAGTGAGAGTTGCTACCGTCAGTCGGTTACTTACACACATACACACACACACACACACACACACACATATATATTGGCCACTTCTTGCCTTGCAGTGCCCTGTTGTGTGCAGCACCCTTACCCCTCTTGGGGTCTGTAATGCTCCAGCCGGCCTCTGTGCTGCCACACACTCTGGGAAGAGCCCTGTCCTCAGAGCTAGGAGGTCTGCCCTGGATCAGGGGAGAGCGCCAAGCATTTTCCAGCTGTTGCTTTACTTAACAATCATTACAAATAGGCAAAGCCAAACCCAGAGAGGTCATGTGACCCCACAGATGCCTGGCTGGCTGGTGAGAAAGGGAGGATTGAATGCAAGTCTTCTCTCCAAGGCTAATTTTAACGCACTGCTCTGTACCTCCTCCATCTGTGTCTGAGACAGTTTAGGGATTTCTGTAAGTGGAAAGTGACGGTATTACTGTGGTGGGACACAGATGAAGAAAGCAGTTTTCCCTCTGTGTGCTCTTCCTTCTCTCTGAATGTAGCAGCAGAGTCTCCCATCACATCCTGACACCCAGCATGCACCTGAGCTCTGGGAGAGAATGCACCCGACAAATACAAAGAAAGGCATGTACCTGAAAGCTGTGCTCAGGGCTCAGGCATTTCCGTACTCTCTGGAACCTCTGCCTTTGTAATGACCAAACTAATAGAATCACATGGTAGGTCATGTAGGCTATCAGCCCCATTTCCTCCTCTCTGACACCTGGAGATTGCTTCTCTGCCATTGCCAAGATTCCTAGTATGATCAAGGGCCAGCATCAAGCATGTTTTAAATTTCTAATTCCCTGTAGACCAGTGCTCATAAAATTCAATGGACTTCTTTAAAAAGTAGTAAAACACTGAACATCAATAAAACTCTATTTCCAAAAATGTCATGGCAATACCAAATCACTGGAAGTTTCTAAGGGCTCAGTCTCAATTTCTGTCTGAATCTTGCTTTTGGGTTACTCTATTTCCGGCTGAATCTTGCTTTTGGTTCCTGTCCAGGGAATCCCTCCAGACTTTACTTGGAGAGGCTGGCCCAGAGTACCTCTTGGAGACAGGAGGCTTATATGAAGCCTGTGTCCACTTGTGGTAGATCTAGTGTTTGTACCTGAGGATTAGGTGTGCAGGATGCTTAGGGACACTCTAGACACAAAGCCTCTGGGACACTGGTATCCTTTGGGTTCACAATTCTTCTGTCTTTGGGACATCACTGCCACTTTAGTTCCCACGTCCATTTAGTTTCTCTTGGGTTTGAGTTCAGACCTGCCTGGTACATCTTGTGACTCTGAGAGGGTCTTGCCAGCATCCTTTGCTCGAGCCTTGGCTCTGCTGTCTGGGTGCCTGGTTGTTGACTGGGAGTCTAATGCAATGAACTTGTTGCTAATTGCTACCATACCAAATGGCCACTAAGTAGATGGCTTAAAACAGACATCTATCTTCTTGTTGCCCTGGAGACCAGAAGTTGGAGGTAAGGTGTTGCCATAGCTTGTTCCTTCTTGCCTTTCTCAGATTCTGGCTGCTATCTGCATCCTTCAGCTCGGGCCACATCACTCCAATTACCATTTCCATTGTTGCCTTGCCCTTTCCTCTTCAATTGCTAAATCCCTCCACCTCCATCTTATAAGAGCATCTTTGATTACATGGAGTCACCCCCCCCTACACACACACCAATTAGACTGAAACGGTTTTCTATTTCAGAATCCCTAACCATATCTGCTGCTCCTTTTGCCTATAAGGTAAAAATCCCTGAGTTCTAGGGTCGGTGCTCCAGTCTCTGGAATATTGTTCAGCCTCCCTTCCCAGGGACTAGCCTAGGCAATGCTTATGCTTATGCTCCTGCATGAGTGGGTGTCTGCTCCAGCTGTTTCTCTCAGGGTGCCCCTTCCCAAGCGGGGTCAGTCAGCATGAGCCTCTTAGGTCTCTTCCAGTAGGACCCCTGGAACTCAGAAGCAAATATGACCTCTCATGAGACATGGCTGGAGGTCAGACATTAGAGCACTCCAGAGTGTTCACACCCTTGTTATAAAGAAAGTCTCCCTTTTCGATGCTTCTCCAGGTGTCCTCTGGAGCCTTCTGTTTGCATGTGGGAGGCAGAGGTTAGCATCTGTGGAGTTGCTGTGGGGACAGCAGCAGCTGGAATTTTGAGAAAGGTTGTTAGTTGTAACTCATCCTCCCTGACAGCCAAGTCCTGGTGGAGCAATGCCCAAAAGACTCAGGGATGCTGAAATACCTATCTGTAGAGCTCTGCCTAGAGGCCTCGGGAAGGATCCAGAGATGGCTGCAAGAGAAAGCTGAGCTCACTCGGCAGGCTCCCAGATAGCCTTTCTGAATCCCCATAAGAAGAATCCGGGAGTGCTGGGAAAATCACTGCGCAGGGAGAATTAGGGTTTAACCCCCTGCACCAAACCGAGGCAATGCTCCCAAAGCGTCCTGTCCTAACGAGGAAGTTCTTGGGCCAGAAATGCCCCACCCAGTCCTACCGAACCAGGAAAGTTTTCCTGGCTAAGTCCTCACCAGCACAGCGCCCATGCCACAGTGGTCATTCATTACAATTGCGCATACACCAGTACATCTATAGCCTAGGGCTCATTCTTGCTTTTGTATGTTCTGTACACCTTGACAAATGTATTGATTACTATACTAACATACAGAACAGTTGTACTGCCTTAAAAATGTTACCCATAGTCTACCCGCTCATCCCTTGCAGCCCACAGTCAATGGAAACCACTGGTCTCTGATGGCGTCCACAGCCTTCCCTTTTCCAGAATGTCATGTTGTTATCATTTACGCTGTAGACTTCACATTGGCCTCTGTCACTTAGATATACTTGAGGCTTCTCCATGTCTCTTCATGATTTGTGACTCACCTTTCTTTAGTGCTGAACAATTTTCCACTTTGTGGCTATATCACATGACCCTCAGCTGCTGAGTGGCATCTTGGGCGGTCTAAGATTTGTCAGTCTTTTTGAGGGATACAGTCAGCAAAGGCCAGGGAGGCAGGGTGGGGGGAATGGTAGATGGCAGTTCAGGTTGTGCTGAGTCACAGGAAGCAGAGGAAAGTAAACACCTAAGCTAATCTAACCTTCCCTTCTTCCCTTGTATTCAGTCTGGATGGAAGAGTTCTATTTATCTACCTCGTGTTTTTAGTGGGTTTTTGTCTGCCATCTCTATGTTGTTAGTAACCAGCCAGTGAATACCGATGCTGTAATTTTTGGCTATAAGAGTTCCACTTGTTTTTTCTTGTGTTTGCTATTTGGAGTTGAGATTTCTTTTTCATTTGTTGTGCGCATACTTTTCTTTATTTCATTGAGCACAACAATAATAGCAGTGCCTCAGTCTTTGTCTAGTAA
This sequence comes from Pachyuromys duprasi, assembly GCA_028658305.1. Taxonomy (NCBI): domain Eukaryota; kingdom Metazoa; phylum Chordata; class Mammalia; order Rodentia; family Muridae; genus Pachyuromys; species Pachyuromys duprasi. Next base: position 1,434,697 of record CM053750.1, on the reverse strand, counting down.
TTTAACAATCAGGTCATCTTAGGGTTTTCATTATTTTTTTTTTCCTTAGGCAAGTGATCAGAATTGCATATTGGAAATTGTGAATGATATACCATGTAGATTTGGTTTGTTTGTTTTACTGCTAGCTGGATTGGACTCATACTTGGAGCCTTGTGTCCCCTGACATGGGTGACAGCTGAAATCAGCATGAAATTCAGGACTCCTCAAGGTCTGCTCTGTACATTTGTGATTCCAGGGTCCTACACGGATTCAGGCGGTGTTTCTACATGCCGTTTAGCTTTTTCTCTCCCTTTCTAGCCTCCCTCCCACATTCCCTCACAGCTCTGAGTGTTCCAGGCTCTATCTCAGGTTCCATAGCAAGATGGATGTGGGTTCAATGTCATAGTGAGGTCATCCTATGCCACACTGTGATTGCCGTTTCATGGCAAAACTGGAAAGAGGAGAATTTTAAGATGCTGGTAGAGACCCTGCCTGCCGTGGGCTTTCAGACACCCAAGAACCTCAAATGAAGACAAGTACCTGAGCAAAGTAAAAGCCGGGACCTGAGGACTCAATAGACATACCACCCCCTAATCTGCCTGTGTTCATTCACTCCGCACAGCCTCAGCCTCATCAGTTTGGGTCATTCTCTGTTGGTTCTAGTGCTGTTGGTAAACAGACAGGCAGTTTAAGAATTTTCTGTTTCTTACTTGAAGAGGGGTATAGTTTATTTACATTAAATATATCAGTAATATATTTGCATTCAATGCTTTTGTATTAATGTTTACTTTCTATTTCCCTACTTGTTCTGGGCTCAGTATTTTTTTTTTAATGTTCTGGTTTTTATCAGTTTAAGCATTTTATTCTCTCACTCTAATACCTTGTTAGTTATACTCTCTGCATATTCTTTTTGTATGACAAAGTTACTCTTAACTTACTAACCCAATGTAAATACCTCTATTCTTCCAGACATGAGAGTATAGAACACTCAAATTCCAATTATGTCCCTCCTGGCTTTGCTTTTGCTAGCAGGCATTTCAGTTCTAGGTCTTTTAAAATTCCTAACACTATCAATACCATTTCCTACACATACACTTTACCTGTGCTGGGGACAGTCATGATATTTTCCTCCCATGAACCTACAGGAAGAGACAAGGTCTTCTGCCTGAAATGTCAGGCACACATTGACAAATTCTCTTCAGTTTCAGTTTTGTTTATCTGAATGTTTAGTTATTTTATCACTTTGGAACTATACTTCCTTAAAGTGTAGCATTCTAGATTGGCATGTATTTTTATTTAGCATGTTGAAAATGTCATTTCATTGTGTTCTGTTGCCCATTGTCTCTGCTAAGAAGTTAGCTGAACATCTTATTTTATTGCTGCTGGAAACCAATTTGCTTTCTCCTCTTGACATTATCGTCATTATTATTGTTATGAAGCAGGGTCTTGCTGTGTAGCCCAGATTGGCTTTGCACACATAATCCTGCCTGCTTTAGCCTCCAAGATGCTGGGGTTACAACACATGCCACCATGTTTATTTTCTTTTAAAATTTACAGGACAATTTTTACTTGTACTTTGATTTCAAGAAATCCCCTATGGGGCTGGAGAGATACCTCAGAGGTTAAGAGCACTGGATGTTCTTCCAAAGGCCCTGAGTTCAATTCCCAGCAACTATATGGTGGCTCATAACCATCTATAGTGAGATCTGGTGCCCTCTTCTTAATTGAAGGCACACATGCAGGCAGAACAGCATATAAATAATAAATAAATCCGAACATAGCTGGAGGTATTGAGGGCTAGATAGCAAACCTCAGCAAAAGAATGAACACTTTCATAAAACTGTAATCAAGATGAAGGCCTGACTCTTAAGACAGATGTTACTTGTGGCAGCTGGGTGAAGGATGGGAATGATAATTTGGTGGGTGAGTTTGAACCAGAAAAGAGCTTGTCCCACGTGAAGGCTGTTCTGCTTCATATTCTGTGCTGTTTCCATGTTGCCCTCCACGAGGCCCCGTTGCCCTTCACATGTTCCCCATTCCTCTCTTCCTCCCTGAGGAGTCACAGACTTTAGTTTCGTCCTTCCTGTCGGTGAGGTAGGCAGAAGCTCTATTCAGCTTCTCAGCTGTTGCATTCAGGATTGTCAGCATCCTCACAGAGGACATGGCCACCAAAGGCTGCATTCATTGCAAGGCCTGAGAACATGCTGTTTCTTGATTCAGCTTTTGGAGGTCACATTTTGGCAACCACCATAAGTGAGAGCAGGGCAAGGTAGAAGAACTACTGCCCTGTGTGCCCAGAGCCTCCATTTTATCCCACTAGTGTGTGACCTTATGCATGCCCCATGCCTGCTTATGTCTCATTCAACAATCTTTACCAGGAAAGGCTGGGTGAGATGACACCCTAGGAACCGTTCAATTCTCAGATTCTTGGAAGCCATTCTTAATCATAAGGTCAGGTCTGGAGAAGCAGTTTGCAATAGTAAAAGAGAAGGCCCAGAGCAACTCATTTTCTATGGTATTGGGGTGAAGTGAAGTTAGCTAATTTAGAAACTGGCCTTCCTGCCTTAGTGGGTGATTCAGCTGTGCTGGCACCATGGACTAAGAAGCGTGCATACTGTGGTGGCCCAGACTGTTAAGTGAGGTAACAAACCTCAGGCACCTGGTTCATTCCTGCCTCACCGTGGGGCTCAGTAAGGGTTTCTCAAGAGGATGGGCCGTCCTCACCCTAACACCTATAACTTATCAACTTCCTGCCCGCTGTGCTGAGATTCTTGTGAGCCACCCAGATTCAACACCCGCTCTCTCTATGGGACAGGCATTCTGAGAGAAAGAAATTACAGACTGAAGTAACCAAACCCTTACCAAGGGGACTCTCCTGTTTTAATGATGTGTTAAATACCCACTTGCCAAATACCTGTGGGTGTCAGCTGCAGCAGATGGAGCCTGGTATCAGGTGCTGGAAAACACCCTGTCCCAGCTGGTCGTCTATTGGTTCTCCGTGGGTTTGATGGACGTGGTGTCTGTCTTTTAGGGTCCTTCTGCCCTCAACACTGTGTCATGATAGTGACCAAACCATGGTATGTTAAGTATTGGCAGATGTAGGAAAAGAAGAATGGGGGGCAGAGTCCAGCTGAAAGACTGTCACACATTTTAGGTTTGGGTTGTGAAGGCCCAGGAAGGTATATGGACTGTATTCAGTTCTTCTCCCTCCAGCACAGAATGAGACACTAATGGCCCCAGACCACTCTCAGGACCCGTGGCTTTGGAATTTGATGAGCAGAAGGTAGAATCTGGTTGTTTTGGTTTGCATTTCTGGATTGTTAAAGGGGCTGAACATTGTTGCATAATTTTTACAGCCTGTTTGTATGCTAATTTTATGAATAATTTGTCCTTTTCTTGACCTATTTTTAATTAGGATGCTTGCCTTTTTCGTTTTTGTCTTACCAGAAATTTAAAAATTTGACTCAAGAGAACCTGTTCTTTTTATATCATACATTACTTGCATTTTGTTCTCAGTTTATTTTACAGACTACATTTATTGTGCTTTTTACTATATATTAACTTTTTATTGATTCTTTGTCAAGTTCACATCAAAACCCTAATCCTTCTCATCTCCCCATACCATCATATCTGCCTTCTGCCCTTGCAACCCGTCCCACCACCAAAATAAAGAAAAATATCTTGCTGTGGAAGCTGTAGTATGTCAGAGTGTCCCACGGTGTACCCTTTTGTCCACACTACTCGCAAATGTTCATAGCAATGAGTCATTGGTCTGTTTCGAGGCCTCTGGGTCCTCACAGGACTCCTCTCAGATCTCCCATTGTTGCTGGGTGTCATGGAGATCCTACGGGTCTGGCCCCTTCACACACTTCAACAGATGGAGGCAGATGTTGGGGTGGGCCAAATCAAAACCCTGGATCTGAGCCTTAATTTCTCTGAGTTGACTTGGTCAGGCTGCCAGCTCTCCTGTACACACACCACCAGGGCCAGCTCTTTAGCACTGCCCTAGCTAGCTCACCCAATGCTGCAGTTGGCAAAGGGACAGGGCCAGTTCTCTCATGCCCTCGGGACCACCTCACCAAGCCACCAGCGTCAGTTTTACGAGGGTACCCAGGTGAGGTGCAAGGGCTGCTCTCTGAGTGCTGTAGACAGTGAGGGTCAGCTCTTCTACCTGCTATGGGTGGTGAGAGGTTAGGAAAGGAAAGATATCTCTTCACACTACGGTAGATGAAGGGAGGGTCATTTCTCCCATGCTCATGCCTTTAAAATATATTTTTACTATAAAACTTTAGTTTATTTCTTTCTGGTCTTAAGTTTGTAATCTTTTTTTTTAAACAGTTATTTATTATAGATGCTTGTGAGCCACCATGTGGTTGCTGGGAATTGAACTCAGGACCTCTGGAAGAGCAACCAGTGCTCTTAACCTCTGAGCTATCTCTCCAGCCCCCAAATTTGTAATCTTTTTTCCTTTGCTTTTATTTGGTTTGATTTTGAGTCAGGGTCTCAAACTGGCTTGAAACTCATAGTCTTTCCTATCTCCCAAGGGCTAAGATTATAGGTGTGTGCTACCATTTCTAGACATCATTTTAAAGATAGATTTATTTATTTATGTGTGTGCACCTGCATAAGTATATGTGCATTGTGTATGCAGGTGCCTGTGGAGTCCAGAAGAGGGTGTCAGATTCCCCTGGGACTAGAGTCACAGGTATTTGTGAGCCATAATGTGGGTTCAGGCAACCAAACCTGTGTCCTTGCAAGAACAAGCAGTGTTCTTAACCACTGTGCCATGTCTCCAGCCCCACACGGACATTGAGATCTGGTCTTGGGTCCTTAGCAAATGTTCTTAACCACTGAGCAATCTCTGATTATTTTAAATATTATTTTTAACAAAAGCCTGGGTCCTTAAATGATGCATTTGTTGTTATTGTTTCTCGGTATGTCACTGTATTTTTCATTAAAATTTAATCTATCTAGCACTAACGAGGGTCTAGACATGGTACTGACTTAATTTTTCTTTAACAGTCAACCAGTTATCCCAGTTTTATAATTGAAAAATTATTTCATTCTTTTCACAATGCCTTTTGAAATCAGAAAAATTATATTCAATAAAATCCAACAATACTTTATTTCATGGGTCATAGTTTTACAATTAATAGACAGAACAATAATGTAAATGAAACACATACTTTATAAGCAGCATCTTTTATAAATCTAAGTATCAAAATGTCAACAAACTCATAAACATGAGCCATGAAGTCCAAACTCCTGGAAGAATCAAGGACTCATCTGGGAAAAGTGGGTGCAGGCAGATGACATCAGACAGCCCTGATGGCTGTGGACCCCACCGTTGTCATCCAAACACACCCCAGGAGAGCTGCTGTCTCAGAACCACAGGTTTTACAGGAACCAACTGGGAGACAGTGAAGACCTGAGAAAACTGACAAGAAATTGCAGTCTCACATTCTAAAACGATGTAGAAAGGAATTAGGAAAATGATTACAAGGAATAAGTTTTAAAAAATGAATCCAAATGAGAAAGGCACAGGTTAGATAATAGATGTGATTGACTGAGGGGAGTGGGAATTTAAAAACCACCTAAGAGATGAAGCTCTAACTGGAAGAACTGGAAGAATGAATACACCCCGTGGGAAGCCCAGAATGGTCATGAACTCACTGGAGCTACCATGACTGGAGCAAAATCAAGCTATTAAGATCAGTCAGTCAGCACCCCAATAGGCAGCACTGATTGGAATCAGTGGGTGTAGGAAAGAAAATAAGAGGACATGCAGGGAGGAGGAATGTGTTGGGGGCCCTGGGAAAGCGAGGGGGCATAAATGACGGTGGATAGGATCAAGATACATTGTTTACATGTGTGAAACTGTCAAAGAATAAATTGAAGATAACCTGCTTTTTAAAAGCATTGTATGGTAAATAGAAGTTGGAAAGAAAAAAAATGGTTTTTTAAAAAGGTATAAGAGAATAAATAAGGAATATTGGCAAGGGAGATGTATACCAATCCACTGTATAATATATTTTCATATATATTATCCATATCTCCACACAGAGAATATCTATATATCTCTGTAGATCTATCTCTCTAAATCTCATATACACAGCACATGTGCATATTTTAAAAGTGAGATTTCTGAAAACAAATAAATCACACTGCTTACTCCCCAAAAAAATTTAGTGTGAACAATCTCATTTGAGGATCCAGCAAAAAGGCCAAATAACTTATAAGGGAAAGAAAACTAGATTGACATCAGATGGTGATAGCAATTCTTTAAGCCACAGATAATAGAGAAACGTGTTTGTGATGTTATAGAAAAGGGTGAGGCAGTTATTCTGTCTCTATCCAAATGTACTTTGACAGTTAAGTACAAAACCACAGATAAACCACTTGGGTGAGCTTCCTCTCATTCTTCCTCGGTGTGCATTCCATGTGACTGGCACTCTGGTGTGGGGAAGCTAGTTGGAATGTGAGATTTTCTGGCGCTGTTCAGACTCCTGGCCTTCTTGGACTCACATAAGTGTGCCTACCCAGACTCCTGTCAAATTTCAGTCATGGTTGTTTCCTGTTCCCACTTCAGGACAGCCACATCCAATGCAGCTGGAGTGGGTGTGGGCCATTCTCCACCTAGCACATGCATGATCTGTTTCTCCACCTGAGATATAGGTAGCATCAGATATCTTTCCCTTGCCAACAAGGAAATTGATTTTTTCTCCCATTGGGATTCTGTTTTAGGGTAATGAGAAGAAAATAAAAAAGATGGGAAATTATTGAATTGAAATGTTCAGAGGAAGATATAGCTCCTAGTGAGGCTCGATCTGGTAATTTGATGGTATTGCAAAGGGTGTCGGGCTTTTTCTATTCTTCCACCTGCCTTGTCAAGTCATGAGCAATAACCTGTCAAGTTATGAGCAAGAAGCTCCATACCTTCTTTGGGAAGCAGTGGGTGTGTATTCCTAAGTCACCTGACTGGTCTTCACTAGTGTCCATATATAGAGAAATGAAATTACAGAGAAAGGAAATGTTTTAGTTTTGCTTACAAGTATCCATATGTCTTCTTTAGAACCACAAAGATTCCCAGCAGAAATCATGACCCTTGAGAAGATAAAGGTGAAATGGATGGTAGTATAGGAATTTTTCAGTGAGTGTTGAATTTCATGAAAATAGGATCTTGACCATTTCTGGGGCTGGTTGTTACCAACTCATTGTTTGTGGAGAATTATGTTGATAGATACTCCTAGTTATAGGACAAAACTCTAGTATCTTTGCTCTGTGGGATATGCACCATTTCCTCTTTCTTCCGGTTCTTATGTGCACCCATTGCTCTGTCTCTCCTCAGCCCCCAGGCCCTGGTGAAGACATGGCTGTAGCCCCATCTCTTGTCCACTGGTGTTACAGTCCCCACATAAGCCTGCCTTGCTCCCAATACTATCTGTCGTCCCCTCTCTCCCCTCACATTTCTATTGGTGCTACTTTTAAAATCTATTTTTATTTTGGTTTCTTAATGCCTCTACCTCTCTTCCTACTCCCTCATCTTAGGTAGGAGAAAAAGAAGGTTAAAAGGGAAACGGATATAGATCTGTTTAGACTTAGTTCCTGCTGATCAGGGTCATCGGGTTCTTTGGGAAAATATCAGTCTTGTAGTCAGGACATACAGCAGACCAGCAAACCCAGCAGCAGCAACAGCAGTCTTCTCCCTTCTCAGAGAAGACCCTCCCCCCCTCACTCCCTCTCCCCATCTCCTCCCGCCCCCGTCATTCTATGATCTAGCATTTATTACCTCTCCAGAGCCCTCAGAATTAACCTAACTGTAGTTGGCCTCCTTGAGCGACACAAGGCAGATAGTCTGCTGCTGTGGACAATCTGGAGCAGCCCCACATCCCACACCTGGGATTAAAACAAAAACATGTTCACATAACATAATGAGAAACCAAAATTCTCACTACACATATCTCATCAGTATGATGACTCTGTCTGCTCCAATTTGTTCTTATTTTTCTACCCTCCATACTGTTCCCCCTTGGAAGCATCTGTATCTCTGCCTGTACCAGTGTTCCTCAAATTCAAGTGAGCACTACAATTATCTGGAAGGCCAATCAGGGTGCACCTAAGATTCCAATTCAGTCCACCTGGTGTGAGGCCTGTGATGTAAATGCCATTTCTAAGATCTGTAATGTTGGTGCCATAGACTGAGGAGGTGCCCTTTGAGGAACATGGGAACATTGCAGTAGCTCTTTCTGATATCTATCATTTTCTCCACATCTCCATCACAACAATCAGCTAAATGCTAACCCAACAATGCTTCACTGTTGTTTGCCTAGCAAAACCTAAGTTTCTCCCCACAGTGGCTATCTGCAGCTGCCTACGGTGTTGCCAGGAGATCAGAACTTCCCATTCGTGAGCAGGTAACTGGTGAGACAGTCTGGTTAGGTCTGTGCTTCACACACATGTGCTGGAGCAGAGCAGGTTCCCAGGGCCGAATCCAAGAGATATGAGGCCAGGTTTCCGAGTGCTGGGCCATGGGCAGGGCCTGGCACCAGCACAGAGCCCAGTCTCTCTGGCTCTCCGAACAGGGCATTTTGATGCTGTATGTACAGGCAGGTGGAACCCCAGGCACATGGGAATGATCAGGTGAGCAGAGCCTCAAAACAGAGACAGAAAAGAGCCAGGCCCTCCCTGCTAGCCCAGACAAAGGCACGAAGCCAGCCTGTTTCCTGCCAAGAGATCTCCATGGATCTAAGCATGATTGGCTGCAAACTAGAGCCATTTTAAGAGTAATGTACTTTGGTCAAGCATAAAGTGGTCTTTTGGGACTCACTCATCCCTTTGCGGTACTTTGCTGGGAGCTTTCTGAGTTTGATTATTCTTCATCTGCACCCCATTTCTAGTTCCTCAGGATTCTGGGGAATGAGGTTGGTACTGTCATCTGCGCCCTTCTTCAGCACCAGTATTGACTGTAAGTAGTCTGCTTCATTAAGGGCATTCCCACATACTCCCCGCTACATCTTTAAAATACTATAAGGAAGCAATAAGACAATGGGAGTTGTCTCATGACTTCACACAATCAGGTCAAAATGGGGAATCACTTTGCATCTTTGTTAGCTAAGGGAGAAGGGCTGTGTACTGGGTTTTCATTGCTGGGACCTTTCCAGGAGAATTTCTGCAGATTTTGGGGGGGAGGGGTCTATCATTTTTGCCAAGTTTCCACAATTGTTGAGAATTTAGCTGTTCACTTAGGTTTAATGCTGTTATGATGTGTTTGTAAATGTGTAGAAATATGGCTATTTTGGCTAAGCAAGAAAAATAACTTTAAAAAAGTGAGCATTTGCATTTTGCAAATGATTTCACAAGGGTTATTTTTAAACAGGATCCATTTCCATAAATTAATCTTCTGTGGGAACCAGCACGCCACCCACACTCATCACCCCCAGTGTCCACATGGACTGGCTGCAGGTTGGGGTTCATCCCCACACGAGTACAGAAAGGAAGCATGGTTGGATTCTCTGTGGGAAACCAGATGTGACTCAAAGTCCAGTGCTGTTTCAGGGTCACCAAGCCTTCCTGTGAGGTTATCTTGCAGCTAGTCATGGAAGACATTTCACTCTTGTTTCTCCAAGGCAGCCCTAACTTATAAATGGAAACAATGAGGACAGAGGCAGGGCAGCATGGGTAATTGAAATCCACAGGAAATCTCCAAGCTAATTTTTAGCAGATGGTTTCTTTCCTTGCCCATCAATTCTGTTTACCAGAGCTCTGACCACAGAGTGAGATGGACTGATTTGAATTTCATCCCTCCCAGCCTCTCCCACTTCAGTTAGTGTTTGGGAAAAAGGAAAGTGCCAGGGGTGGATGGCAGGACAGACGAAGACCAGAAACTAATGTTCAGGTTTTTCCGCAGCCTGAATAATTGGATCTCAAGTAATCCAAAGTGGACTGCTCTTTGCTTGTTTTCTGATATGCGGTGTGATGCTACAAGCTCAGAGTCATCCAGCCATGTCTATTAGCAGCAACATCCCTGATAAAAGGAAGTTGGTTGAGAGACGTCACATGCCATTGCCTTTGACTCTCTCCACTGTCCAGGTCAGCCTCTGAGTTTGCTCTTTGGAATCTGAGGATGAGTCTATCTTCACACTCAGCCTAGGTACTCCGTGTGAGAACTGTTGCATCAATGGGAGCCTGGTGCCTTGATGCTAGAGCTGTGCATGTGATGGGCAGCTTTCTGACACGTTGCAGTGCAGCTGGGTCTGCGGTTCCTCCTGGGAAGCTGACTCTCTAAGGCTGCCGGCCTCCCTTAGGCACTTGTCATTTCATGGCTTGTCATCTAGACTTTTAGTTTCCATTCTAATCCATTACCAGGCTGGATTTTTTTTGTATGCAGTAGATGTCATGGCTATACTGTACAAATAATTTCTTTTTTCATTAGATATTCATATGGGAAATGGCTCCTCCATCAGACCATGCTGGCCAAGTTTCTGATGTGTGGCCAAGGCCGCATCTACATGACCCCAGTGTTTATCTTTTTACTGCTCCAGCATTGATGAGGTTTTCTAGGCTCCTGGGACAGAGCATCCTCTTCTCCCATCACTCACCGAGACACACCAGCAACAGCGATCTCATGTAAGAAGAGCGGTGATGGTGGAAAGTGGGGTGGGAACATGGTGTGGTTGGCAGTGTCGCCTGCTCCTCTGCTCAACCTCATGGTTGTGCTCTCAGTGGCAAATGTCCACACTGAACTGTTCAAGCTAGGCTTCGCAAACTCAGTATTTCCCAGCAAGTCTTTTGCAAATCTCACTCATGAATCGCCTTGCAGCTTTTTAAGATCACTTTGGAACAAACCGAAGTATAAATAAATCCACAGCTAAAACAAGCCTTCCCATTAAGGCAACTTTGGATTTCAGTCTCAGCTACAACCCTTTGGGTGGGTCACTCAACCTTGCTACAGCTTAATTGCTTCAGCTATGAAAAGGGGCCTATGACGGGACTGTTGTTAGCATCTCAGGAGATGACGCACCCCAGCCCTATTTCTTACAGAAACAAAGAGCAGCCATACACCTCCAGCAAGGCCCTGAAATCTCAGCCAATTCTCTATTATTTTATTTTGCAAGTTTCGGAGATACTGTCTATATTCTTAAAATAGTATCTTATTTTATCAAGGAAAGTCTTGACTGGGAAATAAAATAGTATATGCAGAATATTTATGTAATGTTGAATAGTTAATGTTGATGCCCAAATCAAAGAGGCTTATCAGAAAGTATGTGATTTATCAAGGGAGAACGTACTACATACTGCTTTAAAAGTTGGTCTTCAAACATATATACTTGATATGTCCCTGTGTGAAGACATATCTGTCCCTTCCTTCTGTCCTCCTGTAAAATCACCTGCCTTCACTGAGAACATGTCAGCTTTTACTTCAATCACCACATTGAAGTCTTAAGCTATATTTGCTATTGTTTTAAGTGTAGACATGTTATCCAAATGGTAAAATTACTCTTTTAAAACCACCATCTTTTAATTCTGTGTTCACTTGCTTGCTTTGTTCTTTTTGACTTGCTAGTGAAGGTCAGTTCATTTGATAGCTGTGTGCTACCCTGTTTACATGCATACTCCCCAGACAGCTTTTCTTTTCAGTTTTACCTACTGATAGATGTTAATGGATTGTGAATCAAACTGTTTGTAAATGTTTTGATAGCTAATGCTGATTCTAACGATCCTGTAAATGCCTCCTGGTGTCCCCTTGGCAGACTCATCCTAAGAAGCCAAGCTGTAGAATGAACACTTCATTTTAAAATTTTTTATTAATTATTTATTACAATTTATTCACTTTGTATCCTGGCTGTGTCCCCTTCCCTTGTCTCCTCCTAGTCCTACCCTCCCTCCCTCTTCTCCCCCATGCCCCTCCCCTAGTCCACTGATGGGGGAGGTCCTCCTCCCCTACTATCTGACTCTAGCCTATCAGGTCTCATCAAGGCTAGCTGCATGGTCTTCCTCTGTGACCTGGCAAGGCTGCTCCCCCCCAGGGGAAGGTGATCAAAGAGCAGGCTACTAAGTCCATGACAGAGACAGTCCAGCCCCTGCGCCCCTTACTAAGGAACCCACTTGGAAACTGAGCAGCCTATGGGCTTCCCTTGAACAGAGGTTTTAGGTCCTCTCCATGCATGGTACTTGGTTGGGGTATCAGTCTCTGCAGGACCCTCAGGGCCCAATTTTGTTTGTTTGTTTGTTTGTTGTTGTTGGCTTTGTTAGTCTCCTTTGGAGTGAATGAGCACTTCTTAATCTTTGTTAGAAGCCCCCCAAACTACACCAGGTTATACATCTGCCAACAATACGCAGGCTTCACTGTGAGGTCTGTCATCTACCCATAGGGTAGTTGTTTGCTGTCTTAACTAGTCTGTATATTGAACCAGTTGGGTGCAAAAATTATATTACATTATAGTTTAAAAGTCTGCCTGGTTACTAATGAGGCACCTCATTATACTTGCATTTCTGTTTTTGTGGAATTTTTTATTCAAATATTTTATCTGATATTCATCTTGGTAGCCTTTTATTTATATTTTGAAAACTTAAAAAATATGTTCTAGTTATTGGCATTTGTTGACCTTCTATATTTTAGGGTTTATCTTTCCCAGGGACTACGCCTCTTTGTCTTTGTTATTGTTTTTTGGTGAAAAGAAGTTGTGATATTAAAGTTAACTTGGTTTATCATCTTTCTAATGATTATATCTTTTGATGAACATATATTTCTGCATATATGCCCATGTGATAAAATGTACTATGAAATTAATTATGAAAATTAACACCCGAAAGCATCAAGGCCTAAAACAAGAATATTTGCCTATCATGGTCCTCCTTGAATCTTACTCACCTTCCTCCTACATATGTATAAGAAAGAATGGAATGGAAAGAACTTGTATTGATCTTTGCTATAATTTAGGAATGTTGTATTGCATGGCTCTCTCTTCTAGTCTCTTCCTTTTGCCTGAGTAATAAGTAAACTGCACTTTGAAAGAGCACCCGCATACAGGTCTAACAGCTGAGTGTTGGATGTACCTATTGTTAATAGAGTTTGTGGGAGGGGTAAGACCCCTGATAGACACGTCTTCTCAGCCAGATAGACTCTGGAGTCTCAACCCTTTGACACTCACAGAGATAAAAGGATTCCTGTCCTGTAGAGCTGGAACTAGGGATTGATTCATTTAAACAGTCTCTCTGGAGGCTCCTTATATAAAGGACAGATGCAAAGCATCTAGACCATAGACAGAAGTAAGAAGGTGATGGAATCACGGGCCTCCACTAACCTCTGGGACTCTGAGGTATGCAGGGAAGTATTGGAGAACAAACAGCCATATCAAAGCCAGAAGAGTGCCAGAGTATGTGTGACGGCAGAGCCAGCAGGTAGGCTGTGATTGAGGACCAGAAGGTGGCTGAAGGCATCTGGGGGTGATGAAGAGTTCTCAAAAAGAGAAATTCAAGGTGAAATGGGGTTCCTGAGTTGAAATATAGCTTCCCAGGCTCACCCTGGTGTCACCATATGCTTCAGTGCCAGGGACAGCTTGGAAGCTGGAGGGTGGCTGGGGGTCCATTCCAAAAGCAGAGGCAACACACACTATTTACTTAGGGCCCGGAAGGACAAAGCTGGTGTGAGGACCAATGGTGTTCTGAGGGAGTCTTGAGATGAGTAAATGCTATTTAACATCTGGTCCAAAAGAAGGGCAGAACAAAAGGCTGACCAAGGCCCTGAGCCTGGGAGACGGAGAAGGGTTCTCATCCCTGAATCGGCTTTCTCCTGGTTTGAAGAAGCTGTAAAAGTCAATGCTCAATTACTCACTAAGTTTCCAGAAGCAAACCCACTGAGGGTTGTGGCAATCAGTACCAGAGAAGGTAGTGCCACGAAGGTGAATCAGCCAGCCTGAACCGCCGTGCTTTTCCTCACTCGCTCAGGCTGCACTGTTGGGCAAGATGGCGGAGTGCATCCCCACTGAAGGGGAGACAAGCTGTGTCTCTCCTTCTTGCATTCTTGCATCTTGGTCACTGTGATGTGTTTTGCCATTTTGTGTTCACTCTGTCAGTAGGTTCCCACTCAGGAATATTTCAGTTTGTGTCATTCTGGTAAATCTCTGCTCATGTCTGTTCAGGAAGTGGGCAAACCAAAGTTTGACTTTTGTCATCACACATGTGATCATGGTAACTCGGAATCCTACACTGTGGTAACTGTTGCCTCCAGGACAAAGAGGCTGCTCCTCAAGGTCCGCCAAGTTTTCCCCTTCACGTTCTATGACACAGCCACTCTGAACACTGTGTCTCTTCCCCTGGGAGTGCCTCTGCCTTCCTGCCTGTGTGTAGCTGTTCCCTGACTAGACTCCGCTCAACCTTCTCATCTTCCTATTCTTCACAGCTTGCCTGCCTTCAAAAATGCTCCTTTAATCAACCCCAAACCAGATTGTCTTTCTGACTCAACCTCAAAGTTTAAGGAAGCATATCTCTCAGGCAGAGTTCTATATGCAACTAAACTAGCAAATAAAAATAAACAATTGATATTTTCAGATCAATATAGACTGAAGGCATTCACCACCCATCAGCCTCTGTGGGATGAACAGTGCCTTCCCAGGTACAGAGTCAAAGGATCTCTCTTTTTATGCCAGTTAGCTCGGCTCTAGGAGAGGGCTGACAGCACCATTGGTGAAATCAGCAAATACTAGAAGTAGGAGTTTTTATTATCTGTCCTAGAGACTAGCTCATTTGCAGGGGAGTTGATGGCCATGCTGACAAGCACATAGTTGTGGGTGTATTCTCATTCACACATTCATGCATACACACAAATGTGTCTACAGTGTGATTAAGTATACATGGTACTCACTAAATGCCTGGGGAAGCCAGTAGGTGAAGTGGCCTAGAACTTTACATCATCACCCTCTGGCCCTACCCCTCCCTCTTCCTGAGTGATAGGATTTTGTGGCCTGTGGCCCTGTCCCTGGGTTGCCTTTTCTGTTCCAGGCAGAGGTGCTCAGATTCTGTAGATAGAGCCAACTTGTACACCTGTACGTTTTCAGTTGCTCAAAGATCACTCTTTGAAGTAGGGCCTTAGCATCTGGTATTTGTGTGATGAATTGGTGAATTCTGAACCAGAGCCTTGCAAAGTACTGCAGCTGCCATTTACTGCCCACTGTCTAGAACATCCCAAAGAGCCAGCAGGGGCACCTGCCAGGCCTTGTTGAGACAGCTGGCATCTTTTGGGTATTGAGGCTAAGGTCAGATGACCCTGAGTATAGACTAAGAAGGAAAGGTCATGAAGGAGTCATGAAGCAGACTGTGGGTGAGGGGGAGCTGGTAATGTGAGGCACCTCAGCTGGAGGTAAAGTAATAGACCTGGGTGGGGACACACTGACAAGGAGCTGGACAGAGATAAACAAGGGAAAGTTAGAAACCTGGGGCAGGACCCTGCTCTGCATTCCTCTTACTGAGATTCACAGTGTGGATTCCTGCCATGTTGGCTCAGGCAGAGGCTAAGGTGCAGCTGTGGCTGGGCACCGCGGTGTGATCTCTCCTGCCTCGAGGCAGGAAGTAGTATTTTCTAGCATGAGTGTCACTTTAAAATGGTGCTGTCCATAATGGCTGTTGCTTGGTCTCCTGTTCAGACCACACCTTAGCACCCGTCTAGGACACAGCGGTGGGGCATGTTCACAGTCGCCATATTGTCTCCTGGTGGATTTGAAACTAGCTGCCTCCCATCACTGAGGTAAGCTAGCAGGCACATCATCTGCCTTATGGGGATGTGCCAAAGTACATAAGGCAATGCGTCAAATAGGGGCAAATTCTCTCTTTGTAGGAGTAGTGTGAGTCCTTCCTGCAGGCTCCCTCCCCTCAGTCTCTTAGCCTCCTAAAGCAAGCCCTTTTTCATTTTATTCCTTTGCTACTCTATTTTTATTACATTTAAATTTTTGTTTATTTGTTGTGTGTATGTGGAGGGTGTGGGTGTGTACCCAACTTTGTGAAGGTGGTTCCCTCCTTCTACCTGTATTTTAGTTCTGGGGATCAGACTCGGGTCGTTAGGCTTATGGGCAAGGGCTTCTGCCTGCAGAGTCATCTCTTGGGCTTTGGGTTTCTACTGACCTTCTTTCCTAACAATGAGGTATGAAGTGAAGCAGAGAAAAGAACAGGGGATGCTTTGGGGAGTCCAGAGAAAGAGAAGAGAAGGGAAGCAAAGGAAGGAGAATGAGGGGAATATTTTGGTTTACCTTGGGGTTTCTGTTGTTGTTATTTAGCTTGGGGCTTTTGAGGCAGGAGACCCCGTGTGCCCCAGGCTGTTGTCAAACTGAGGTAGCTGAGGACAACCCACAGTGGCTGTGCCCATTTGTGCAGTACTGGACCACAGGGCTTCATGCACCCCAAACTCCTACCAACTTACTCTGCCCCCAGTACAGAAAGTTGTTCTTTCCTGTTACTCTTTAATAGGTCAGGCCTCCTCTTGCTCTGGGTCGTCACTGTGTTCTTGGTCACATGCACTCCGATGCTCCTCCAGACAGACAGAGGTTAAATGGTATATTTCACTCAGGACAAGCCTCTGAGTGTCAAGCCACCTCAGCCACTTAGAGAAAAACAAAAGTGGATCTGTGGAGGTGAGGCAAAGCCCTTCGACCAAATTCACTTGGAGAAACGGCATTTTTAGAAACCCAAGTAATTAAAAATAAAACTGATTAAAAGTAAGGGCAAAGACATATTTGCTCTCTGCCGCAGCCAGGGGCAACTAAGCAGTGTGAGCCAGTGAAGCGCTGAGAGCTCCAGCATCACCCAGGGAGCCTCCTGTGGTCGTGGTGTGGTAGTCCTGCGCCTCTTGAGGAAAAACCGCCGAGATGGAGGCAGTGTCCGTGGAACACACGGGTGACAGAATTAGCCGTTTATTCCTAAAACCTGAAAAAAGCAAAGGTGAGGACAGAGGCAGCTTGAAGCCAGTAGGTGTGTTCTAACCTGTTCCATGCGCTTGGAATTTCAGAATGTCAGTAGATATAATAATAATAATAAGATGTGCCTAGTATATCATGGGTGCTCAGTAAATAAGCATCAAACTGTTCTTCACCAATAAAACAGCCAGTGCTTATTATAAGAGTCTTGGACCTGAAGTTGAACTACTCCAAAGCTCTGCTCCTTCCCGTTAGAGATACTGCCTTCTAGATACAAGCACCAGGGCATGCAGTGTGCAGATTCTCATAAATGAGTATGAGAGGACCGGCCAGGATGCTTTCTAACTTGTCTCCAGGTTAGTAAGTTAGGTTCTTCCATCATTTATGAAGTAACATAATGTACTCTTCTGTGTGAGGAAGGGTTTAGCAGTCTGTATTCTGAAGATCTGACACTTCTCACGTGCTGTCCTTTATTTAGCAGGTGTCTTCTGCGGAGGTACGCATTGGGCCCATGAGACTGACACAGGACCCTATCCAGGTACGCCTCCCTCCCTCGCTTGGAAGGAAGGGGCATCGCTGTTGGGGCACATGGATAAATGAGCAGTGTTTGAGTAGCCTTCTGAATTAACAAGAAAGAGCCTTTTCTGCTTCTCCCATACATACATATATATATATATATATGTATATACATACTATATATATCATATACATAATTATATATAGTGTGTGTGTATATATAGCACAGTATGCTTCAGAAATTAGACCGTGTTTTGAGGACTTAAATATCACCCTACTTTGAGTATAAAAATAATAAATAGAATTGTCCAATAGACTGTGGGGAAGAACAGCTCAATATCCGCTGCCCACAGAGAGGGAGGAAGTGATGTGTGTTGAAGGGTATGGCTTGGCTGAGAGTCACAGCTGGGTATGGCTCTGGCCTCTTCAGCAATATGAGTTTATGTATATTGTCTTCCTTCCTCTGTCCCATTCCTCTGTTGGCACAAGATAATATTTCCATTCTCACAGAGGATTATCAGTGCAACGCAACTGCCTATGGAAGATGCTTAACAATCACACCTGGTACTGTGGTTTGGGAGTGGAAATTATGTGGATACAGTATGCATGTAGGTAATTTTTTTGTTTGATCAGTATCTTTACTGATAAATAAAGATGGTTGCACCGGTCTCTTCTGTAGTTCACTAATAAAATGGCAGAACTAATAAGAGCCTGAGGAACATGGAGTTTGCAGTGAGGTTGTGTCTCCTAGAAATGTCAGAAGCGACACCCACATAGTCTTGCCAATGAGAATGAGGGCAATAGTGGCCTGGGGAAAGCCCCTGAGGCTCAACCCTACACAAAGAACTATAGGCAACTAAGGAATGCTGAGAGCAGGAGAGACAGTCTTCTGTGGAAAAGCACACTGGTTGGTTATCCAATACCAAATGGTTAACCCTGAAAACAGGCATGCAAGTAACTGTAAGCAAGGAGTCAGTGAAATCTACTCCAAGGGTAGAAAGAAAGGGCTATTGGAAAATTTTAAACTGCTGTGGCTTTCTCAGGGGCAGAGAGAACACCAAAAGGTGGAGAAAGTCTTGCCAGTTTTGTGGCGGAAGGAGCTCAGGAAGCAAGAGCTGGAGGTTAAAGTAGTTGGGCGGTGCAGGGCGGTGGTGCCGTATTGTGGGCCAGAAGAGTCTGGGAATGAGGTGGGGACCTCGCTATGTATTGCAGGTGTGTGTTAATAGAGAAGGCAGCTGGACACAGGCTGTCAAGGCTGATAAGGGAAGTAATAGCTCTTCCCCAACAAACAGAAACCTGCTTCACAAGTTTCTGAGCAATGCTGATTTTGACCGTTAGTTTATTCACTAGCACTCCTTCTGTTGGCCCACCCACAGCCAAGCCCGAGCCGATGCCAGACGATGTCGTTTATGACGCTGCCATTTGGCAGATTGGGGCCCACTTTGGACCTAACAGTAATATGTAACAACAATTAATGAAAAAAAAAAAAGGCCATGAATTTGAAAGAGGGTAAGGATGGGTATATGAAAGGGTTTGGAGGAAGAAATGGAAGGGGATAAATGATGTGTATATGTATATAATATATAATCAAAAACTTAAAATGTAATTATATAATCAATACATAAAATATAAAAGCATAATAAAAAATAAATATATAATAAAATTAAAATTAAATAAGGAAAAAGAAAAACAATGTCTAGGCTTCTCTTCTTGATCAGGAGCTAAGGACCAAGGTCTATAGAAAATAGCTACTTATCCAACTTATATTGGTAACTGTTAAAAATAAATAAATAAATAATTGATTAAAATAAATGCCAGATAATGGTGTGTATGCCTGTAATACCAGCACTTAGGAGGCAGAGGCAGGTGGATCTGTGAATTCAAGACCAGCCTGGTCTATAGAGCAAGTTCTAGGACAGCCAGGACTGCATAGAGAAATCTGTCTTGAAAAACCAGAGTGGGGAGAGAGGAAGAATATGAAAGGCTCCTGTTTTGTGTCCCCTGTGACTTAAGCAAGTAGCCTACAAGGCTCTGTGACAGAAGACCTGTGTGACAAGCCAGAAAGGCCATTTAGTAGTTGTCAGCCCCTTTCTCTTTCTGACTTTCTTCATCATGGGAGCTTGTAAGAGGGACACCATGCATTTGAATCATTTGTATACAGTAGCCCATTGGTCCTAAGTGAGAGTACCTCTTCTGCATAACAGCTGTGTCAGCTCCTGGGAACTTACTCTGCCTTAGGTCAAGGCAAGATACAGGAAGCCCACCCAGGGTGAAGATGGTAAGTGAAAACTGAGACGTGTGCCACTTGACTTATGAGCAAAGGAAAAGATAATGCTTTTTAGTTGTTTGAAAGGAATGACAGATCTAGGGAAAAGAAAACAACCAAAGGAGGAGGATTAGCTTGGGAAATTTTGATGAAAACAAATATAGGAGCAAAGAAAAATAAATACAAGCTGCAGCTATTTACATAGAATATGAGCGAGTGGAAAATTCCAGTAATCGTTGTAAGGGCACCTTTGACCTCCAGTTTGGAATCAAAGCAATGGTGAATAAAAGGGCTGACATCTTGGGTGTCGTCCCAAAATCATTTCCACGCTACTTCCTGGGGGACAGACTCAAGCTTGCGTCAATCTCATTCTGCCCCGTGCTGCATGGGCAATGAAGGCTCATGATAAGGGTGTATTGTGCTTTTAATAACGTAATTTGCCAAGCTGTAAACTATTATACTTGCTTCTGTCAAATGTTAACATTATGCCCTGTTTGTTTCAGAGAACTCTTTTCCCCTAAAGCAACATTGCAGACACTGGTTAAGCCTTGTTTTTTGTTTTTTTTTTTAGCTCCTTACTCCCATCCCTCTGAACACTGCAACTCATATTTATATACTTACCCTTCATATGTTTGAGTCCATGTGTAAGAGTCACTCTTGAATGTTTTTAAGGTTTATTCGAAAAGTATATTGTTAGCATCCTTCTGAGATTTATTTTCATCTGTTGTCTTTTGATATTATTCTGGGGACTCTCAGGGAACCCCTTGCCTAGTCTGAAGTCCTAGGGGGTTATTTTGCCATATTTTAAGCGTTGTGTGGTCTCACCCTTTCCCTTGAGCTGTCTGGCCCATTTTGAATTAGCTTTGTGGTGTGATTTAGAACCTGGCTTCATTCTTTCAGGTGAGCTGTCATAGCAATACTAACTCAAAATTCTCTTGCTACTGTAGTGTCTTGGCACCTTTGACAAAAATTGGCCAAATGGGGGGCTGAGAGATGTCTCATCAGTCCCTTGAAGCGGACCTGAGATCAGTTCCTAGCACCCACGTGGGGCAGCTCTCCAGTACTTGCAGCACCAGCTGCAGGGCCTTCCGTGCCTCTGGCCTCTGCATGTTCTATACTCAACGTACCCACGCCCACATTCAGACACACACTTAAAATATTTTTAAAAATGAGTCAACCATAAATTTAGTTATGTCTGTCATTTTGAAAGGAGTTTTGAAATTGTGAAGCTAGTCATGAATCACCAACATGATTCTTAGTTTTTAAGATTGTCTTGGGCACCTGCATGCCTATGACCTTGCTGAACTCCTTTATGAGTTCATACAATCCTTTATAAAATTATTCATTTATTTTTCAGGAGAGTACATGGGTGCTGTGTTGTACATGTGCAGGCCAGAGGACAACTTTTTTTTCCTAATTTATTTATTTATTATTATTATTATTTATTACAATTCATTCGCTTTGTATCTTGGCTGTGTCTCCCTCCCTCATCTTCTCCTGTTCACACTCTCCCTCTCTCTCTCTCCCCATGCCCTTCCTCTAGTCCACTGATAAGGGAGATCCTCCTCCCCGCTATCTGACCCTACCCTATCAGGTCTCATCAGGACTATCTGGATCCTCTTCCTCTGTGGCCTGGTAAGGCCATCTCACTAGGGGAGGTGATCAAAGAGCAAACAACGAAGTTCATGCCAGTGACTGCCACTGCTCATATAATATAGGATAAACATATTAAAATCTATAGTCCTAAAGAAGGAGGACCCTAGGGAAGGTGCTTAATCCTCATTCAGAAGGGCAAACAGGGTAGACATTGGAAGTAGAAGGCAAGGAACAGGAGGGAGCCTTCCACAGGGGGCCTCTGAAAGACTCTATCCAGCAGGGTGTTGACGGAGATCCTGAGGCTCATAGCCAAACTTTGGGCCAAGGACAACTTTCAAGAGTCAGTCGTTTCCCACCATGTGGGTTCTAGGAATCAAGCTTAGGTCACAGTCACTCTTACCTGCTGAGCCATCTTGCAAGCCCCCAGACAATCAGCCTTTCTTTCCAAATCTGAAATTCAAAAAGTGTACTTACATCTGCCCAAAGTTTGGTTATGAGTCTCAGGATCTCCTTCAATACCCTTTGATCATTTCTCCCTGGGGGGTGCAGCCTTGCCAGGCCACAGAGGAAGACAACGCAGACAGTCCTGATGAGACCTGATAGGCTAGGGTCAGATGGAAGGGGAGGAGGACCTCCCCTATCAGTGGACTAGGCTGAGGGGCATGGGAGGAGAAGAGGGAGGGAGGGTAGGATTGGGAGGAAATGAGGGAGGGGCCACAGCCTGGATACAAAGTGAATAAATTGTAATAAATAATAATAAATTAGTACTTGAGTGAAAAATCAACATAAATAGCAGGAAGACAGATATTCTTTAATAAAAGATTCTGTAGGGGTTACCCAGAACTTCAGATAAATTTTAGGCATGATTCAAAAGTTAATTTTTTTTCTGTTTTTTTTTTGTTGTTGTTGTTGTTGTTTGGGTTTGGTGGGGTGTTTTTTGTTTGTTTTTGTTTTTGTTTTTGTTTTTGAGACAAAAACAGCTGTGTAGCCTTGGCTGTCCTGGATTCATTTTGTAGACCAGGCTGACTTCGAACTCACAGAGATCTGCCTGCCTCTGCCTTCCAAGTGTTGGGATTAAAGGCATGTGTCACTGTGCTCAGCTTGGTTCAAATACTTTAAGGAATCTACCTTGATCATAAAAATTAGTGTTCAAAATTTGAAGATACAGATTTGCATGTTACCAAATAATTGGCTGAGAATACAGCTACTTTGATTCTTCAATTCTATACATACCACATGTCCTCAGTTGATATGTTTTCACATTTGACTCATTGCCTTGTCTCTTACATTTCTACTACCTGTAGAGGAATTTTAATACATAACATGGTTGTTCTGGCAAGAGACACATTCAAGGACCTTCTAGGCTAGAATACAAATATGATTATAATTCAAGGAACAGAGGCAAGCAGATCTGAGTTCAAGGCCAAGTTTCAGGTGAAGAATAGCTTATTAGGTCCAGGCATGGTGATACAAGCGTTTAATCCCAAACAACGAAAGTAAAGTTAGTTTGTGGAAGTTTGAAAGTGATAGAAATGTTTGAAAGATGTTTGAAAGTGATGTTTAATTGAGTGGCAGAAAAAGTGATGAATCAGAGATAGATTTGACAGAATAGGACACACTCAGCTCTTATGAGAAAAGAAAGTAAGGGAAGCTACTTAAGTGAGCAACACAGAGTAAGAGTGAGAAGAGGCAGTTTTACCTGGATAGATTTACAGAGAGAGGTTGAATGAGAGACCAAGCTAGACGAAAGCGAAGACAGAATGAGTCACAGAATGAGAAGGAGTCAGGATATTAGAACAGATTGATGTAGTAAGCTAGAGGCCACGTAGAACAATTTAGAGACCCAGAAAGACAAAAAAGTCACATTGAATAAGTTAGCTGAGAGAGGAGCTTGAGCCAGAACAGCTATGAGCCCAGAAAGAACAAAAAACAGTGAGCTTATTAAGCAGTAAGCCTCAGATGCTGAAAACATTCTAGGCCTAGGTTAGCTTGTATGGAGGCTAGAAGCTTTCAGGACTAGGACGAGGTTAGCAGACAGAAGCAGTAAGCCTCCAAGACAAGTGAAACAAGAGAATAAAAGTTCTTTTTAGAATTAACAATTTTCAATTAGTTATGCAAACATGTGCTCTAATATTTTATTTTTCAATATTCCAGTGATAGTAAATATATATTAGCTTTTTTGTGGCACTGGCGAGGGAATCTAAGGATATTGGTATGCTAGGAAAGTGTTCTGATATTATGCTAATAATAGCATACAGTCCTAATGCATGCATGAAATATTATAAATATGTACTATAAATATAAACATGTTAAATATTACTGCCAATATCTTGTTACTTTTATACTACTGAGTATAATAAAAATAATAAGGAAAAACTAATTCTGAGAATTATATATCCAAACATACCAAGGGATTCTATCATAGCAATTACCTACAACAGATGCTTAACTCTTAGCATTCATGATTTTATTAGCTCCAACAAGTATAACAGGTTATAAAATGGTTAACTTATTAATTAATTTGTATATTCTTAAGAAGAATATAATTCTCTTTCTTAATATGAGGTTGTCAATAAAATATATAATTTTAAAATTGCCTAACAAATTGAAGGACAAACTGTATTTAGTGTTTCCCCCCGCCGACCCCCCCCAAAAAACAAAAAAACCTGGAGCTGGAGCGCAACAGCGGAGACCTGGTTGCACCTGCGTGCATGGAGCCTGTTGACCGTGGGTTTGATTACAAGCACTGAGAAAAAACAACTGGCTTTTCAAAAGTCCTTCTATCCTTTTTACCAAGGTTGCATCATTTCACACTCCTGCAGGGGACGAGGAGGACTTCTGTTGCTCCCAGCACAGTGCTGGATTTTGTTCTTCCGTCAGCTTCCCTAGTGGAGAAGGTTCTTAGAGTGTAGTTGAGATTTGGGTTTGCCCATGACCAATGAAAACCCCTTTCATTTGTTTTGTGGCTATTCCAATATTTTCTTTTTTATTTGGTTATATCTTCTGTCCAATTTTTAAATCGAGCTAAATTTTCAAAGATGTTGAGCTGAAGAAACCTGTGTTAAAGATATCCGTGTGTGTGTGTGTGTGTGTGTGTGTGTGTGTGTGTGTGTGTATCTGTCTGCCTGTCTGTGTGCACACTGTGTGGAGCACATACTTGTGTTTATGCATGTGGTGGCTACTGTTGGGTGTCAGGTGTCTTTGCCTGGCACTCTCCACCTTCTGTGGTAGGACAGAGCTCACCAGTTTGGCTAGACCACGTGGGGGACGCAGGCTCCTCGCCACCCAGCCCTGGGCTGTGGACCTGCACTGCTGAGACTAGCTTTTATGTGGGTGCTGGGCTGCAAAATCAAGTCTTCATATTTTTACAACAGGCGCTTTGCCCATGAGCCACCTCCTCAGACTGAAAGAATTTCCTTATCTATACTTGTTACAAGTTCTTCAACAGATTTTTAAAACCTTTTCTCCTAGTCTGTAGCTCTTTCCTTCATTGTCATAAGTCTGGCCTTTGATGAGCCAATGTTTTTATTCCGACAAGATTTTATATTACACAATGCATGCATACATATGCTACACATGCTAAATAGTCAAATTTTATCACATCTCAAGCTGCATTGTATTTCTGTCCTTCCCAATGTGATCTATCCTCTGCAACATTAAGCTACCATTTCAGAGCCATTTCTCCATAACTGAAAACAATTGTCTATAGCTTTGAATTGAATGTATTTGATATATTAAAAAAATAACCAAAAATATTCTTGATTAGTACTCAGTCTTTCAAACATAAACAAACATATAGTGTGAACTCTCCTCCCAGAGAAAGGGCTGGAATGTTCGCCCTCTGGCTGCATTCCCAGAGTGTTCAGAGAAAAGCAAGTGTGTGTGTGTGTGTGTGTGTGTGTGTAGGAGACTCACTCAGCAAAGCGCTTGCTGTTCCCCAGGACCTGCATACAAAGCTGGGCATGGTGGTGCTCACCCACAATCCAGCATGAGGGAGGTGGGCAGAAGAATTCCTGTACCTCCTGAAATTCTGGTCTAACTGAACTAGAGAGCTCTGGGTTCTGAGAAATATCTTTTCTCAAAAAATAAGCTAGAGAGGACTGGTTAGGTGGTTAATGGGCAGCAGTGCCTGCCGCCAAGTCTGACAAACCCGAGCTTAATTCTCAGGACACATACAGAGAAGAAAGAGCTAACTCCCAATGCTGTCCTTTCACCTTCACAAGAGTCATGGCACACACGCGCGCGCGCACACACACACACACACACACACGCACACACACACACGCGTGTCTCACTGAGTGAGTGAGGGGCAGGATAGTTTTTAAAAACTTCAAAAATTTCTAAGATATTAAGAATATGAATCCCTACTATGTATAGGATGCTGCACTGAGTAGGGAGATGGTAAGATGCTCTCTGGCCACAGTTCAAACCCTGCAGCTGCAGGGGTGTCCCTAGCCGATCATGAATTGTGTAACTGTCTCAGACATAAAAAGCTATGTTCTAGTGCTTTTATTTTTGTTTTGTTTGTTTGTTTGTTTGGCCCATCCCTTGTAATAAAGTATCTATTCCGTTACTTCACTGAAAGGCCAAAAACATTAATCAGCTATATCCATCAAGCTTGGGAGGAAACGGCGAGATGAGAGTGTTTCTGTATGTGCTTGCTTTGGGAGTGCATTTCCAAGCTCGCTGGGGAAGCTGGGATGCGGAGCGTGAGGCTGAGACACTCCACACAGTGTTGCCAGGAGTACGGGGAGGGCGGAGTGTGCTAGAACAGCAGTGTGAGCTGTGCAGCGCGTCTCTCCCTGGTGAGTGTGTGAGTCACCAAGAAAGACATAGTTTTCAATCTTGGCCAGAAGAGACAGCATAAGGGGAACATTATGAAGCAGTAAATTCCTATCAGCTTGACACTGTCTGGAAGCTAAGCAGTCTCTTCCTCAGCAATGCCTGCAGTGTGCTTATTTCCCCAGCGTGCAGAATCTATGTGCCCCTGCTTAGAGCTCATCCTCACTCCCCTCATGCTGGGCCTTCCTATGAACTTGGAACTAGATCCCCACAGCTGTGGCCTAAGCTTTTCCTCACAGAGCAGATTCCTTCAAAAAGCATTCATCTGTGTTTATATGGGTATAAATTGTTCTAGAGCCATAAAATATTGGGTTTTGTTTATTTTGAGTCAGTGTCACTGTAGCCTGTGCTGGCCTGAAATCCACTGTGTAGCCTAGATGAGTTACCATGCCTGGCTTACCCTCGTCTACTCTGTCGGGGACCACATGGCCTTGCGAGTAGCTGGCTGCCACACAGCAATGAGACAGTGAAGTGTTGTCTCCTTTCTTGTCTGTCCCTTCTGCTACCAAATTGCACCTTCTACCTACTCCAGCCAGTTTGGGGTCATCTTGGCCTCAGTTTACCCCATTATTTGTTTACCTGTGGATATATCTATAAAAATGAGAACTGTGGCCACATTCAAAGATTGCAGAAAGGCTAGTAGGTAAGAGAATATTTCAAGTACTTTAGGTGTAATGGCTGGCCAAGGGCTTCCATCAAACTCCCTCTACATCCCTTTCCTGGGAAAATTTATAGTAAGTCCCAGGTCAGTCTCTTTGCCCCTTGATTGGCTCCTCTTCAAATCAAATGGACTAACTGTTTAATGTCCTGTGACTGCGTCTTACATGACCTATGTGTGTTGGTATGCCTCAGGTGACCCTTGCTACCTAGAGGTGTCTTACAGCCCAACAAACTATACTAAATGTTGGTTGTCTCACTAAAGATGTTGAAAGTCTGTTTGAAGACACATAGGCAAACCTTTGTTAAGAAAGAACAGAGATTGGGGCTGAAGAGGCAGTTCAGTGGTTAACGTGCTTGCCATGCAGGCATGGAGAAAAGCTGAGTGAGCTTGCCTGTACTGCCAGAGACAGAAGCCAAGGATCCCCACAGCAAGCTGGCTAGTGACGCTAGCCACACTGGTAAACTCTGGGATTGATTGAGAGACCCTGTCTTGATGAGCAAGGTGGAAGAGTGGTCAAAGATGATTCTTAACATCACCTGTGGTCATGCAAGTTCACCAGACACACACACACATAAGAATACACAATATAGACACATGCACACACATGCATATATATGCACCTGTACACACATGCACACACATGTACATACACATGTATACATAATATACATATATACAAATACTCACGTGTACACACATGCACGCACATATGCACATACATAGAAACACACATGCACACATACACACACGCACATGTACACACACACAATGGAAAAAGGAAAGAACACGAATCATAACTAACACTCATTGTACCTCCTTCAGGTCAGGGACAGATGGTTCTGTTTCCATCTTTTCCTCAGAGAAAAGTTTCATTATCAGAAAGAAACTCTTGGTAGCCTTACAAGAATACTTCTGAGTTTTTTCTCATGGTTGCGGCCAGGACTTCCAGTCAGAGCCAAGTGGCAAGGGGTGGCAAGGAAGGTTGCTGAGCGGGGGTGGGGAGGCATGGGCCCCCACTGCGCTGCTTGGGTCAGTCCCTCCTCCCGCCCTGTGGACTGTAGTTGCGTGTGTTATTCCCGGATTCCTCTGCTACCCTGGGGACTCTTGCTGCGTGCGGCCTTTGCTGCTGATGCTGCCATGCACAGCCCTTGCCTCTCCCAGCAGCTTCCAGCCTAGTCTCGGCTCAGCCCTCAGTTTTTTGTTCCA
This sequence comes from Pachyuromys duprasi, assembly GCA_028658305.1. NCBI lineage: Eukaryota > Metazoa > Chordata > Mammalia > Rodentia > Muridae > Pachyuromys > Pachyuromys duprasi. Next base: position 1,406,727 of record CM053750.1, on the reverse strand, counting down.
GCTTAGGGTGAACAACAAACGAAACTTTATGGTTGTGAGAAGATCTTGGCAAAGTTCCGTGGGCACTAGAGGGGTTGTTTGACTGGCGGATAAGGTCTTTGCAGTGACAGTGGCAAGCAGCGCAGGTCGCCCAGTGTGCCAACAGTAGTTAAATACCTTTAGCCATGGCCCCTACTTCAGAACGCAGTTACCAGGGGTCTTAAACTGTGAATAGTTTTATACAATATTTGTAACTATATATAGCTCTTCAGCCCACAGCTCATGCATGGTGTGATCAGTGACCACCCATATCAGTGTTTCAAAATCTCTGTCATTGGTTCCTGCCCATCTGTCACTCAGATGAAGCACAGACAGCAAAGTGTGCTGTTGTGTTACCTCCTGTGTTTCTGTGATAAGCCCACACAACCTACAAAACCTAGATCATTGATGGAGGAATGAATCAACGAGCACAAAGCAAAAAAAAAAAAAAAAAAGAAAAGTGTTGACGCTGTGACATGTCATTCAAATATAAACAGAATTAGAGGAGAAATTGCTGCCTGGGGAGGATGCTATTGCTGCTGTCTTTGACACAAAATATGTGTCTTTGGACATATAATCTAATGTATTGATGTGATGAGGACGACGAAGATGCCACAAAGGAAGTGAGGCAGCCAAAAATGTCACACTCATTAAAAGTTTCCCAGGGGTGGTGAGTGACACTGACAATACAGAGGATGATTTGCCAAGACTTAGACAGGTGCTTCCTCCCTGTCAGACATCTGTGGCTAGAAGGTGGCCAGCACTGTTCAGCTGTTCTTGAGATGCTTTGACAGGAAGGCAGCACATTCTACCTCAGTGTTTCTAATGATCTCAACTACAGTATGCTGAACAAATGTCTTTTTCTCATTTGTCTATACGTACATCACCAACAAGCCAACCCTCATAGAGTCCTGACGGAAACTTTCAAAGGTTACAGGTGCTTATGCAGGCTGCTCTCTGGTCGATTTGATGGAGAGGTTGCCCATAGTTGTGTTCTTACTTGGACAGAACCCAACTTGGCAGAGGTCAGTCCAGAATCAAAGATGTTCATTTACAGCTCCAGACTATAAGTTCAAGGAAAGCCTGGGTAATCAGTGAGACCCTGGAGCCAGAGCTCAGTGGACATGGGTTACCTAGCATGTGTGCACTCCTGAGTTCAGTTAGTACTGCAAATGCACACACACACATGCATGCATGCACGCACCCACGCACATACATATGCTACACATGCACAAGACAGGCAGAGAGGGAGGGAGGGAAGGGAGAGGTTCACTTGTTTGTAGAACCCAAGGAAGAGTTGCAGAGCCATGGCTCAGAAGAGGTTGAGTGGACCACCTCTGAGACTGGGAAGGTCAAGTTTCTCCTTCAGCATCTCCACTCTTAGTGGTCACAGTTTGCAGTCATCAATCCCCATTTGGGTTTCACTTCTTGGAATCCACATTTCTGGAAACAGACTATCCTAAAACCAGCTGTGATCGGGAGATGGAGACAAAAAGTCCAGTCCTGGTGACTTGGATCTACCATTTTCTTGGAGATGGCATGATATTCTAGAGCTAGGCCAAAACCCTGCAAGGTAGTTGCTATGTTGGTTTTTTTTTTTCTCTAAAATCTATGGATTTTCAATTTGCTTTGGAGGTGATATTTCTAAATCAATGTTTTATGAGTGGAAAGAATTTTAAATATCACTCAAAGAAATTTTCTAGTAAGTGCCATTTTAGTAATACTCCATTTCAAATGCAAAATATATTACTATTATTCAGATACACTAATACATCGTTGAAAATATGCCATTAAAATTTCCAGAAGAAACCAACAGGATCATTCAGACACACTCCAGGATTGGTTGGGAGCCCCAGGGACCAGGAAGTGACAGTTTCAGGAAGCCTTCCCATGGTTTTATGAGAAAACAAGGGTAGGCAGGGTGTGCAAGTGTAAGACCAGCAAGTCTGGGCAATAGTGTTGGCAGTTTGGGGGGATGTGGACATACGGATTGTTTCTAGTTTTCTCCTTAAGGCAGGAGGACAGTGGCCAGAAACTGAGAGTGTTTTCATTTGTTTACTCTACATCCCATTGGCAGCCCCCCTTTCTATACTCCGCCTCATCCCCTGCCCCACAGCCCCACAGGCCCACAGCCCCACAGGCCCACTGCCCCACAGCCCCACAGCCCCACAGCCCCACAGGCCCACAGGCCCACTGCCCCACAGGCCCACAGCCCCACAGGCCCACAGGCCCACTGCCCCACAGGCCCATAGGCCCACAGGCCCACAGCCCCAAAGGCCCACAGGCCCACTGCCCCACAGGCCCACAGGCCCCACAGGCCCACAGGCCCACAGGCCCACAGCCCCAAAGGCCCACAGGCCCACTGCCCCACAGGTCCACAGGCCCACAGCCCCACAGGCCCACACCTTCTCCTTACAGAAGGGGAGAGCCTTCCCCAACTTGCCCCAGCACATCAAGTCATATCCTGACTAAGCACATCCTCTTCCGCTGAGCCCACACAAGGCAGTCCAGCTAGAGAAAAGGGATCCAAACATAGGCAGAGACAGCCCCTTTCCACTTACTAGGGGACACATTTAAATACCAAGCTGCCTATATGTGCAGGAGCCTAGTCCAGTCCATGTGTGCTCCTTGGTTGGTGGTTCTGTCCCTGTGAGTCCTTGTGGGCCTGTTAGTTGACACTGTTGGTCTTGTGGAGTTCTTGTCCCTGCTGAGTCCCTCTATTCTTCCCCCAACTCTTTCACAGAACTCCTCAAGCTCCACCTAATGTTTGGCCAAGTCTCAGCATCTGTTTTGCTCCACAGCTGGGTGGAGCCTCTCAGAGGACAGTTATGCTAGGCTCCTATCTGCAAGCAAAGCAGAGTATCATAAATAGTGGCAGAAGTTGGCTCTCTCCCATGGAGTGGGTCTCAAGTTGGGCCAGCCATTGGATGGACATTCCCTCAATCTCTCCTCTATCTTTATTCCTGCACATCTTGTGGGCCGGGTGAATTTTGGGTTGAATGTTCTGTGGGTGGGTTGGTGTCCCCCTCCCTCCAATGGAAGTCATGCCTGGCTATAGGAAGTGTCCACTTCAGTCTCCATACCCCCCAATGCTAGAAGTCTCAGCTAGAGTCACCCCCACATCCTCCCAGGAACCTACCCCATTGCAGGTCTCCCCTTCTCTCTTTCAGCCCCTTACCTCCTGCCCCTGCTTTCTCTGTGTCTGATCCCCAGCCTCGCTCCCCTTTTCAACCCTCTCCTACCCCATTCCCTCTCTTCATCCACTTCTGCTGTCTATTTCATTTCCCCTTCTGAGTTCGATTTAAGCCTCCTCCCTTGAGTCCTCCTTGTTACTTAGCTCCTTTTGGTCTGTGGATTTAGTATGTCTATCCTGTATTATATGGATAATATTCAATTTTAAGTGAGCGTATACCATGCATGTCTTTCTGAGTATGGGTTACCTCACTCAGGATGATCTTTTCTAGTTCTACCCATTTGCCTGCAAATTTCATGATGTCCTTGTTTTTAATTGCTGAGTATTATTCCTTTGTGTAAATTTACCACATTTTTTTTTATCCATTCCTCAGTTGAGGGACATCTGGTTTGTTTCCAGTTTCTGGCTATTATGAATAAAACTGTTATGAACATAGTTGAGCAAGTGTCCTTGTGGTATGGTGTGGCATCTTTTGCGCATATGCCCAGGAGTGGTATAGCTGGGTCTTGAGGTAGAACTATTTCCAGTTCTCTGAGAAAATGCCACATTGATTTCCAAAGTGGTTGTACAAGTTTGCACTCCCACAAGGATTGGAGGAGGGTTCCCCTTGTTCTGCATCCTCACCAGTATGTGCTGCCACTTAAGTTTTTGATCTTAGCCATTCTGACAGGTGTAAAATGGAATCTCAGAGTCATTTTGATTTGCATTTCTCTGATGACTAACATTTCTTTAAGTGTTTCTCAGCCATTAAAGATTCCTCGGTTGAGAATTCTTGGTTTTATTTTTGTACCCACTTTTAACTAGATTATTTGGTTTATTGATATTTAATTTCTTGAATTATTTATATATTTTGTGTATCAGCCCTCTGTCATATGTAGGACTGGTGAAGATTTTTTTCCCAACCTGTTTTGTTCTATTGATACTACCCTTTGCTTTACAGAAGCTTTCCAGTTTCGTGAGGTCCCATTATTAACTGTTAATCCTAGAGCCTGGGAGTGTGAGAGCCTTTCAAATAAAGCAGTGTGTGCATGTGTGTGTGTGTGCGTGTGTGTGTGTGCGCGCGCATGTGTGTGTGCACACGCATGCATGTGTGTTGAGGGTGTATATGAATGCTGAGCAACTGGACTGTCATTTTTTATCTCAAGGAATTCATTAACTGAGTGATGCTGTCTTCCTGGTGTCAAAACTCTAGGTATCAAAACATCAGAAAGATGTGTATTAGTCAGAGTTCTGTAAAGGAACAGAACTGATAGAATGAAAAAGAAATATACACACACACAAATGTGTATATGGTACATGGTAGTCATTCAGGAAATATTTGTGGAATAATGTCTTTCTCTTTTTTCAAAAAGTGGAACATTACAGTCTTCTGTAAGAACACATGAAATGAATAAGATGGGTTGTAACCTGTAGCATTGTCCAATAGGAAAGAGTAGACTTGTGTTCTTATTGGACCAGTCAATACTGAGTCATAATGATGTATATGGGGAATTTGTTAGAGTTGCTTACAGCCTTATGGGCTGAGTAGTCTAACAATGGCTGTCTGATGATAGATCAAAAAGCCAAAAATTCCATAATTGTCTAGACGGAATGTCACAGCAGTCCCCATCAGGTGTGGGAGTCCCTAGATCCGAGAGAGCTGCTGGTCTTCAGTCTACATTGGAATTCCAAAGAAGTGGGTTCTAATACCATCAAAGGAATGCTTCAGCCACAGGATAGGTGAGCTTGCCAGCAAGAATGAGGGCAAGCTGACAAAAGGCAAATGCTTCTTTCTTCCATTTCCTTTATGGAGGCTGCCAGCAGTAGGTGTGGCATAGACTTAGGGTGGGTCTTTTTAGTTCTCAACCTGTGGGTCATAACCTCTATGGAACTTAACTGACTTTTTCCAGGGTTGCTTGGATCATTGAAAAACAGAGATATTTACATCATGATTCATAACAGTAGCAAAATTACACTTAGGAAGTAGCAACAAAAATATTTTTATGGTTGGGGTCACCGAACATGAGGGTATTTGAAGGGTTGAGAACCGCTGTCTTGGGGCCGTCCAGAGTTCTGTCTGGAGAGCTTTACTTTAGACACCTACTTCTTGACCACCTACCTCCTCCCTATGTTGGCACCCTCCTTTTAGATGCCATTTGTCACTCACTAACCTGCCAAGTCTTATTATTCAGTGTGCATGTTGCCGATTATTTGCTCTTTACCATGACAAACAAGGAGTTTTTCTTTTCTCCAACAAGTGATTTGAAAAATTAGCAGGCATATAGTAGGTGTTTAGGAAACATTTGTAGAATAATGGCCCTTGCTAATTATTTTTAAAGTGCTGCATTCCAGTCTTATGCAAAAACACATAAGATAAGTAAGATTGGTTGGAATCTTTAGCATGGCCCAATAAGAGAGGGTAGACTTGGATTGATATTGCACTAGTTAGTATTGAGCCATAGTACTCACAAGGAAGGGATGTGAATTGTTGAGACTCTTGTTTATAAACCCATCACATAACCAGACAGATGAGAGATGAAAGATTCTGTCAGCTTCTGGCTCTTAAATTCTACTGTTTCTCATCCTAATATCACATGGTTGTTCCAAGTAAGAAGCTAATGGTTTTTTGCACAAGCAAGCTTCTGCCTGACCTTCCTCATTGTCCTTGCCAGAGCAACAATATGGTCTGAAGGTTTTCTTTCTGTTATTGTAGCCCACAAGGAGGTGCCCTTCACCTGTCTCCGGAGAGCCACCTCCTGCCTCTTTCAATGGGATCTCAGTGTCTGCAAAGGTTAGGAGTGCCCCAGACTGAAGAGTGATAGACCCTGGCCAGAGCGAGTCCTAAGAGAGTAGAGCGGGCACATGTTTTGTGACAGATGATTTTAAACCATGTGCTGAAAAAAATGTTAAAATCATGCTGAAAACATATATATTTTTCTGCTTCTGGAAGCATGATATTTGAGAAAACAGAAAACGATTCAGTGTGTAAGATGATTGACATATGTATTTAGATGTTACTTATGTTCGGGGGTTACCAGGGGAGGAATGAAGTAATATTGTGGTTTTGTACTTATAGAAATGAATCTTTCTGTTTAACAGATTGTGTAGATGGGATATGTTAACTGGATTCGCTACAAACACAAGATTTGGGATGGAGTAATGATTCTCAACCTGTGGGTTGTAACCCCACACAGGCCTTGCATACCAAATTTCAATACGATGATTCATAACAATAGAAAAATTATAGTTATGAAGTAACCATAAAAATAATTTTATGGTTGGGAGTCACCACAACATGAGGAACTGTACTAAGGTTGAGAGCCACTGGGATAAAAGGAAGCAGAGAGCAAACCCATATTAACCAGCCACTGGCTATTGCTACAACTGATTGATGGGTGGGTGAGACTCATTATATTATTGTGTCTACTTCCCTATGGGTTCCTAGTGTTCAAGCTATAAGGCATTTTTAAAACATAATGGTAGCAGTTGGGTACTTCCACTTGTTTCTGTACTGATTATGAATGAAACACTTCGGGTGTTTTACCATGACCAATGGAACTGTGTGAAAAGCCCTTCACACTGAGAGACAACTGTTCTAGTCCTAATCATTTAACCAAGAATGGATGCTGGATAATATTCAATGCTTTAGCAATGTGTTTGGCTGTTATGTTCTTGTATTGTGCTATATTGCTGAGGGGTGTCTCACCCCCACTGTGAATATCATAATAAACGCCCCGTAGTGGTTCCTCTGTCTTCACAGTGGTGCATGCCTGTACTCGGCAGGCTCAAGGGTTGTGAATCCAAGACTACCTGGGGCTTCCCTGCAAGACCTTTTCTCAAAAACAAAAGTAGAAACAGCCTTCTTGTGGCTCTGGTAAAACCCTACAAGTCTTCACTGTCTTAGCCGTCAAGTGTTTACTGGGCAGCTCACAAGCACCATCCTTCTGCTGGACAGAGGGGCACAGCAGGGGGGGGGGGCTGGCCATCCTCGCTTCCCTGGGGCTTCATTCTTAGTGCACGAGTTAGACCCTAAATAGGTCCAAGCGGTGGTTCCCTGGCTTCCCAACTTCCCGACTCTGAGTTCCTGAGCCCAGGAATGCTGAGGAGCATCTGCACAAGGCACCAGCCTTCTTTTTCATGGGCGGGGCTGTACTTCACAGTTTAGTTCCCTCAGCTTCACAGTTCACGTTCAGTCTTTCCCATGTTGGCAAGAGTTTGCTTGTTTAAATTAATCTCTCAGGTTGTTGTCAGTTCTTTTAGTTCCTGTGTCTTTACAGCTGTTTTAGTGGTGAGCGCAGAGAGCCTCCAGGGACTTGATAGCATTGCACTAAACCAGATGTGTACATTTGCAAATCACCATGTAACCTGCACAGCCCACATTATCCTGTCAGGAATTTTGTGTTTCTCTGGCTCAAAAATAGGCCTGACTGTAAGAAAACTTATACTACAGCCAGCAACACCCACCCCTTACTAGAACAACTGAGCATGTACCTGTATCCAATTCTCTGTCCCCCCCACCCCCAACTAGCTTCCAGTCAGGCCAGGAAGATAAAATAGCTTATTTGGTGATCCCAGGAATTACTGGAGGAGCTGGGTTTGAACCCAGACAGCTTTCCTCTGGAGCCCCGTGTTTAGCCAGTATATCCATGACCTGTTTTCAGTGCAGTTCTGAGGGTAGGGATTTCAGTTTAAGATGCTCTATTTTCTGTTTCAGGTTTTGCTAATCTTTGCAAAGGAAGATAGCCAGAGTGATGGCTTCTGGTGGGCCTGTGACAGAGCCGGCTATAGATGCAACATTGCCCGCACTCCAGAGTCAGCCCTTGAGTGCTTTCTGGACAAGCATCATGAAATTATCGTGATTGATCACAGGCAAACCCGGAACTTCGATGCAGAAGCGGTGTGTAGGTGGGTGCCTTCCTCCCTGTAAGCTGCTTAGTAAACCCCACCCCATCTACTCTAAATGAATTTCCTCTATGGACAGCTTTGGTTCCCAGCCCTGGTCCTGGGCAATAGCTCCTTCCTGCATCTTGTCTATTTCTGCACATTTGAATTGCATTGAATTTAAAGGTGTCAGCTGGACTCATCCTAAAACTCAAAGATGGTCCCCCACCCCTCCCAAGTATTGCTCATAAAAGTCATTAAAATTCATACAGTTTTTATTACATGCAGTTTAGATTTAAAGTAGATATTTTAAACTTCATTATTCTGTCCCAAAATGAACATCAGAAATGTGTGAAACAGAAATTTTTCCATACGTGACACAGATGGGTAGATCCTGCAGATTCCCAGACGCGGAGGGAAGGAGGCAGCCACTTCGGCAGCAGAGTCTTCCTGGGGCCCATGCCTTCACTCGTTTGTAGAACTCTGTGCACTCTGGGAAGCAGGCACAGGTCCATTCATAAATAAATGCACAGACTTAAGAGTTTGCCCAGGATGAACAGAGCCACTGAGCAGAAGTAGAGTGCTGGGCCGTTAGCCTGGAAGAGGTCAGTAATTAAACTGAGAGCGGGGCAGGGTTCAACTACGTATCGGGCTGGACTTTTATTGAATATTAGTAAAAAAAAGACTTTTTCTTGAAACTTTTGGTCTACTGACAAAATATTAATAGATTAAGAATTTTTTTTTTAGTCATAGGAATTGTCTTACTATTTTTTGGTAATATGCATTTTTCCAAAGAATTTTTGTTTATTAACTGGTGTTTAAGTGACTAAATATTTGTAAATCTTATCTTTTTCCATAGACATATTTTCCTATTTAGTAAGACCTGTACTACATACGTATAGATATATATCCTGATTATTACATAGATAATTATATATGTAATGCCTATATATCATATATACAGTGCTATTTTTGCTGTTAAGAAACACTGTTTTTTCCTAACTGGGCATGGTGAAACATATCAGTCATCCCTGCACTTGGGAGAGGAAGGAGGAATGCTATGATTTCAAGGCCAGCCTGGGCTATATAGCAAGACACTGTCTCAAAGAACAAAAAACACACAAAATAAAATATATCTTCTTTCTAAATGATTTTCAGAATTCGGTCCTCGCCCTCTTCTCGTGTGGCGATGTAATCAAACGCTACTGCTCTTGTGCCGGTGTAAGATTATTCAAGGCAAGTGTCCCCTAAGGCCTAGGTTAGATAATCATTGCATTCTTCCTTAACTATAAGGGGGCATGGTGTTAGTCCTATGTTACGGCTGCTCAGAAAAGCAAGGGGCAATCTGTGCTTCAGAAGAAAGCCAGGAGCTTGCTGACTATCGGTGATCCCTTTGAGGGTGGCCAGATTCTTAAATGGTTGATAGGCGGCCGTGTTCTATACGGAAATGAGTGGAGCGTGGGGCATCCCCCAGCAGGTGTACGCTCCTTATTGTCATCTGAGGACCAGGTTGGGGTTTTCAGCTAGCATGCTGACCCCAGACCTACATACCTCCAGAGCTCCGTTAGTCCTTTCACCAGGAAGAGCTCTCAGCCCCCCTCAACACAAATGCTCTGGAGAGCAAGAAGCAACCCAAAAGACAGGTGCCAGTCCCACAGGAAACCAAGAAGGCTCCTGCTCACTGTGTTCAGTACATGAGCTAGCCTCTTGTGTAAGTAGGTCCAGGCTCATAGAGGGTGACCTAGCAGTGTGCCCATGGCACATCACTGCATGGGAGAGGCTAAAGGCAAGTGAGGTGTGTACACATCTCCCTGGAGCACAGAGACTATTTCTCAGACACTGTATTCTTTTCATACGATGGGAGCTGGTCCTTCTCTGAGGTCTATAACTAGAGTCCTGGTGTAAGCTGAGTTTTCCGGAACCTCCTCTGTGGGAGGATGGATGGGAACAGGAAGTGGTGAGTGTCAGCACTGTGGTGGGACTGATCTAGGCTTCCTGCCCTTGGTGGTGGATAACTCCTCTTAGAACGATCTTGGAAATAAGCCAAAGCCAGACCACAAGTATAGGCTGAAACAGTCAATACTGATTTCCACAGACTCAAGAATGTGGCCCTTTAAAAGGGCCACAGTCAATTCGTGAAGTCCTGACCAGAGTAGTCTAGAACCAGCTTCATGCAGCATCACCAATCGTGTAAAGTTCATAAACCTCAAAATTCTACAATAAAATTGCTAAGCAATAAATTGACTGTCAGCAAGTTTGATTGACAGTTACTATTTAATCTTTCTCAAGCCCAGCTGATGACCAAGTTAACATAGATAAGCATAAACAACAGAATAACTGGCAGGCCTTGATGATCTTTAGCAGGGTCTAGCCTTCATTTGTCTGTCTGTCTGCAGCAAGTACTTTAACTTTTATGGTTAGACCATCTTTCTGTATGATCTGTTGTTTTGAAAGGAAAGTGATCCAACTTTGTTAGCTGCCCAGGTACACACTGATCATTAAAGGTCTATAGTGCTGCCACACTTTTCAAAAGAGACTTAGATTTCAATCAGAAAACATGACATTTAAGTGGAATTTGCCAATTTTGAAGTAAAAACCTGGCGAGTCTGACCTTTTGGAAAATTGCTCAGGAGTTAAAACAATAACAAATGAATAAATTAATTAAAGATATTGGCCTGACCCAGGAGGTTGTCTTTCTTTACTGTCTTGTGTGTTCCGGAACTTTTTTCTTTAAAGCAAGATTTGATCTGGTGTCATTCTCAATGCAAAGAAGCTTCCATAAGAGTTCAGTATAACAAAGCACAGATCACTGATTTGACCAGAAGGTTTTTTATTACAGGTCAATCCGGGCCACAAACCCCTCTGAGCACACAGTGATCCTGGCCGTGGTCTCACAAGTGTAAGTGTACCCCCTACCCCACCCAGTAGCACCCCACCCCTGCAGCATCCCTAATCCAGCAGCACCCCCATACCAACAGCACTCCCAAACCAATAGCACCCCCACCCTGGTAGCACCCCACCCCAACAGTGACCCACCCCAGCAGCACCCCCACCCACTCCCAGGTGAACTCCCACCCAAACCCCTCTGAGACACATGAAGCAATCCAGCTGTTGAACCCACTCTGGGATGGGCATAGCTTCTACCTTACAATGCCACTTCTAGAACTTGTTCTGAGCACTTTGTTTTCCAAGTTTCCAGAAATATTTAGGGTCCCCCCCTTACATAATTGCTGTTAGCACGTTTTCACACACTTCTTGGGGGAAAATAGGTTTACTCATCATCATGACATGCCAAAAATCAGTAGAAAAGCTGAGAACTCTGACGAGAACACTTTTCTAGTTCATAGTTTTTCTTTGAGGAAAATAGAGAAGAGAAAGTGCTTGAGTTTTCACTGAAGACTGTAGCATGAGAGCAAAGATGCCAAATCCATTACAGAGAGAGGACTATAGATAGCCCTGGTGAGGACTTAGGGATGGCTAACAGTAGGCCATGGGCTGTGGCCCTGGTGAGGACTGAGGGGTGGCTAACAGCAGGCCATGGGCTGTGGCCCTGGTGAGGACTGAGGGGTAGCTAACAGCAGGCCATAGGCTTAGCTTGGTTTTGAACTGCAAAGAAGATTGACCTTGCTCTAGTTACAGTGACACCCTGAAATGAGAAACTGTTCTGCTGGGTTTAGTCTCTGTAAGTGCTGGTTGAAAGAAAGAAGTAGTTTGTAAGTGCTACAGTAGTTGGAATCCTTGCCAGGGGCAAAATTTGTTGTGGTCAATTAATGGCTGCCATTAGCTTCAGGGAGACTAAGATCTTAATTAGGACCCAGAGCCTGTTGGACTTGGCTCTCCTATGGCATTTGGCACAATTTCTGCCACCAAGGAACAGACAGTCCAGCAGCTCTGACAAGAAGGTGTGGGGTTTCCCAGGACAGGCTGGCCCACAGGCAGTTAGAACATGTGCCCTGTAGGACGCTCTGGCACAGGCTCTGGCATGGCTTCAGGAGCCTGCCCTGATCAGAGCCTCGTGCTGAAACGCTGCACACTGAGCCCTGTCACTTGATGCCTTCCTTGCACTTTGGTCCAAAGAAGGCGAAGCTCTGTCTCCATAGGTGCCATACACCTGCCATCCTGGCAGAAGATTAGTTCCGGAGAGAACAAGTAGAAACTGAGGGAGGTCAGCCTCTTTCTCCACTTATATCCAGAGACATAAATAGGATCATCCAGCCTCGGACATGACAGCAGGGAGCCACCATGCCACACTTCCCAAGGCTCTTCCCAAGGCTGGCTTATTCCATGGGTCCCAAAATACCTTCCATCCTTCTCATATATTAAAAATGTATGGGAGTCCTTGACTAGGAGTGGTTTGCTATGACTTGTTATGATTTTTCTGTTTTATTTTACTTTATTATTTTCAAATTCTTCTTACAGAGAGAGACACATTAAGTGAGTGCCTCTGTTTTTGCCAGCCATTTTAGGAAATAGAATATTATTACATTGGAATCTTTGTAATACTTCTCCTGGTATGTCATTCATAGAAGGCAGAGCTTCCTCATACTGAGGAAAAGTAGGGAGAAGCAATTTCTCTGTAGGGCAAGAATCCACTAAGGGCAAAGCTGCAGTCAAACTGGGTCTTCTGTTCTGTTTTCTAACGACATTTCCACACAATCCATCCTCTATTTGTCTACCCTGATTTTCTGGTTGACTCAGAGACTGACCCTCTTTAGTTTCTTGATGGTGACAGTTCAGTCATGAGACATGCTCAAGACATTCTGCTCCTTGCCCCACCTTTTCACTCATGGCCCAGCTCCAGGTTCACTTTAGAAAACTGTCTCAGGAAACAGATGACAGCATCAGTTTCTGTTCTCCTCCCTTCTGGATTTCTGTCTGTGCTGATGTTCCGTTCCCACTTGGTTTTACGATCCTGTAAACTATAATGTCGGTGTCTGTCACCCTGAGACTTGAGCCCAGCTGAGGCTTTCGGGCGGGTGCTGAGTGTCCACAGCAGCTTCTCGGCATGTCTCTGTATGGGAGTGCTCTCACACATCTGCCAGCCTCAAGAGACAGCCCAGAGCTAGAGCGGGCCACTCCTGTGCTGGGGCCATTTTCAGCACTCTGCTGTGCTGCTGTCGCTTCCTCAACTGCTTACATCTGAAAGACAGGTGTAGGTTCTGTGTCCTGGAAGGCAGGTGCTCCCTGGGCACAGCTCTTGGGGAAGCATCTCCTCAATGACTGCCAATGGCCTCATTCTTTTCTCTCCATGTTTCAGTGTGAGGAATCCTGGTTTGTATCTGCTGAGTGACCACATTTTCTGCTTTGCTGCAGATCTGATGACCATGAAGAGGCCTCAGTCCTCCCTCTTCTCCATGCAGGCTTCAACCGGGTATGTACAAGGGACTAAAAGGCTCTCTAGTCTCTCTGACTGTCCCAGTACAGCAAAGCTCACGGCCATGAGAGCTGTACTAGGCAACCAATTGCTTCTTAATTCCGTTTATCACAGCGGCGAGACATGGAAAATGCCTCTTGTATCAGATCAAAACTCCACCGTCTCAGAGCAGCCCCATAGAGATCCATCTTAGCAGCCAGACTCAATGTGCGCTCATGTGCAGATGATGTGCCAAGTTGCCCCTTAGGTTCTCTGCTCTCCGAGGGCCTGCCCAGAGCTTTTCAGCTAAGAGCAGGCCCATGCTGGCTACAGCAGCTTGCGAACCGCTGTTTCACACCAGAAAAAGAGAAGTCTTCACTTCGAAAAATAGCTACATGGAAAGCATTGATGTAACCTTAAAGATTAAGACTGCTTGTCCTAAGAAAGAGATATAGACAAATAACAAGGGTTACAAGGAAATGTAGAGCCTGGGCTACAGACAAAGCTGTGTATGGGCCAATGCAAAGAAAACAGTGGAATTAATGTAAAACGGAGAAGAGAAAGTGGAGTGGAAGAAGAAGCATGAAAATTGAAGTCATATAGAAAATTTATGGAGTTCTTCCTTCACATTTTCATGGCAAACATATTTATCCTACTGTTAAAATTGTTTTATTTTAGGTAAAGCTAGAGTGGCAATCCATAGTCGATGAGTGTAAATTTTACTGGTAGTATAAACTCAGATAAATGAGCCTCAGAGTTCTTGGTGTTTTGAGTAGGAATGGCACTTTGCTAGTCTGGGTTTAAGATGAAAATCCTTCTTGGTAGCTGAGCATGGCGAAGCAGGAGCTTCCCTGGTGAAGCAGTTTCCCTGTGGCTTGTCAGTTTCCGCCTAGAAGCAGAACTCTGTGAAAGGTGTAAGGCTGCATTGGTTCAAAACATGTAAGAGTGAGCGTGTCTGGCTTTCAGCATCCCTGCCATCCTGACACTTCCCTGTTTGTCTGTCATCTCTTTTTGCGAGGCTTGGCATTTGCTTCTGAAAGCTTGCCTTATGTGCAGTGGTTGAATATGAATACATAAGAGAAAGCTTCTGAGTTTGGGAGTGCGGAATTGCCAGAGGACAGTCAGCAATGAAGCCATGAGACTGCCGTTTATTTCATTTTTTTTTTCTAGGAAGTAACTCTGAAATTATCCACAGGTTTTATTGATCTTCTGTGTCACATGGAGCACAGCATTCCACCCCCTTCCCACACTGACCTTTTCAAGTGTGAGTCAGAACTCTGAGACAAGGACATTAGCTTTCCTGGTTACCTTGGTTTTCCAATTGAAGGATGACCTTGTTGTGCCTGTTGGCTTTATCATCTGGGGTGCATACTAGTCTCTGGAGTGGCCTTAGAATTGTGCCTCAGTTCAGTGATCTTTCCTCCAACAGTTTTTGCAGTTGGTGTCACTTGGAGGGTAGCTTCCTCCAGAGATTACATATCTGTTAGGTGAAACTATTCTTAAGAAAACAAAGGTTCTCTGTTTTCTTCCTACCTGTCCACGCTACTCCAGAATTTCTCCTATGCTCGGGGTCCAAATATGTCATGCACAGTGAGTGACCCCATGGTGAGTGGGAGCCTGGAAGTCAGTGCCTATCAGGGATTTCCTGGTATTTTGAGGGCTGGGTCTAATTTGATGGAGTCCATTCACCAGTTAATCAGAGTACCCCTGCCGTGCCCCTCGGGTTCTCTCCCAGGAAAGCACACAGCATCTGTGATAGCTTCCTCTGGGGACTGTGGCCTCGAAGCTGCGGGGGCCGATCTCCACACAGATGCTCTTACTTGCTCGGAGAATATCTTCTTGTTGGCAGCCCTCTGTTCAAGTGCCTTCCAGATATGCCAGCTACCTTGCCTTCTGTGAGGTTGTTTCCCTTTCCTGGTTAGTTTTGATTAAATCCTTTGCTAAAACTTGGCTTTGTGTCACTAGCTACTGGGCCAGCACGATGGTCTACGA
Organism: Pachyuromys duprasi; assembly: GCA_028658305.1. NCBI lineage: Eukaryota > Metazoa > Chordata > Mammalia > Rodentia > Muridae > Pachyuromys > Pachyuromys duprasi. Next base: position 1,391,311 of record CM053750.1, on the reverse strand, counting down.
TCCAGGAAGAAACTGTACCATCAAATATACCCCAACCACTCCCTCCAAAGCCTTTGGAGCCCTGAGCATGTGGCCAGCTCTGCGGATGCTCAGTCTACACTGCACTTTGTGGGAGTTAGCATCTTGCCTGGTGCAGCTGCTCTTACATTCCCCTTCACATGCCACTCCCCGAGCCCAGCCAGGAATGATGCTTATTCATCTCAACAAGTATTTATGGGGCTTTATGTGCAAGACAGTGTGCAAGGCATGCCGGGCTCACAGCTGTGAGCACACCTCTCCTAGGAGAGGTCTCCTTCGGAGCAGGAAGCTGAGGAGCTACAACATCTCGTTTATCAGGCCTAGTTCCAAGTGATTTGCTTAATTTTTCAAACATATGAAGGATTTGATATTTTCTCCATTTTATTTTCAGAGGAGGAAACAGACTCCAAAATCTGAATAGCTTGCACATTCCTAACAAAGGCAAGGGTGCAGCTTGCTGTATGTTCACTCATCCCTCTGTCTTGGGTCTACCCACTAATGTAGCTTCCCAGCCATGCCAAGTACTCTCCCATGCTCCAGAAAAGGTGATTTGGGGAGTCTGTAACTGGGTACTCCTCCCACAGTGAGAACCCTCAGTGTACGTTAGTGTGTCAGCCTACAAGATGCTGGGCGGGCCCCCTGGAGTCAGCACCCATGCATCTCAGCATTATCTGAACTTATTCTCCTGGAAAGGACAGCGCATCTGCTACCCTGCCATTGGCTGGGACAGTTCTCACCCATCTGAAAACTTAGGCAGATGTGAATGTTGATCAACTCTGCTGTGTGACTGAAAAAGAAAGATCATCTCCCTTCTGCATGTGTTTGTGGCTTTTCCTTTTCGTAAGTTCCATTCTACTCTACTTGGAGAATAAGAGGAAAGTTAGAGGGCTTTGAAGGTATTCCCCAGGGAGACACTGTCCACTCCAGATGTTCTGGTGCCTCTGTGTGTGCCTGCATGTATACATGTGTGCATGCATGTGTGCGTGCGCACACACACTCACACACTAACACAGAAGTGGAGAGAGGAATTGGTTTGTCCCTCTGATTGACTTGATCGAAGGGAATCTAAATGGACCATTTGGCTGCACCCGGCATTCTCCAGTCTCCCCTCTGTCTATCTAGCTGCCTGAGGAGCACTAACACAGCTGGGTAGATTTGGAAGCTGTGTGTGTGTGTGTGTGTGTGTGTGTGTGTGTGTGTGTGTGTTTTGTTAGTGTGCTAGCTATATGCTTAGAAAATTTTGCAGAGTATATATTTTTTGTGAGTTAAAATGTAAGATATTTTCTTCAGTCTTAAGCAAATTGTCCTTAGATCTGTTTCTTTACAATTTTTTTTCACTTGCTGTATTTTTCTGCTTTCCTCATTTAAGTGTTCATGTGTTCATATGGGAGAAATACTTCATTTTTTTATACCCTACAGCAAGTAATGTGTCCAATTTTAAAGGTGCAAAGAAGTGGATGGAGAGATGGCTCAGTGGTTAAGAGCACTGACTGTCCTTCCAGAGGACCCGGATTCAATTCTCAGTACCTACATGGTGGCTCACAACTGTAACTCCAGTTCCAAGAGATCCAACACTCTGTCCTGGCCTCTGTGGGCACCACATGAATATGGTGCATATACATACATGCAAGAAAAACGCCCATGTACCAAAATATGCCATATACCAAAAGTACACATTTAATGCGGAAATGAGTTTGGGATTGTTGAGACATTCCTCTGCCCTACCTGACATGAAGTGCGCATGTCACAGCTCTCTGATGAACAGTGTTGCACATTACATTTTGTTTGGCTTCAGACTTTGCTTATGCATTCACTAACCCACTAAGGGTTTGTAAATATGTGAAAGCCTTTTTTTTGGTAATTGAGATGAAACTGAAATTAATCATTTTAAAGTGAGCAACGCAGTGACATTTAGAACATGTTTGGTGTTGTACAGTACCTATCCCCATCTTGTTCTGAAGCTTATTCCTCAGCCCCAAGTTCCCACTAGGTGGTCAGGCCTAGTCCTGCTTCCCGAGCTCTGGCAAGCACCAGGCTCTGTCTAGACGGTTTGCATAGCTTTTAGCGTCTATCCTCTTTGACTTAGTATTCTCGGGATTTCTGAATGTTGTAGCGTACACCAGTTTCATTCCTATCTTAGGCCTGAGTAAAATTGTACAGTATGTGCATACCACAATTTGTGTTCATTTATCTCTTCACAGACTATCATTCTACCTCTTAGCCATGTAAGTAAAGCTGGTATGGACCTGAGCCTACAAGTGTTTGCTTGAGGTGCCATTTTCAAATCTTTTGGTCTAATTTTGAATAACACATACGCTGTCTTCTACAATGACTAATCCAATGCACAGGACTTTGACTCTGTTCATGTTTACTAAGACTTTTTTAAAAATTATGTCTAGTCTGGTGGCTAAGAAGTGACATCATAGTATTTCTTTAGTCCAGTGAGGTTGGTTTGCTGGATGTGTATGTCTTTTCTTAGAGAAACATCTCCTCAAATCCTTCACCTGATTGTCTTTTGATTGTCTGTCTTCTGTTGTTGGGATCACTGATACCTCAAATGAGCTCTGTCTTTGGCACCCAAAAGATTCAGAAGGAGGCGAATTAACACTCCCATAGCAAAGACTCAGTGGCACGCTGCAGCCTGAGTGTGCTACCTGCTGGGTTTCGGGTGACTGTTGCTGGATAAAGACAGAATGTTCAATAATTGGCACAGCTGGGGAGGCATTTAGCTGTTTGTTGGCTTTGCTATGACTCCTCGTGACTAAGTTTCCCCCATCTTTGTTATACAGCGAGCCAAGTGCCTCACCTGCTCTGTCGTTTCTGACGTTTGAACAAGCATTTCACATTCCTTCACAACTTTTCTCTGTCATCCCTTCCTCCCTACAAGATGTTTTGCATAATGAACAACCTGGGGGCAGGAATAACTGTTAAGTTTCTCTGTTTGACTCTCTAAGAAATAATTGGAAATGTCTTATGCATTATCTCTGCTTTCTTTTCAGAGATTTATGGAGAATAGCAGCATAATTGCTTGCTATAATGAACTGATTCAAATAGAACATGGGGAAGTTCGCTCACAGTTCAAATTACGGTATGTAGCAAAATAAGACAGTACACGAGGTTTCTTTAGAAAATCTTAACTGTCAACAGGCCGAAGTTCACAGATCCAGAACTGATATCTGGGGTTTTGAAGTTGGTAGACTGCCTGCCAATGGCATACATTAACTGTAGTCCTTTGATAGAATGAAATAATTGGAAAGCACATCTCTTTTGACAGTATGTATTTGCAGCGGCTTTTAAACCATAACTTAGGAAATCCTTCTCAATTTTTGTATAATTAGATCGAGACTATGAACAGACTTTCAAAAATTACCTTCACCTTCTGAGTTCCAACTTCATAAGTTCCTAGTTAGGTTGTTAAAGTCAGGGAAGCTGACAGGTACATTGATTTCACTGCCCGTCATAATGGCTACGCAGCGGTTTCGTGAAGTCTTGTGGCATGGCATAGCATCCAGAAACAAGTTTAGGTCTTTTGGTAGGTGTGTGGTGCTTTAAAATATGGCTGCCCGCTGGTTCTCTGTTTGGTGTGGGGTTCTTTTGTGTTGTCTTCTACTTATAGGCTCTTAGAATATCAGGGTCCTAGCACCTACCTCGTTTAGTTCAGGCTCTGCTCTGGCTTGTTGCTAAACACCTGATTTCTTTAACCTGCCCTCAAGCCAGAGAACATGAGCTTCAGGAGGCTCCTCCACACCTTTGGCCCTGTGGAAAGACCAGTTTCTAGGAGTTTCCTAGCATCCTTCATGGAAGTCCCTGTGTGGTTTCTCCTTCTAGGTACCTTGTCTTACCTCATGCCCAGTGTACAGACCAAGAGATCTCCCTATCATAATTATGCCTTTAATTTTCATTACTTACTTTGTATCTAAATATGACAGAGGAGTTTTGAAGCTGCTTTTCTCCAGTCCCTAGGAAGCAGAAACAGTTTACCCAAGTCTGGGTAGTGGCTTTTGGTGATTACAGTAGTGTAAGAAATGCAATGTTAAGAGTAAGTAGTCATTCTTTTAGATGGGAATGGGGTGTTTTGTTTTGTTTTTTGTTTGTGTGTTTGTTTCTTTTAAAAATGTTGATGTTGCCACCAAGCTGAGTTTGATCTCTGCCCCGCCCCCTAGTGGTAGTAGAAGCAAGTGACTCCAGCAAGTTGCCTTCTGACATTCATGTGTGTTGCACCATGAGTGTGCATAAGACACATACCACACAAACACACACACACACCCTAAGCAATAATAAATAAATAAATAAATAAATGAATAAATAAATAAATAAATAAATTTTTAAAAAAGCAAAAGTATGTCAAACCAGTGGGGATTCTGATATTTGAGGGGTTATGATACTTCAAGCCCTTAAGAAATAGCACCAAAGATATTTTGAATGTTTAAATAAGTTAAATCCCTTGGTTTCTTCTTATCTGTATGTTTGCTTCTGATAATGCCATATAAATTTTCTAAAAAACTACGTTCTCTTTTTAGTACTGTACCTTAAGTATATATACATATATATGTATATATACATATATATATGTATAATATATATAATATATATATTCCTTGGGAGCCTTTGTTGGTTATAGTTGAGAGTAAAACAACTTAGCACTTTGATTTTTGATGTTTTTGCAATAAATAAAAAGAGAAAAGAGATATTTTGTTGTGGTTTGATCGTCTGACTTCATTTCTTACAATAAAAGCAGATGGCTCAGCACTTTATCGCTGTGGCCGGCAACCCCTCATGTTTTGGGGGGCGATCGGTGCCCTGTATTTTTTGGCTAGAGAACATGTGATGGCCCCTGCTACATGGTGTCCTGTCTCAGTTTCCACAAAGATTTGGGCACAGGGGTTCCCTTGCGGATGTTTAGGGCACCTTGACCGTGGTGAGCAGAACCCAAGCCTGATGCTCTGAATCGAACGCCTCTGCCAGCCCCATCTTCAGGTCAGTGTGCTGCTGAGGCTGACACAGTCCATGGTGAGGGAGGTCTCACGGGCTCATCGCATCAGAACTGCAAGTTTCTCATCTCCCAGCACAGTGAGCACTGCAGCTTCTCCTCCTCTCCCTGCCAGGAACTGGCTGGAGGAGCCGAACCCATTGCTGGGGTCATAAGGGAATGCTCAGGCTTTTCATGTAAATCAATGTGAAAGTAGTAAATGGACTTGACCCAGGAAGCAGGGGGCCCAGGAAGCAGTGGTCACAGGAAGCAGGGGGCTTGCCTCACTCTTTGGATATTCTTGCTTCTCCACCTGCTGATATGTTAGTTTTCAGTCCTTTCCTCAGCCTTGCTTGAGTTTACTCCTTTTGGGTGCTGGAAGTAAATACACATTACTTGAATCTCCATGTGCTATGAATTTTGGATCCATCAGACAGAGGACAATGGTTTAGACAATGACCTTGGTACAGTTCTGTAGAGCATTCAAGGACTTACAGAGCATCTACCTGTACTCAAGGCAGACAAGCAACTATGTCATTTGTTAAAGACTGGCAAATGAGCTCTTTATTATACAATGCCAGAATAATTATAGTCTAATTATGTAATACTTTCCTCTACAATTCCGCCCCCAGCCACAGCTAAATATGAAGCATGGCTGTCTTTCTACAGGGACACAGTCTGTACTGTGGGAACCTGCCAGGGTTAACGGTGGACACTTCAGTCCAGATTTTGTGAATGGTGACTACCATCTATACTTAAAAGACAAATAGATCCCTCTCATCCTTGCCGCCACCCATAACTGCCACCAAGTAGCAATCCCATGATTCCCCCTGCCTGCTCTTAGGTCTGTCCAGCTAATTCTGAGCCTCTAACTAGCCTTGTCTTCAAAAATCTTCTTAAAAGCCATTACCTTGCTCAGTCCCAGCCTTGTTTAAGGTGATGTGTGCATGCCTATACACATAGACATGTATTGCATGAAACGTGTGTGTGTGTGTGCGTGCTTATGTGTGTATATGTGCATTAGTGTGTGTGTGTGTGCTTATGTGTGTATACGTGCATGAGTGTGTGTGTTCTGTTTGGATAGAATCCAGATGAAGTACCTTTCTAAGATACGAAGAACAGCATATATCCATCCCAGCCACCACAGACAAGAAGACATTGGGATCCAGGCATGCTCTCGCGTGACCCCAGCTGCCCACCACCCTGGCTGCAGTGCTGCAGACAATTAGACTCCCTGCATTTGCACTTTGCACCCACAGTGCCACTGTGCTGCTTATGGGCTTTCTGCCTGGATCCGGCAACAGTCACCTCTTCCATCTGAACCCTTGAAACCTTTAAGAAGGCACAGAATAAATGATCACACCAACCATTATCTTTCTTTCTCTTCTCAATTTTCTAACCTCTAGCCTTAAGATTTAAAAAAATAAGGACATCTGAGATTCATTTCATGTCTCCCAAGAACAGAAATTAATAAGACTACAGTTTTTCTGCCTGAAAAGTATGAATAATTAATACAAGCAATTAGGTTCCCTGGTTCTAAGAACATGATTCAAATGGATTGCCCCACTTCGCTGCAGGTTTATTTAAATAGAGCCAGCAACCCAAAGAGGTTGAAAAGCCCAAACAAGTGTCATAGCTGGTCATGAGGAACAGGAAAGGGAATACTGTATCATTCCTGTCCCTGCTAGTGTCCGTTCACGTCAGTGGGCAAAGAAGGGATTCGCTCTGTCCTTTTGGGTTATACCCACTGAAGAGTTTAGGCTTTACGGATAATCATTAGCATAATGTTCAATAGCTATAAGACTTATTAAAGTAACACCTCACGAACAGACAAAAGGATCATGTCTGAAGCACCTGTTCACACCTTGAGTTAGAGGTACAGGCCTCCTGCAGAAAGTCATGCACCAGAGAGGAGTTTGACAGGATGAGTTCATTAGAACTTAATTACTAGCTCTCAAAAAGTTGACAAATAGCCTATGTGGAGTCTGTGTCTCCATGTACCACGTCTGAAAGGTCGTTAGCATGTGGAACTGCTTTTCTGGGGAGCTGAGCTCAATCTGGACCAGATGTCTGGAGGGCACTCTTGACAAAGCCTGGCTCTTGCTTGCAGTGTGGTGACAGCAATGATGGCAGTTCCTGCTAATGTTTTGCCGATTCTGTGAAACATGTTTACAAACACCATGGTGGTGAGACACGACACAGCACAAGTTGGCTAGGTGGAGCAGCCGGAGTGAAGAAATGTCCTTCAGGGCTCAGGACTGTCAGTGGCAACGAGCTAGTTCGGCTCTCCACCCTGCTGTGCAGAACATGGATGCTTTCTTCCCCACCTGTCTGCAGATAGCCTCATCTCTGCAGCCAGAGGAACAGGCATCATCCTTCAGTATGCTGAGGTCCGTCCAGCCTACACGCTGCTTAGCTCGCTGATCCTGGGTCACACTCAGAAGACTCAAGGAAAAAGATGTCTTGTTTTCCTTCTCATTAAAGGCTTTCGCAGACCTTAGAGAAAAAAGCACCATGACTCTGTGACATTACATGTATTAACACCTACCACAGCCTGGATTCCTCCATATGTGGGCCTTTGAGAAATGCCTGTGTACGCCATCCATCGCTCTGACCGTGAAACACATAGTCTTTAATCATCCTCCTGATGGGGAAACAAGACCAGCAAAGGCCATAAGCTGCCTGGGATCCTGCAGCTAGGAAGATACAGTCTGACTTGACCCAGATCTCTGCCATTTTCTTAACAAATGGGCTAAAATGGAAGCAAATTACACTCCCTCATGGGTGGAAAAAAAAAATAACAGTGAAGAATCTGTCCCACAAGAATAAATGTCCATCCTATAAACCAATATTCTTCTTTCTTTTTATTTTTGTCTTTAAAACATTGTGTAAGAAAGCCCTCTCTGGGATTATTTAAATACAGTTCTAGCTACACAGTTGCCGTGTTGGATAGTACAGGACTTAATGTATTTGGATTTGTTTTCTATTTGGAAGTTAGTTAAGATCAAAACCACTGACTTCTGACTTCAAATTTCTGGACTCTGGACTCTGGATTCAAATTTCTCAGTTCCCTGGGGAAGTCAACAAGAAAGAAGACATGTGGAAGGCTATGCAGGTGCAAAGAACTGGACAATGGCCGGCATCTCCGGCCTTCATACCAGGGGGTGGGGTGGTGGCAAAGTGGAATTGCAAACCTAAGAAAAGGAAAGCAAATGCTTCTGTTACAAAGGGCCAGAATATCTCATGGTTAGCTTGGGTCATGATGGGAACTTGACCTCCTCCTCCATTGCCATGACTGCGGTCATAACTACAATGTTGCACACTGGATTGAAATGTCAGCACTTGGGGGGATCCTAACAGTCAGAGCACAGCAATAACAGAGTGCACAGTGCCTGTGACTCCGGGGTCTTTCTAAGTTGCTAAATTAACAAAGTTCAAACGATGTTTGTATAGAGCTAACACTGCTCTTGTGCTTCTTGCAGGGCCTGTAATTCAGTGTTTACAGCGTTAGACCACTGTCACGAAGCCATAGAAATCACAAGTGATGACCATGTGATTCAGGTATGGGAAGAAGCTCTTCACATCATTAATACTGAAAAGGAAACTTTCAGGCTCTCTCCACCTCTTTACTTCAAGTACTTTGCCATAATTTTCACCTATTTGCACATTTTCTTGAAGAAAGGAAAATCAATGTATGAGATGATGACTGATAAACTTAAGAACTAGGTATTCAAAAGAGAATAAAAGTTGTTTTGTAATTTATTGTATGTGAGTGCACATGTGTGGGGGTGTCTGTGGAGTCCAGGAGAGAGTGTCTAGTACCCCAGAGCTAGAGTTATGGGCAGTTGTGAGCTGCCCAGTGTATGTGCTGGGAACTGAACCCAGGTCCTCTAGAGGAGCAGCCAGTGCTCTTAGCTACTGTCTCTCTGGCCCCCATAGGTTAAGCTGATTAATTCAGATCAGAACTTGTTATTTCTTAGGGAGAGGTAGGAGGACATTATAGGCCATCCTTAAAGTCAGTGTTTACACAGGATTGTTGAGCAATCTTGTAAGTCACTATGAGAGCAAACTACTTCAAAGATGCATGCTTACTTGCAGTTGGTATTCTACTATAAACCACTTTAATACTAATGCCATCTTTCTAAAGAAATGCATACATAGAGGGTCTTTTGCCTTCCTCAAAGAGTACTTTGAACCGTGCCTGGTCCCATAACGGGCACTGGCCAGACTGCAGCTGGTGTGCGGTCTCCATTGAGGAGCTCTTGCTTTTTTCAGTGGAGCAGGATGCACAATGTCAGCACACCATGGCCACTGTGGCCCCACCTCCCTTTGAGCCCTCTGATGGCAGCAGTATGCACACAGACACACCTGCTCCTGTTCCATGTCAAGGGTATCATGGCCCATCACACCTTGTCCCTGTCATGAGCCTTTTCACTCGGTTGTCTCAGATCAGCTCATTGCTGTTAAAAGGTAGGCAAGGAAACTACGGCTCAGAGAACTGGAGGAACTTAACGCAAGAAAAGGTCCAGCCATAAGCACTGAAATCAAAATGCTTAGCCATAGTTCTGACTCCTAAGCCTTCCTGCCTGGCTTTATTTGGGGCTCTGTTTCAGAATATTTTTTGACTGTTCCTTGAAATGGAGCTGAAGCCTTTTGTACTTTGCTGGCTGTGTGTGTTCTTCCTGCTCACTGCTCCACATCCTAAAGAGAGCTAGTCACAAGCCCCATGGTCTCATGCAGATGTGGCCCTTGAGTTGTGCCCATCAGGACACTGGCTTTTCATTTACCGACTTCACAGTGGGAGGCTGGGTTATGATTTAGAACTGATGAGAAGTAGCCCCGCCCTTTCATGCCTACTCCACGCTGAATAGGAACGTAGTCCTTCACCCCATGGCTACAATTTGTAGTTAGCAAACCTGAATCCTTGGAACAAATGATGTGGTGATGTGTCCCATGACATAAACACACACATACACACACACATACACACACACACACACACAACTCCCCAACTCGTCTCTTCCATGGATAGAAGAAATGAGGACAGTTGGTGCCCATAGGGGAGAAGCTGCTATGCTGAAAGGGAAGGTTAGACAATAAAATGAGTTGTGCCAGCAAGAGGAAGGAAGGAGGGGAAGGCCAGAGGAGGGCATGCAGAGGAGATACTCTGATGACCCTCCCTTGGATTTCAGGATGACACATCAAGGACAGGATATTTCACACATGCTGTTGTTCATATCAGTGCCTCATTTTGGGGCACTTGAACAGATAGCTGTGTGTCTGTGGGCACACTTAAGAGCAGCACCTTATGCATCAACCTGCCTGCCCCTGCCGCCTCAGGGGGTCCCTGGCCACCTGAGCCATCTTTCTGCATCTGCCCTGAAAACAGCTGCACATGCTTCCCATGTGCTGGCCCAGTTGTTAGCCTATTCTAATTGACCTTAAAGCATCTCTGGGAGCCAGGACAGAGGAGCAGAGAAATGGAGTCGTTTCCAACGGTTTCAAGGGGGTTGAATTTGGTGCGCCGGATCCAGGCACATCTGTTATACCTCTGGGTTCTGAGGTTCCAGGATCCTCAACATAAAAAGGGAACTATAACTATTACTCAAATTCACAGAATGGGAAAGCAGAGCTCACACATGGGGCAATGTCGGAGACAGTCAATAGATGAGAAACATGATAAACTCTTCAATGTACCCATTTGTTCACTGGATGTTTACTAAGGAGTGTGGGTCCAAACACAGCTCTGGCCTTTGCACCTGAAGGTTTCAGGATCCTATGGGAGAGAAAGACAAAAGTCAAGTTCTATGCGTTTCATTAGAATTCACTTCACACAAGTCCACAGGGGCCCTTAGGAATGCTACCAACTCAGATTGCGCAGAGGTCAAAGAAGCCTTCCTAGAGGAGAAGACACATTGCAATTGGTGGGGCAGAAATGAGGAAGGGCTTCCTCAGTACTCAGAAAACGTGGGGGAAGCCTAGAGAGGAAGCCATGCTGCCAGGTCAGCCATGAGGGAAGTGATCCCTGCCATGCTCAGGGATGGCAATGCCCGCCCTATGAAATCTAGGATGGGAGGGATCCGGGGGTCATGAAGATGGTGTCAGGACCCCTCCTCTCAGCCATTCCCACAGTGCCTGACAGCCAGAGATTCCACCACATGTTTGTTTTCAGGCTGATGTGTTCATAGAAGCTTTCTCCCAAGGGACCAGCACACCCCCGCCACCCCACCCCCAAGGTCCCTGCATTACCCGCCTCCTAATGGATGGCCCCAGCCAAGGGGAGAGTGGGAACGGCTAACGAGAATGTTTCTGAGGCAGCAGATGGATGGGAATTTTGCCCAAAGAAACTGTTGACCCAGGTGCAGCATGCTCACGTCTGCCACCACGTGTTCTCTCAGCTAGGGCCACTCATGTGATGACCGTGATCTTTAAAGAGAAATTGGTCGAGGACCAGAGCCTGGCCTGATCAGGAAGTAGCTCCAAATCCTGAAGCTCCTGCCGAAGTTTGCACAGGACCCCCTGTGCCTGCTGATCTCTGTCCTGGCCTACTCCACACCCGTTCTGAGAGAATGGTTCCCATCCCTATGGGCTAACTGTATCTCTTATTCACATTACGTCAAAGTGTTCCCAACCACTAATAGATGGGAAAATGCAGAGAGACATAGCTTCAGATAGCTGCCTTGCACAGTGCCACTGTCAGAAGCTGCAACCTGTCAGCTAGTGTATGTTAGCTCAGTTGTTATTAGTGGTGCTGGGATCCAGCTCAGGACCTTGCACGTGCTAGCCAAAGCACTATGCCACCAAGCCATAACCCTTCCTATGTCTGTTGTCCTGTGAGGCTTAGACTATGAATAAGGGCCACCAGAGGCTGAGGCTACTAGCTGAGCGCTGCCTGCTTCTCTCCTGCTGAGCTTTCTTTGCATTTCTCACAGAGGACCAGGAGGCCAAGTGAATGAGTAAGCTGCAGTAGGTGTGAGGGTATTGCCCCTGCCAGATGAGGAGGAGGGGCCCGCAGCACCTGCATTAGAGAGCACTGCCTGGGACCTTCGGCTCGCTATGCCTATATCCCCGTAGCCTTCCTGTAGGGCACACTGATCTGTAACCCCTCCTGCTCACAGTATGTCAACCCTGCCTTTGAGAGGATGATGGGCTACCACAAAGGGGAGCTCCTGGGGAAAGAACTTGCTGACCTACCTAAGAGTGACAAGAACCGGGCAGACCTCCTGGACACCATCAATGCGTGCATCAAGAAGGGAAAGGTGGGTGGAACCGAGAAACCCACCCACACTCCATCCTTAGTGCTTCCCCTGCCTCATGTTCTGGTCTTTTATCTTCAAGGCTGCCTCCTTCAGTAACATCATAGCTCAGTGAAAGAACTTCAGTTTTGGCAAAAGGGTTGATTTTTGCAAAGTGGGTTAATTTTTGATGTCATCAGGATGCTACTGGAGCTTATTGTTTTGTGGAAGGCCACTTGCTTCCTTGCATGAATATACCCCTGCCTATCCTTGCTAAAACATTGCATCCCAGAGTGGGGTTTTGTCCCAAGTAGCTGCTTCGAATTTTTTAGGTTATTGGTGTTTGGGAGGAGGGGCTAGAAAGACTTATCCACATTGACTGGTAGAAGCTGTTTATTTAGTCAAATGTCTTCCTTCTGTTCTCCTTGCTCACTGCTGTTCAGCATCTATGGGTAACTTTTCCTGTCCCCACACCCACACTTCCTGCCTCCTCTGGGAGAACTAAAAGCACAGCGGAGGTAAAACAGGAAGTTCCCAGGTAGCTGCTTTCCTCTTCAGAGCTGGGGTCACCTCTTGCTTCTTCTGAAGGTTCCCAATGCTTCCTCACATGGCTTTGCTGTCTTCTTCCTTTCTCTGTTGTGCAGTAGTTAAGCAGTGTCTTCATTGGAAAGGGCAGTACCAGCAGAGATAGGATGCATTTGGATTATAAGAATGACCAACTTACTTTTTAAACCAGAGCTACTAGACTTGAAAATGAAACAGGATGCTCTAAACTACTCTTTAAAAAAATTTTTTTTGCCAAATTAACCCAGCCACACATGGCAACCTCAAGGGAAACAGTCTTTAGCCATATCATATAGGAAAGAGGGCAAGATATGGCTGCAGGGCAGCCGGGCATGGTAGCGTACTCCTTTAGTTCCTGCACTTAGGGAGGCAGAGGCAGGCAGATCTCCATGAGTTCAAGGCCACCCTGGTCTATAAAGCCGAGTCTAGGACAGCCAAGACTACACACAGAAGCCCTGTCTGGAAAAAAGAAAAAAACAAAACAAAACAAAAACAAAAAAATTCATACGGCTTCAGAGAACCTCCGTTTCAGAAACAGTAGAGAAATCTCACCACCCAGACTTTTCCTGCCTCCTTATTTCAATCGAATTCCCAGGGTCCTGAGACAGCAGCAGTCTTACCCTCCCTTGACACCATGTATGAAAACTACAAGGGACCAGAGTGTCCCCCAAGAGAAGCCTTGGGTGGGAGGCCCCTAGAATCTCAGAAAGCTGAGGTACTTCTAGAAGGATTGAAGAGCTGCACAGTTACACACACATCATCTGTGTCCCTGAGTAGGCAAGGTGGTTGGGCTCCATGGGCCTCAGCTTACCCACGTGTAAGCTGAGGATGAGAAGATCAGGCCCAGCGGTTGCTGTAAGGTTTGAGACTGGCTGCCAGGCTCCGGTGTGGCGGCAGCTCCAGCCAGCCGGTGGCCAGCCGTCCTGGAACTTGTAGCAGGCAGCTTGGTGGTAGCTGGCCTGGTGCTCCTCCATTTACACACGTGATCACAGCCGCAGAGCAGTGTTATGACATGTAAGGAAAATCTGCGCGGGCCCAGTGTGGGAGCAGCCGGGGTCTCCCCTGAAGGATCTCAAGAGCTCTCTTTGTCCATAGGAGTGGCAGGGGGTTTACTATGCCAGACGGAAATCCGGGGACAGCATCCAACAGCACGTGAAGATCACCCCAGTGATTGGCCAAGGAGGGTGAGAGAAAACTCTTCCACTCTTTCTGCTGCAGATAAGGACTCGGGTCTTGTGGGCATTGCCTGGTACATGGCAACACCATTGTAAACCATAGGACAGCACACACAGCAGGGTCACCCTGTCCTATGTGGCCAACAACAGACTCTAGGCATGGCTTCCCTCAGCCTCACCCCTGTCTCCTATTCATGGTCCTTCATGGAACATCAGCCCTACCACCCAACACCTTCCCCTTGGCAAGTGAATTCCAGCTAGTACTGCTGGCCTCTGCCCTCAGGTCACAGGGTGCCAGCCTTCTCTCTTTGAGACTTCTAGTTTCTTCCAGGTTGACTTTGAGCTTACAAAACGGCTCAGAGAGTCCTAGAGGCACCAACCCACCACAGCAGGTCCGTGAAAGGGAACCCATGGACCTGACCAGAAAGACAAGGGCTGGAGCACGAGGAATAAAATAGGATTCCCTTTTCTTCTCTCAGTTGCATTTTGAGAAAAGGCTGATCGTGCCAGATGGAGTCCCTAACTGTATCTCACTGATGAGCCTTGCAGCCAGCATGAAGGTCATACCATCTGACAGACTGACTCTGTATGGGACATGTGACATAGTGGTGAAGAAAATAAGATAGTGGAACCAGATAACCCCTCCCCACCTGAGCTGGATTCAGATCACCATGTGATTAGAAAACCAGCCCATTCCATAAGGACACCCATCTATTTGAAGGTTGTTTCCCTCCAATTTTCCTTGCTGGATTAGTTTGGAAATTGTTCTCCAGCCCCATGAGAGGCCACTGTCTGATGTCCCTAATATCTCCTCTCTGGCTGGCCTCTGAGGGTTACAGGTTCTGATGGGCTCCTAAACAAGGGATATATGCCATGGGGGGGGGGGGGGAGGCTGCCTGACCTCCCGACAGGCACTGCCTCAGCTCAGCAATCCCAACAGAGGAAGAAGGCGGTGCCTGAGGTTGTCACACTGCCTTCATGATTCACTCATGAAAAAGTGAAGCTGAGTCCTTTTCTGTGCATTTGACTAGAATCAGTGAGCAACCAAATGGCAGGAGACATGTTGCTACCTGGTACTTTCTATCACAATAAATCTTCCTGATTTGACAGATGAGGGAAAGAAGTTCTTTTGTCCAGATGTGATTTTTATTGTTGTTGTTGTTATTTTCCCTAAATGTAGGCAGCAAGCTCTCAGGCAATTCTGATTAAAAATAGGGACATTTTACCCCTTCTTGCTTGGGTTATGTTCATATTAAAGGATCCACCAGTATTTTCTCATGTTCTCTTCAGAGAATCCTCCATGGTAAAGTGAACAAGGAAGAAAAGACAGAGATAGGGAGGAAGGGGTGCCCCAAAGGCTTCTGGGTATCCAGTCTTCCATAGAGCAATTCATAGCATCTTTTTTCAGGTTTCCCTTGTGATAATGAGCAAGACCACAGGTTCAGTTCCTGAATTCAGTTCATGAATTTTAAATCAGAGGGTGTTTCTCTGGCTGAAAACAAACAAACAAGCAAAAAAATGCCATCCTTATGATGAACCACAGTGCTCAACATAGAATGTTTAAAAAAACAACATTAGTGTCAACACTCAGAAAGTTCATAGTACCCTGAAGGATTTTTAAAAGAAAAACAGCAACCAGTGAAATTTGGTCACTGTCCAAATGAGTCTTTTGTTTTTCATGTAAGCAATGAAATACTTGTGTCAGTAGAATTGATGCCAGTTTTTTTGTTTTGGTTTTGGTTTTGGGTTTTTTGTTTTGGGTTTTTTGTTTTGTTTTTTGTTGTTGTTGTTTTATTTTTTTGGTGGCATGTCAGTCTCTTGTGAGGATATCCAGGAATCAAACTTCAGGAGGCAGCTGAAAATGGACAAGTCCATGAGGAAGGTGTGGCCTTGCCAGTGGGGGTTACAGGAAAGGCCAGGCTTCTAAGGAAATTCGTGCTAGGAAGGGCCTGGAGCTCAGCTTGGAGGAAACTTGTATCCATGTGCTGACTTGTTACATCCTCTCCTGCCTGACTCACTAATCACTGGTTGTTTATGTTACTAGGAAAATTAGGCATTTTGTGTCCCTCAAGAAGCTGTGCTGTGCCGCTGACAGTAGCAAGCAGGTACGGTATCCAGCGTCTGTCAGCTCGCCCATGCGCCATTCCCGCCCGTTCTCTGCTTGTCTTTCTCCATATCTTCTTGTAACTGCCGACTAAGAAGGTGTACGGGGAAACCTCTGGCATTGGTTGGTTCTGGTGTTTGTTTGTTTGTTTTTTCACTTCAGTTCTCTATGGACCATCTTGCTTTGTTAGGAGGGTAGGCTTCGGTTGTCCTCTGCCTCATGGCTCTCTCCAGGCTGATAGATTTTATGGGAACATGAAATTCTTCTTCAAAACAAACAAACAGTTACTATATCCTGTCTTAAAAAAGTACCCATGTGAGCGTGCATTTCTCCAGCTCACAGCCAAAATAAGAACCATTCCAAATTAACACTGGGAATTTTTTCTTTCATTATATCTTGGGGAGTAGTACATTTTAAATTCTGTCTTTTAGCAAGCTGGTAGGTTTAAGAATGTCTTAAGGTATTTTTTTTATATGGTTACAGTATTATTTTGGGTACTTTTGTGTAATTTATATTTTTACCATTTGATCATGTAGTTTCTATATCCTTATAATTCATGGACTATGAAGTGTGAAATGAATATGGCTCTCAGTGAGCTACTGATACATGTTAAATATGACCTTTGACTTTGGCTTTCAAAGAAAGAACAGTGCCTCTCAGGAATTTCAAAGCACCTGAAACATAATCCATCCTTTTCTCACACAGTGGGGATGATGAGGGACAGAATGAGGTGTGGCCAGGTGAGGACCTGGACTAGCAGCAAGATAGAATCCCCCAGGACTCCTCCTAGAGATGGTTCCAGAGGAACAGAGGGGCTGAATCAAGTGAGCTTCATAGAGTCCCAGATGTCAAAAGTATCTGTGGTCATGAGAGTGAGTCCAATACAAAATGCTTCCTTCACCACTGAGTGCCTAATGTAGGATCAGGAAAGGATCTATCAGTAACACATGCAGAGAGGCAAGACCTTGGAGCCTTGGAAAGGAAGAGAATGGACTGTCATAGGGACAAAGCATCACCAAACAGTCACGCCCAGTTCACACAGGAAGAAGAATGAGGCTTGCATGGGCAGTGACAAGCAGAGGGAGGGGGACATGGAATACCGGTGTCCCTTTAGAGACGGACCTCTGTACATCTGTAAAGTGGTGCAGGCCACCATTTCAGGCTGTGGGTCCACAAGAGAGGACAAGCTGACTTTGACTGCATACATTCTCGTGCCAGAAATTAAGTAGGGACAACTGACACCCCAAATCCAGCATGCTCTTCTCCCACAGAAGCCGTGGCAATGACTCCAGGCCAGGCTCTATGCAACATCAAGACCAGCTCATGGCCTTGTATTTTTAGCATTTTTAGTGGTAAGATAGGCAGTTCCCTTCTCTTCTCATTCCCCCTCCCCCCAATTCCTGTCTTTCTCATCTGGTCAAGCAACTTCCAGTGCTTCTATGTCAATCCTTGTTCCTCTACATCCCCAGATACTACTGGTCCTTCACGGCTCAGCCCAAGATATATGATATAGCACTCCTCTCCCAGATCCCCAATGTCCCCTTCTCAATTTGTCTCCTCCCCATTGTCATATTGGTCTATGTGCTAAATTTTCCTCCCCTCTCTAGCAATGTCAGAGCCTTTGTATGCCCAGCTGTCAGCACATAGTAAGCCTCAGGCTGTTGCTTAGGGGAAGTGATTGTCTCTGTCCTGGCCTCCCGTGAACTCTGCCTGCTGCCCACAGGGAGCAGGCAGGCTGTTAGCATAGGATGCCAGGACACGGAGGCTGCCTCCCCTCTGCCGCTCTAAATAGAAACCCCTTTGCTACTGTGAATCAGTTGCTGTTCTGAGAAGAGTGAAAACACAGAGCTTGGATCCCCTGAGCCATTGACGTCACCTAATGGCGCTACACAGGCCTAAGAGCCTCTTAGATTTTCCAATAATAAAGCATCTTGTCCCTCTGACTGGCTGCAGTACTTTTGTTTCTCCATAAAGAAAGCTGAAGCCTTGTAGACGGCTCAGGGCTAGGAAGGGCTCCTAAGGCAGAACAGGCATTTGTTCCAAAGTTCTGTGTCTGGGCGTCCAGCCCTGATGTCAGAATCAACCTGTAGGCTTGCATTTGAACAGGGAATGGAGCTGTGTGCCAAGCAGTTCACTTCTGGTCATGTTTGTCATTACAAAAGATTTTTTTTTCTCATCTGTGAGCTCTGAGCTATATGCCAAGAGGCTAGAAAGCGCAGCAAGGTGTGTCTGCTGTACACACTTGCTCTTCCACACATGCTGTCCCCAGAACACTCCACCGTACACTTGTTCAGTATGGGCACTAGAAGCTACGGGCCAGAGACAGGTAAACAGATTAAACAGAGTGGAACCCAGAAAGGGAGAAAACCGAAGCTGTGCGGGCGCCAAAAGCCAAGCCTGAGGAGCCTGGGGAAGGCATCTGTTGGGGCATGGCCATGCTCTCATGGGTGTCTCTTGACCCCCACCTCAACCTTTCTTCATGGAAGAAGGGAGTCTTATTACCACTCAGATGACCTCTGAACAGAAAGCAGCCGCTGAACCCAGTGAGCTAGGCCTCCTGGAAGCCTCACTGTTCCTACTGAAGCTCAACACTAGCCTGGGCACTGATACTTGTGCATCATTGTGTCAACAACACACCGAGAGCATGGCTTCCTTGAGAACAGCAGGAACAGAAATGAGCACTAAGGTGGCCACGCCTACAATGGCAAGGCCTTACTTTGGGGTACAGATTATTTTGGATGGGGACTGTTAGAGCTGCGAAGTCAGTATATCCTATGGGATAGGTCCTAGCACCTTGTCTTGTTTCAGAGCTACGAGCCAAGGTGAGTGGCTTCCAGACCCAGAGGCAGCAACTAGTCCCAGCCGGTGGCTAACTGAGCACTGGCCCAAGAACACAGTCTGTGCTAGGTTCTAAAGTCAGAAAAAACTGTCTACCATTCAGGCCTCTCCCTGCCAAACAGATTCCTCACTGAGCTTGACCCATATATAAAACCATTATGGCTCACATGGCATTCCAAACAATATCTGCCTACTCTTCAAAGTACACATCCAAGTATGACTCCGTGCAGCTGAAGAGAGAAGGCTACTACCTGAAACTTCAGTGGCCACCCCCACTCAGGACTGTGCATTCTGTCGCTGATGTGCTACCACAAGGCAGAGTTTGGATGTACGTGACTTACCGCCAGCGCCCTGAAATATTTGTTGATATATTTGGGGAAGCCGCTACATCAACAAAATCATCCACAGTTTTTTCCAGTTAGCTCTTGCATATATTTATATGAAACTATTTAAAGAAAGGCCTTTGATGTTGGAAACTGTATTTTGAACAGGCAAACTCTGAGCACTGAATGGAGTGCCTGCTAGGTCAGAGGTGCTGAGAGAATAAGACACAGAACTCACAGCAGGGAAGGGGTACATAGGAGGGGCGCTGGTGGTCCTGTGGCGTGCCTGGTAGGATTGTGTGCATGGAAGGTCTTGGCTCGGAGAAGAAGAAACGTTTGTAGCCTGCCGCTGGTGGTGGGAGCGATGGTGACTGGTGGCTGGTTGTGACAGACTGTGTAAGGCTCCAAGGTCTGATAATGCATTGCCTGATGAAGAGGAAGGTAAACTGAAGACACCTAGGGACCTACACTGAGCAAAGCTGGGAGTTACTGCCCCAGTAACAGACTGGCAAGGTAACTCAGGCCTCATGGCTGGCAAGACAGCAATGATGGGGCTCCTTTGCCCTCTCTGCTCTCTCTTCATGTCCTCTCTGTCATGTCACTAAATGTTTTCAAGACGTTTAGACCATGGTGGAAGATAGAAGATAGCTGTGAGTGTGAGCTAGACTCAGACTCGTGAAGAGGCTGGTTTGCCTCTTCCAGGATCCATGCCAGCCCTTCCGCAGCTATACCGTGCTTCGGCAGGGAGGCCCCCACAAAGTGCCTAGTTAATGGGGGCTGAAACATAGGGAAAAGATAGTGTGCCTTAAGAAAGGCAAGGCGCTCTCTGGTCCTCTCCTCTTGGCCATCTCCCCTTTCTCTGTCGGGGTGCCTCTCTCTCTCTTTCCCCTTCTCTCTCTTTTCCTCTGTTTCCCCCCATCATGACCTGCTTTCCCTCTCTCCCTCTCTTTATATCCACCTTGACCCAACATTTTAAGAAGCAAAGTTGGTCTCTTATTAAGAAGCTATTTTAAGCAAGGCAGTGGTGGTACACTACTTTAATCCCAGAATTCAGGAGACAGAGGCAGGTGGATCTCTGTGAGTTCCAGGCCAGCCTGGTAAACAGAGCTCCAGGACAGTCAGACACGGAGAAACCCTGTCTCAAAGCAAAACAAAAGAAAAGAAACTATTTAGAAGGGGAGAGGTGAGGGAAGGAGGGACAGAGACAGGGAGACCAACTGACCCCCAAGGTGAGGTCCAGGGCTGGCTTCTCAAAGCAATGGCTGAGACCTGAAGGTTTGAGCATTTGCCCACTAACGTTTTATATAACATGTGGAAACTTGTATTTTCGCAAGGCAGCAGCTGCCGGTCAACCTGTCAGGAGTCCATCCGCTTCACGGAAAGGACCTGCTTACGGTCTGGACATGTTAGTCACTTCTTAATGTAAACAAAAATATCATCTAACTCTCACACTGAAGCGCCACTCATCAGTTACAACTGTCATCTGGCCACGTTACAGGCCAGGGGCAGGGGGCTAGAGCACTTAACAAGAGCCAGTTGCTATCATTTACAGTAGGAGTTAGACAAGGAGTATTTTAGTTTTCATAGGATTGAGGAGGGAGGGGTTCCATGCATCTTCTAAATATCATTGTCTAGGGTGTTTTTAACTACACGACTCAGGTCTGTCATTGCGGCAAAACAGGCCACTGCAGACCAGGCGCCAATAAATGACAAAGATGTGTTATAGTTGTTTTTAAAAAGTAGTTGGGTTTTGGCCACAGTGTATTGACTTCTGCTTCGTGCAGTATAATTATGATAGACTTGTAGACGCAGACACCTTCACTTTGCAGTGAGCTTGTGGTTAACCCTCCTGCATGTCACTGTCACCCTCCTCCAGCATCGGGTCCTCATTGTGGAGGCGCTATGAGTCTCCCCATCCGAGAAACAACCAGTGCATGAGCAAAAGAATATGTCTGTCTATCTGTCCTGTTGTGGCATGTGACAGGGCCCTGTGTCCTCACCTCTTATGACTGAACTCACTGAGTTGGTCCGTAAGGCTTTGGGGGAAGTTTGTGCTTCACCGTCATGAGAGACTGAAGTAAACTGTGTGGATGGGCCCCTAGCTCTGGGATGTGCATAAGAGAAGGTTGCTGTCAGGCAGTGTGGAGATGTGGAGACCTGAGAGAGGGAGTTAGCGAACTAAGTTTCCACAGGATGTGCCCTAAGGCCGTGGTTCTCAACCTGTGGATCGTGACCCCTTTGGCAACCCTTTTTCTCTGAAAATATTTCCATTATGATTCATAAAAGTAGCAAAGTTACAATTATGGAGTAGCAACAAGAATGATTTTGTTTGGGGTCACCTGAGCATGAGAAACTGTATTGAAGGGCCTCAGCCTTAGAAGGTGGGATCCGCTGCTCTAAGGGAGAGCCAGAGCCTCCAAGCAGGTCGCTGCCATCTTCAGGCATGCAGGGACATGTTTTGAGCGTTGTCGCTGCTAACTGTAGCATTTCAACAATGAGCGACTTTTTTTTTTTTCTGCAACCAGATACACGACAAGAAGCAAGGGAGGAAGGGCCTGTTTCTGCTCAGTTTAAATAGAAGCAGTCCCCAAGGAAGGAGAGTCATGGTGGCACAAGTGTGACTCCAGTACTATTGGCCATCCCACACTGTGGTAGACAGGAAGAGGAGACAGGAGCTGTGCTGAGGCCCTACAGGCCTGCCCATCTCCAGTCACCCACAACCCCCCAGTCCAAGGTTCTGCAATCCTCCAAAACACTGTCGCCAGCGGAAGACCAAGAGTTCACACACAGTCACACACACACTCACACAGACACATACACACACTCACACAGACACACCACACTCACACACACTCACACAGACACATACACACACTCACACAGACACCACCACCACACACACTCTCTTTCACACACTCTCACACACACACTCACACACACTCTCTCACACACACACTCACACATACACACACACACTCACACACACAGATACAAACACACACACTCAAATGCACACACATACAAACACATACAGACACACACACACACACTCACATACACACTCACATACACACACATACAAACAAACACACTCACACATACAAACACACACACACTCACACACACACTCACACACACTCACACACATTCACACACACACATTCACACACACACACTCACACACACTCACATACACACATACAAACACACACACAAACACACACTCACACACACTCACACACACATACATACAAACACACACACAAACACACACTCACACATACTCACACACACTCACACACACACACATACAAACACACACACAAACACACACACACACATACAAACACACACACACACATACAAACACACACTCACAAACACACTCATACACACATCACACACTCACCCATACACACACAAACACCACACTTACAAACACACACCACCATACACTCACACACACACATTCACACACACACACACACTCACACACTCACACACAGTTACACACACACACACACACACTCACACTCACACACACACACACACACACACACACACGAGGCCCTGGGGGACAGCTAATCTTCCAAGCACAGCACACTCCCATCACAGTTCGGCGACATGTAGCCAGCGCCCAGCTGGAACCCTGCCACGGTGCTGCCTGACCTTTCACTCCAACCGCCGTGAGCACATCTTCAATGCTGAGGATTACACACAGGCTTCTGACCCTTACGTACGACTCATTCAGATAAAATTTCTAAAAAACAAAATCCTTTAGGAGTATGCTGTCTCCCCGCACGGGAAAGTGAATTTGTATCACTGTCCTTTCATGTCCCCAGTGCATGGGGAACTCACATGTCTGCCTCTGCCGGTTGCTAATTAGGGCGTGGCACAGGGACACTCAAGAAAGCTGTGTGTCCATTCCTTCACCGTGGCCCCATGCCCCTAAATTCAGAAACACCATGGAAGGAGCGGGTTTTACGGTTCTCTTCCTCATTATTTGTTAGTCAACAACAACAGGAGAAGCACTCTAGCTGCTGAGGGATGTGCTGCATCATGAGAAGGCATCCTGGAGAGAGCTGTTGAGAGGACTTCCAGGACTCATTTGTAGAACGCTGGCCCAGGGGGGGGCAGAGCAGACAAAGGGGCTGATGGGGTGGCCCCTGGCCTTGCCTGGTTTTTTCAATTACCTGCAGAGTTGGAAACAAGAGCACAGTGATGGTGCTTTGTCCCAGGGGCTCCGAAGGAGGGAGGCTGGTGCACACTGGACAAGATGGCCCCTGAGAGTTTTCCCAAGGGATTCCATTGTAGTGCCTGGGTGAAACCTCCGGGCTAGGAGGAACCTTGGCAGGATGTGATCAGGTGTCACCAGGGCATGTGAGTCCAGGAGCATTTCCTGCAGGAGGTGTTGGGGCAGGGCAGCCAGGGATGTAGTGTGACCGACAAGCCATAGCTGTGCGGCATAACTGAAGGGTGACTCGAGTCTTCTCACAGTGGGGAGTAGGTGCCCAGAAGATAGCAGGGACAGGGACCATGGTGTCATCATCTGGATGCCTCCTTCCTGGGCCTAGGCATGAAAAATAGCTGCAGGAAAACCAATGCTGCAGTTCCTGAGAGCCAGGAGCCCTGTGTCATCCCACAGGCCGAAGAGATGAGCCCAGCCGAGGTTTTTGGAACTGTCATTTAGCCTGCCGGCTGCCAGCGTGGAGAACTGCGGTTTTGCCTGGGCAGGTGAATGCTGCCATGGATGACACTCTGCGTGCTATCCCAGCTGTTCCTCTGGCCCCTGCGAGGGGAACAGATGGCTTTCATTTGGAACACTGCTTTTTCCTGCCCTTGGTTACAGGTCCCAACATGCCTCTTTCTCCCGTGCCTGACTGACAGCACAGATGCAAAGCCCACCTATCCCTCAGCTCCCTCCCAGCCTGGTTCAGCCTACAGGTGCTTTGGTTTTTCATTTCTTTTCACCGTTAACGTTTCACAGCTGTGATGTATTGCAGGGAAAGAAACTGGCGTGGGCGGGATTTATTTAGTTTGCTGTTTAATTTAAATTTGAAAAATTCACCCATCATCCTTTGGGGCATTAAAACTATTGTTTTTTTTTAATTACCTTTCATAAATCATTTTTTTTTTCTAGTGGAGCTACAGAGCTGAAACTCCAAATCTTATTTCTCTGCCTGTCAAGTGGCTGGGACTCTAGGTGACAAACAGTCTGCCCTATTATCTACAGAGGGACATAATTCTGTATATGTAGCTGCGTGGCATTTAATGAAAGGGCACACCCGAGAGCCACACTGCTGGCTGATTTTGTCATTGCGCAAATGTCATAGCATGTGTGTGCATAAACGAGGAGGGTCACAGATGTCATCAGGGATCTGCTTTGGGATCACCGTTGTATATAAATTGTCCAATAGTGATGGAAATGCCACTGTGGTTGAGAGGTAACACCCCAAAGCCCAGGGTAGCATTTCGCTGTATCGGAGTGGTGGGGGCCTACAGGGAGGAGCCCAGGAACCCGCTGTGGGCAGACCTGAGCCGCAGGTGTGAACCGAGCCGGCGTTCTTCCCGGTGGAAGCTGGAGCACAAGTACTGCAGCGGCAACCCCTGCCTTGTGCGGCAGGCTGTGTCCTCCTGGTGGAACGGATGAGCTCAGTCCTGCAGCATACCTTCTGGCTGTGACTTTGGCCCTTTATTCTTGAAACTCACTTGGCAGCCTGGAGAGCCCTCTGATTTCCTAAGGCTCCTGAGTCATACATGAGCATGGGAGTGGGTGGCTTTACATGGCCATAATGGCCTACCCATCATTCTTGTTGCTGAACTTGCACCCTGGCTACCATGATCATTGGCTCCAGTGTGCTGGCTGGGGACAGTAAGACTAGGGTAGACTCTGTAAGGAACTTCAGGTATAAAAGTCACTTGGATGCCTGGGGAACTTGACCTTTAACACTCCATCTTCAGTAGCAACATTTCCAGAAGAAAGTGTGGCTTCCTGTTTGGACTCTGACACCCACATGCCTCTCTGCCAGAAGAATCTCTATTTTCTCCAGAACCCTTGAGCGAGAGCAACGGTTCTCAACCTTCCTGATGCTGTGACCCTTTAACACAGTTCCTCATGTTGTGGTGACCCCCACCAAAAAATTATTTCCTTGCTGCTTCGTGACTCTGATTTTGCTACTGTTATCAGTCGTAATGTAAATACCTGACCTTCGGGGTGACTCCCACCTTGGGAACCCACAGCTGAGAGCCACTGAGGTAAGGAATCTTTTCTTCCCTGGTGTACCTCACTCCAATCTAGTTCCTGTCTTCAACTTGACACTTAGACCATTTCCTTTTTTCTTTAAAGCTTAGCCTAGCCCCTACAGCCACTGAGGTCTGTCAAGTGGCTTGAATCCTAGCATATGGCCCTTTGACCCTATGGCATGGCCTCTCCCTCTCTCTGGAGTCTCCATTCCTGCAGATCGATCCATGTAGTACCCTGTTAGTCTCAGGTCCAGATTCCCCCCCCCCACCTTATATCCAAGATGAGTAGGGGTGAGCAGGGAAGTCCTTGCCTCCATGCCAGGTCTTGGGTTTTTTTTCAATCCCTGGTACCACGATGTGGTGTGAGAGAATGATCTGGTTTCTCCCAAGAATTGTCCTCTTTCCAGTGAGTGCCTATCCTTTGGGGGCACTAAACGCCTAAAGGAACCAACAGATTGTAGGTGTGCCTCTAACAATACGAAACCTGAGTGACCCAAACCCCCACAAAACAAAACATACGAATGGCACTCTAGAAGTTTGTTCATGCCTCTTCCCCTGTTGATCTAGCTATCTGGTTCCCCCTCCACCCTATTATAGATTAGTTTCATTAAGAATTTCATCCTAACAGACCCATATATTTATATATGTGTATATTGTATAAAGCATTTTAGCTTAAAGACTTTTGCTCATTGGTGTACAGGTTCTATAGTTTTTAATTGTTGTGTAGTCTTCTGTTGGGTGAATGCGGGATGGCTAGGTTATCTTTTGTCTTATTGGTGCCACCTGAACTGCTGTTGTTCTTGGGCTATCATGAATAAATCTGCTATGAACATTCTTCTACACACTTCATTATAAATTATTTTCACTTCCTTTGCGAACACACCTGGCAGTAGACACATTGGTTCATGGAGTAGAAGCATGTCTGTTTTATAAGTGATAGCCAGTTCTTTCCCCCAAGAAGTTCTATCATCTACAGCCCCAAGACAGTGAGCAGGAGAGGCCATGCATGCTCTTGTTAAGAGTCATTGTTGCTGCAAGCAAATTTCACCATTCGGTAGGTATGTAGGTTCTAGTCTGTAGGTCTGTCTCTGAATAGTCCCTGACAATGGGGACTAATGACTGAGAAGTTTTCTGTGTGTTGTTGGCCTCTTGTATATCATTTGTAAAGTGTCTGTTGAAGACCTCTGGCATTTTAGCTGAGTTATCTTCATTAGTGAGTTGAACTACATTACATAGCAGTCCACTACCAGATGTGTTTGCTCATCTTTTCCTCTATTCCTTCTTTTGATTCATTTAACACTATCTTTGATGAACAGTCTTTAATTTGATGACATTTACTGCATCATTGTGTGACAGGCACTGCTTTCTGTGCCCTTCTTTGCCTATTCCCAAGTTCTAAAGATGTTATATATCTTTCTTTAAATGACTTAAAGCTTGGACTTTTACAGTTAAGTATACATTGCATCTAGAATTACTTTCATGGTGTCACATGAGATAAACTTAGAATCTTGAAACTCAGGCCTTTATTGGAAGTACTTTCCTCATTAAATTACTCTGACATCTTTAGCAATTGCGTAATGCAGTCTGCTTACAGACTCTTCCACTGTGTTGCTCAGTTTGTGACTCTATACACCAACTGCATTTTTTTCCTTAACTACTGTAAGTCTCAAAGTTGGGTATTGTAAGTTCTTCCACTGGCTTGTTTTCCTATGTTATTTGCATTTCTATGTACATTTTAGAATTAGATTGCCAATGTTTACATTATACACATATACTGACTCTGTAGAGCAGTTAGAGAAAACCAATATTTGATAATATTGAGTCTTCCACTCTATGAGCAGAGATATAGTGCTCCAATCTCTTGATGTATTTTGATGCTTTGTTGCAAAGAACTTCATTTATGATCACATTTATTATGGTTATGTCTTTCTGATTAATCAATCATTTTATTATTGTAAACATTCTTCTTTAGCATCTGGTGGTACTCTAGCTGATAATCCACTTTATTTGATATTAAACCAGCCACTCTAATAATCTTTAGCATATTTGTTTACATTACCTTTTCCCAACCCTTTACTTGCAAAGCATGCTGCATTTTGATGTTTCATCAGTTCTGATAATCTCTGCTTTTTAACTGAAGTCTTTGGCTCATTAACATTTAGTGTAATTGTTGGTGTGGTCAGGAACAGGTCTGCCATTTTACTACTTTTTTGTATATTTTCCATTTGTTTTTGTTTGTCTATTCCTTTATATAGACCTTTTTTACATTATTAGAACAATTTTTAAAATGTCACTCCTTAATCTTTTGGATTTTTTAGTTATATCTGTTATTTTTAATAATGCAGAATTATTAAGAATTACTTAGCGGGCTGGAGAGATGGCTGAGAGGGTAAGGCTGCTCTTCCTAAGTGGTCCTGAGTTCAGTTCCCAGCAACCACGTGGTGGCTCACAACCATCTATAATGAGATAGGGTGCCCTCTTCTGCCCTGCAGGCACACATGCAGGCAGAATACTGTATAAATAATAAATAATTTTTTAAAAAAAGAATTACTTAGCAATACAGAATTGCTTAAAATTACCATATACAGCTTTAACTTTCCACAGTGTTATTAACCTAATAGTCTACCAAATCATGTGGAACACAAAGCCTTTGTGTTAGAAGACTCAGTTGTTCCCTACCAACCTATTCATTATACTATAACTTTCATATGTATTATTACATCTACATGCATATTAAACTTTACCAGATAATGTTATTATTTTTGCCTTAAAATACATGATTTATAAAACTAACAGAAAAATATCAAATATTTGTTATTCCTGAGCACTGATGATTGGGGAAAAGACAATCTGTACATTTGTTCTGTTCTTCCCTCTCTAGTGTTGTGCATTTGAGAAAATGCCAAAAGCACTCAGCCTCAGCCTCCTCCCTTTGTGACACATCAGCAGCATCATTAGCTGCTGTAGGCTTTACAGAGCCATATAGACTTATGCATCCCTTCTCCATTCTGGGCTCTCCAATTCTTGAGAAGTTGCGTAGTAATATTAGATTTTAGACACTGAAGCTGGTATCAAAGGACACAGCCAATTTCCCCAGAAATCCTTCAGAAATCACTGCCATGTATGTGAGAATTAGATGTTTGCATGGTGTTGTGGCCATAGTTCTGGGTCTCGCAGCTGGGAGTTTTATTGTGTGGTGGGGAACAGTCCCCTGGATTTGTATTTATTGTATTCTCTCTTGCATAGAGTTCCTGCTCATCATGAATAGTTTTATCCCAGGGGTGTGTCATCACCTCTAGTGATGAAGGCTAAACACACACAGCCTCAAGCAGGCAGGGTTAGGGTGGACGGGTGTCCCATCCAAGTGGTCCCAAATAAGCCGTTACCTGGACAACTTTAACAGGAAGTACTCCCGTTCTTGCTTTCAGGCATGAATTCTGAGTGGGGTCTTCTGGCATATCTTCAGAGCAGTGGTACTGTGTCTGCAAAATTGAAAAATGAGGGTGGATAAAAGGCAAAGTTCAGCTCTAATTAGAGCCAGAATGCCACCTGATTGGGTTGGCTTCCATCTGTGTCCTTGTCTCCCTCCTATCACCTGCCCCCCCCCCCGCCCTTCCCAATTCTCACAAGGTTCTTGCTTGTGTTTGGGTGGTGTTTTTGTGTTTGCAGAGGGTAGAAGGTTATCTAGGCCACATGGGATGGATGTGATGTCTAGAAATTATAAATGCTACTTCATTCATGCTTTTGTTTCCCTTTGGAGAGTGCTGTCTGACCCCGCTCCCCTCATGTGCCTTCATTTCTAGTAGAGAAAATCCAGAATAAATTGAATGACCTGTCACCATGTCCTAGCATTTCTTGCCTGGCAGTGTCGGCCCTCAACTGACTAGGAATGACTGCAGCATTCCAAGGAGCAAATGGCGAATTATATGGTTTGGTTTTATTGAGCATCGGGATTGGAAGTACTTCCAGCTCACTTTTGGTTCCTCAACCTTTGGGAGCTGCCACACCCTCAGTACCTGGCACAGAGTATGAGCTCAATTAACACCTTCTGGATGAGTGAACTAACAGGGGCAACACCTGGTTTTGTCTCCTGGTAGACAGTCAATAGGATGGAAGCACCTTTGCTTCAGGAGCCTAGTAAGCATTTCTGAGTTAAATTAGACATGTCTTTTGACTCTGGGTTATTATCCACAGCATGTAAACAGAAACTTTGATGAAGGTTGCTTTCAGAACCTCAGGTCACAGAGTAACAAAACTGCATTATGCTGCCAGCTTTTCACTACTCACTTTCATGTGCTGCCTCGGCCTGTTCCCTGGCTCTTCGGAGACCTGATTTACTAAGCCCTGGTCCTGAGGCTCACTTCTAGCTGTGTTAATCAGAGTGAGACGAAGCCATGGAGTCATTAAGTAATTTGGTGAGTCTTCTGTCGAGACCTCACTAGCAAGGCTAGGAAAGTAGTCTCTAAATTCCCTCATTCTCTTGTCTAAGTCTAACTGGCACATGAGCTTATACCTTGTTTAGCAAAAGTCTCATTTGGCATTGACAGTTCTTTAAGAACAAAACATTAGGCAAAAAGAACTTTCTTACTAAGTCTGCTCTATATAATTTCTTCTCATCACTGAGGCATGAAGGGACCTGGCAGAAAGAATAGCAGCCTGAAAAGGAAGACCCCAAGTGTGCTGCCATGTGTCGACTCTCAGGAGACTGGCCATCTGAGCCTCAGAGGAAATGACATCACAGGCAATGTAATAAGTCACTGGATCCAGATGCTTGAGAAACAGAATCCAGCCATGAAAAGAGAAATCCAGAGAGGTTTGCGTCATCCCACCATCCTGTGGGAGTCACAGATTCTCTAGCACAGCCGCAGGATCTACACTCCCAGCTTCACCTCAGGGCTTCTTAGAAATGAAGTTTCAGCTCCACTACCAGCTCAGAAACTAACTTAGCACACCTTTCAGGCACGTCTCACATCCTGTCTCATTCTATCCTTAAAATATATTATATTTCATATATATATATATAATAAAAAGGATGATTGTTAATTTTAGATGCCAACTTGTCTAAGTTATAGAACACCTGAATAGCTTTCTCTGGGTACATCTGTCTGGGAGGCTCCTTCCCACAAAATGGGATCTGAGTGAATGAACTGAGAAAGAAGGGTCAACCCACACAGAGGGGGGTGAGTCCCATCCCAAGGACTGAGGCCCTGTTAGAATTAGAAAGTGGAGAAAGTGCTCGCCTGAGCTGGAGGCCCATCTTCACCTCCTGCATAGCGGAGAAGTTAGTGGTTTCTTAGTTGGAGCCGTTTGCTCTCCTACTTGCAGAAAACATCTTGTGGGACTCTGCCACCTCCAGCATTTCATGTGACAAGGAGCATAACAAATCCCTGTATCCCTCAATGTATCCTAGGCCTCCTGAACAACTGCCTAATAGAACAGGTGCATGGTGAACATCCAGCTACAGGGGGAGAGATCAAAACACCTGTTGCCAAAAGTTAGGCTCTGGCTGAGGGGATAGCTCAGGGGGAAAGGTCTCCCCTAGGATATTTAAGTCCCTGGGCTCTGTCTCCCTAAACTGCAAAATGAAAAACACCCAAACCTATTTCGTTTTCTCCCTTACCAGTGTGTCTAAAACACAAATGTGAACTGGACCACCTGAAGATGGTTCAGTCTGCTTGTGTAAGTCTGGAGAGTGGTTGTCGGTAGTCCTAACATGCTCCTAGGTATTGACGACACTCCTGGTGCACTGACCCCACCCTGAGCATGACGGTGTCCTGTGTTACCTCCTAGTCCCCACACCAATAGCCCAGCCTCAAATGAGACTCCTAAATGAAAGCATTGGGCCCACTAAGCCAGTAAGTCTGACTTACGGACACTTGGGTAGGAACAGTGCATTACACATTTTGAATGAGCAAAGTACTAAACGAAATGGTTCGTAGGTCTAGAGAAATGGCTCAGTGGTTACACCTGCTTATTGCTCTTCCAGAAGAGAAGAGCTCAGTTCCTAGTGCCCACATCAGGAGCTGACTCCTGTATCTCCAGGGCTAAGATTCTACACTTTCTGGGATACCAAGTGCACCAGCACTCACATATGCAAGCCAACCCCATACATAAGTTTAAAACAGAAAATATTTTTTAAATGATTTCACTGAGAAAAGCCATGAAAGCATATCTCTGTAAGGGCTCTTCCAAAAGAGTGCAGAACAGAGCCAGCAGCCTGGCAGGTTAGGGCTGTTTGACAGACACCTATGGTGGCATTGCAGAGGAACTGATGCTTCACCATTCTCAAGAAAATGCTGGACAGCAGAGAAGAGTAAACCTGTGCTAGGCTGACATCCACTTATGGTCCTGGGAAGACAGCTTCGGATTTGTCTTCTGAATCTTGTGTCAGCGGAACATTCACATGCCCATTCATCCGTATCAGACCACTGCACACTGCTTCAACATGAGCAGTACTGTAAATGTTGTTCAGATGAAAAGGAAGAGATGTGTCACACTGACTATTAGGTTCACAGTTGTTACTTCGGGGAGCAGGCCTGCCCCCCCCCGCCCAGGATCCACTTCAGTACACCCAAGCCACTGCTGTCTGGTGCTGTCTGTTGCTGAGATCCAGCCCAGAATACATGAAAGTGAATGGGCTGTGGCTGCAGGAGCTGGACTCCTGGACGCTGACGCCAGCTCCGGCTGGAACTTAACTGCTGTGGGTTTGGATCTGTTTCAAATGGGTTTTGAAACTACAGCAGGCTGAAAAGAGATCTTTGATTTGTGCATCAGGGCCTTTTTTTTTGAGAAGATGCTCATCACAGTCTCTTCACTGAAGAAAGATGATCCAGGATGTCTGCTTGATGCCACTCACCATCATTTCACTCAGCATACACAAAGGAAGGTCTCTAGGGACTTGGTTTCCACTGTCAGATCTCAGCACCCAGCACTGAGCTTGGTTAATCAGAGTTTTATCACATCCATGAAGACCCCCTGTTTATTATAAATGAGGGATATTGCATATTTTTTAAAAGTGTAGCAAGTCAAACTGTGAGCTACCCTGATAATTTAAGCACATAAATAACATCTTTGTTCATCCTGACTATCTATTTTCTGCTTCCTATAGTGTTTGTGGCACAGAGGAAGCATAGAAAAGTCTGAGTTTGAAAATGGTGATCAAAGCTTCTCTTCATCAAAGCCAGAATTCTTTTCTATGACCTTAGTAGTTATTTTTCTTCAATGGGACACAAACTAGTGAGCCTGGTTAGAAGAGAGAACCTCAACTGAAAAACTGCCTCCATCCGATTGGCTTGGGGGCATGTCCATGTGGCATTTCCTGATTTATGACTGATGTGGGAACACCCAGCCTATTGTGGGCGGAGCCATCCCTGGACCTATAGCCCTAGATTGTCAAGAAAGCAGGCTGAGCAAGCCATGGGGAGTAATCTAGTAATCAGTGTTATTCTGTGGCCTCCACCCCAAGTTGGTCTTGATCAGATTCATCTTACATTTATCAGTCTCTATGTTCCAGATGTTGTTAGCACTAGATACACAATAGTGAT
>CM053750.1:1311228-1357798 GCA_028658305.1 Pachyuromys duprasi | reverse complement strand
AAGAGCTGATCGCTGAGGCAGAACGAAACAAGGGTTTTATTAATGTTGAGACACAAAAATGTGCATTGAGCTTAGCAGCTTTTTAGAAAATCGTCTTTATTCCTGAAGGAAAGCATGCAATGATATTCACAGGGAGAAGAAATTAAAGGTCTCGTAAGTGTGGGGTAAGAGTCAGTGACTTCCATGACCAAAATATCACAGGTGGGTCGTGGGGTTTGGACTGCCGTTCTGTGAGGATGTGAAATGGGAGGCGTAGGAGAGTCTGTAGGAACCCCAATTTTAACAGCTCAGTTTTACCTGGTTATTTTCCTGTGTTTGTGTGCATGTCCCTGTGGGTGTGTTCACAAAGAGGCAGATGGAGACCAGGAGTTAATATTGGGTGCCTTCCTCAGTCACTCTCTGCCTTATTTTTTGAGGCAGGGTCTCTCACTGAACCTGCTTATCAATTCAGCTAGCCCAGCTGGCCAATGGGCTTCAGGAATTTGCCTCTCTCTACCCCATACCTATACTTCATATGGATCTTAGGTATCTGAACTCAGCTAATGTGGCAGGCACTTCACCAACGGAATCATCTCTTCAGCCCCTACCTGATTATTCTTCAATGGTTCCATACAGCCTGGGACAGTTTACCTATATTTGACATGAGGGAGCTTTCTGACCCTCACAGCTGCTAAGTCATGCTAGTCTTCCTCCCCTGCATTTAAAATGTACCTTGTCGCTTCCTTGAGTGCTGCAGAGGTTGGCCATCCTGAGCCCAGGATTTAGCAGAGAAGCCTGGGACCAATGGGGAATGACAATGACATCCCTCCCCCTCCCCTGGCAATGCCTTAGTCAGGTGTAAATGCAAGAAATGCAGAGTCCACAAAAGGCATGCGTATTCTTCCTGGTTCTGATGACTTCCTTTGGTCATTTGACTGAAGTCTATTGAACATTCCCACCAGATCATTAGCATGAAACAAACCTGATAATGAGAAAAGAACTAGGTGCAAAATGGCATCTAAAGTTCAGGCCTGGTGGGGAAATTGTTTATCAATGACCCTGTCAGCAATTGAGGAACATTTGAAAAACATTTAAGGACTGGGTTCTAAAAACAGGAATTTTAGATTTAACTCAGGCGTTGTATTTCAGAAAAACAAAGATGGCCTACTGGAAGCAAACAGGTTACATATCAGCTTTTTAAAATTGTGCTGGCTTTTCTCTCTGCATTTCTACAGACTGTCAGGATGGGGCTAGCTGGAGGTTTAGTTGTACCTGGAGAGTCCCTCCCCTGGGCCCTTTCCTGCTCTCAGGCTGACCGAGAGCAACAGAGCATTTGTAGTCGTACAGTCGGTGTGTGTCGCTCATCCCTTCATGCAATCTGTGCCACACCTTGCTTTCTGGATGTCTTTGGAGCTTTTTAAAACTAAGTTGCCGAATGTGATAAGTGACATAAAATTTCGTTCTCTTTTTACCAAACTTCGGACCGACTCTAGATTCACAGGATTCATCGTGATTCCGGGGACAACTCTCAGACAGGTGAGCACAGTGACTTACTCTCGGCTGAAGGGTGCCTTGTCGACCGGGTTTATCAGAGCTCTCAGGAAGGGTTCAAGATAGCATTTGTCACCCTAGGCTGGGGCATTGCTAAAACCTAAGTGGTGGCATGGCAGGGTTGGAGAGCCAAAGCAGCAGCAGGCATCCTTGGCAAGTCCCCTTGGCTCTTAGTTTGCGGCAACCTACCTTCCTAAATGCCTCTCCTTCTTGGTTTTCTTTTCTTGGCTAGACAGCATCTAGAGTAGATAGACCCAGCAGAGTGGAGTCGAGGAGTGAGGCAGGTCACTTGGGCACAGTGAGAACGCAGTGCTGGTACACCCATGTTCAGTTCCCTTTCTGAGCAGCACTTGGTGACTGCCTTTCCTAGTGGAAATGTGCTGGACAGTGGCCCAGGAGACCAGGCACTGCATTCCCATTTCAGCTCCCTACTCCTATCTTAGATCTTGAACAACACTCAGATCTTTGGTTTCCTTTATCTACAAAGTGAAAAAAGGGACCAGGTGACATCTACTTGTGGAAGGCCTGGGGTTATCTGACCACTAAAGAGGGAAAAATATCAATTACTAAAGGTTTGCAATTCTCTCTCCTATAAGGATGGCTGCCAACTACTCTCTTCTGCATGGGCACGTGGTCAGACCCTGCACAGCCTTTCTCCTTGGTTCTAGAATGATTAGCTAGCCAACTCTGAAAGATTCCATTTGCTTTTTCTGACTTTCAGAATTTCATTTGCAAAGTGAATTCACAACACCTGTCTCCCTGGTATAATGCCTGAAGGATATGCACTTAGCTACAGGCCATTTCCCTTCTCCTCTTAAATATTTTCTAAGCCAGAACAGCCTTACATGACACAATAACTCACGTGCAGGCTCCCTTCCTTAGATACTTCAGTTAACTTACGTCATATTCAAAAGGCTCTACCAAAAAGCTGCAGTAAGCATTCCCAACCCCTGCAGTGCCAGGTATGATTTTGCCTGTAACAGACACTCGGCCAGTGCTCACTGATCCTTCATCAGTTAACGGTTTTCCTCCTGAAACGCACAGGGGCTGTCATTTATCAGTTCTTTGGCCTTGGGTTATCTAGAAAGTCTTTCCAGCTTCAACTCCTTATTGGAATAATGGGGATGGCACCATGTAGCTTTCAAACTTGTCCAAATATCTGTGGATATCACTAGGGTTTTAATTCTCCAGACATTCCCCTAAGAGCTTGCCTACCCAGGTGAGTGTAGCCCAGGTGAGTGTAGCCCCTTAGTCAAGGTGAACTCAAAAAACATTTCCTTTAAGGTTTGTTTTCAGGATGACATTTTGATTATGGAACTAAATGTCCCTTAATAAACACCACTTCCATGATGTAACCGAGTTCCAGAAGGAAAAGACGTTTTCCTGCTGGAATGACTGATCATTTGTGTTGATTTGAAGAGAAAGTAGTTTCTCAATTCTTGGATTTTCTTTTTAGAGCTTAAAAAGGATCATTTTCTTTGGAGACTCAGGGGAAAGGTTTAAGCTCATGCTCCAATATGCTGAAAGCTGACCTCCTTCTGTTTCTCATTTGAACTCCCCAGAGCCTCATTCGTTCAGACACAAGAGCAGGAGGAAAGAGTCCATTGATGTGAAATCAATATCTTCTCGAGGCAGTGATGGTAAGAAGTTTCTCAGATTTTCTTGACCTTTTTAAAGTGTAGAAAATGACAGAGTGACATGCTCAAACATTTTATCGGGTAGAAACTCCAAGGAGAAGGATTTCAACTGGAGTCAGCTTTTCTTCCAATAAACTGAAAGTGTTTTAGGATTTGAGTAAATAAACTCTCTTGGCCTTCTGTAGTCTTTTCCTTCTCCCTGAAGGGACTGCGGACTGCTTCTTTCATGGTCCAACATGCACCAGATCACATAACTACACATGCAATGCAGTTTCAGTAGCCAGGCAAGGTCATCCTTGGGTGCTGGCAAGGAGCCAGGCGTCGTCCAGGCTTTCCAGTCTCTAGTGCACACCTGTGAGCTTTTTCCTCAATGAAAGGCCAGACACTGTGTCAGAACCTCAAAAAACACTTTGTAAGTTTAATGAATCAAGCCCAAGGAACCAACTGGATTTGGGGGGAGATGAAAAGTCATCCCTAGGAGTCAGAGGAATAGGAGACATAAAAGTGGCAAGGTCTGTAGGTACCTCTCTTTGAGCCCAAGGAGAACAGGGTACCTGGGAAGCTGCAATTCAAGACAAGGCGAGGGCAGGGGCTAGAGCTCAGGCTGGGGCAAGGGCGGCATGAGGGACCAGGGCAAGGGCGGGTACTAGGGCAGATACACAGGCTGGGAATGGGACAGGGGCAAGTGCTGGGCAGGGGTAGAGGCAGAGGCAGAGGCAGAGGCAGGCACAAGCACAGAAACTGGTGCGGGTTCAGGCGCAGAGACTGGAGCTGGTACTGAGGCAGGGGCTGGGGCTGCAGCTGCCATGGCTATAGAGAAGCTTTGCCAAGGGCTGTGCACATGTGAATGCTTGTGCGTGAATAAAGACCAGAGGGTCTGAGGCCAAATCTGCAGGTGCACCCCTGTGAGAAACAGGAGTGCTGAAAAACACATAAAACGTGGGAGTATCCCACAAACCAAGACGGAAAGAGAATGGAGTGAAAGGGAGCTGCAGGGATTCGAACCAGAGAGCAGAGAACAGGCTGATACATTTCACTGGCTTGTTTCGGGGTTACTTCTGTCTCCAAGTCAAGTCAGTCAATCTCCCCCGCTCCTATTTCTCTCTTTCTGTGTGTGTGTGTGAGAGAGAGAGAGAGAGAGAAAGAGAGAGAGAGAGAGAGAGAGAGAATAGAGAATGTTCTGGTTTTCCTGTGGTACTGAGGATAGAACCCAGGATTTCACACTCTTAGGCAGTGTTTGCCACCGAACCATACTGCGACCCATATTAGTTTGTTGGTTTTTTAATGTAGCAACTAGACAGGCAGCTCTAAGGCCCTGAGAGGGACAGTTAGTGCCTGTGCTGGAGGGGGAGTGTGGCCTAACGGAATAAAAGGGAAGTTCAAGTGACAGAGTTTCCAGTTCTTTGAGTCACAATGGAAGGGCTGAATACCAGAGAAGTGGCTTAAGTAGAAAAACTGAAGACAGACCCTAGAGACAAGCCAGAGCGTCTGCCCAGCCAGACAGACTGGCACGTGGCATGTAAGGGGCAGAGAGCAAGGATCATGAGATGGGCTCAAAGCATGTTGGAGGGATGCTGGATGAGGACATCAGAGCCAAGCTGTCCCAGAGTTTGGAGCAGCTCTGTGGTCTTACACAGGCAGGGTGGGGCTTGGGTAGCACAGCAGAAGCCAGCAATGACTGAACCCTGGTTCTAGGACCCTCCTGAGCATGCCTGGTAAAGTTCTCTCATCTCTGAAACAGCTCTGGCTTGTAGCCCTGAGAGAAGGTTAGAAATGTTGATGACAACAGGCCTTTGAAGGAAGACTTCTACCACTTGACTTAAACCACATCAGTCATCTTCTCAAAAACAAACGAACAAACAAACAAAAAAACTGAAGTCATTTTAAAATGAATTTGTCCCGGTTAGAGCCAGAACCATCAGGTCCTGGGCATCGTGAGCCTAATGGCTGAGGAAGGAGCATGGCTGACCCAGCTCACCAGTTCATATTGAGACACTTATTCTCCTGTCCTGACATGGAGCAGCTCATGTGTCCTGTAGCTTTGGAAGGAAAGGGCAGGGCTATCTGAAAGGACGTTAACGATCCATGGGAAAGTGAATCCTATGGCATCGTTGGGATGTGGGGATGAGGCATGGGCCAGTCAGCCTTCTCCAACCCACCCTGTGGAGTGGGGCTTGCCAAGCTCTCTGCCACCAGACTTCGGTGGGGCTGAGTAGCCAGCCCCAGAGGGACAAGAGATGGTCAGACTCACTGAGTTTTGAAGAAGGGGGCAGGGGCTCATGTATGAAGGGCCTTCTCAGCTGTATTTAGCCCAAACTGAGCTGCCAGCACCAGATGAGCATATCATGCCTTCTTTCCAGCGCCAAGCCTACAGAATCGCCGCTACCCCTCCATGGCAAGGATCCACTCCATGACCATTGAGGCCCCTATCACAAAGGTAAGTGACCTTTACTGCGAGGTCAGTGTCAGATCTGGACTGTGCCCTAGAGCTCTAGTCTTCTGATAGCAGAATTAAGGCCTACAGGGAAAGACAGACATTAACCAAGCGCATCGTAAACAACCATGTGGTTGCACAATACAATCAACGCTGTGGAGGAAGCCGTGCAAGGGCTCTGAGAGAGAGAGGGGAGGGTAAGGCTAGGGGTAGGCTAGGTGGGAGGGTAGTCAGGAAAGTTTTCTCTATAGAGGAAGCCATGTTTGAAGCCAAACTTAAGCCTGAAAATCATGGTGGTGGTCAGGGGGAGACTTCGAGGGCAGGAGTAGCAAAGACCAGCATAGAGATGTTCTAACGTCTCTGAAGTCAGGCAGAGATTGTCCACCAAACAGACAGGAGCCAGGAGGCTGGCGTGTGGACAGCAGCGGTGTGACGACAGAGCTTACATCAACATGGCATGGTCAAGTCCGAATGTCCCTGTAAAGAGT
Source organism: Pachyuromys duprasi (assembly GCA_028658305.1). Lineage (NCBI taxonomy): Eukaryota > Metazoa > Chordata > Mammalia > Rodentia > Muridae > Pachyuromys > Pachyuromys duprasi. The sequence goes on along the minus strand of CM053750.1, from coordinate 1,351,709 downwards.
GCGGCCACCATGCTCTGGGTGGGCTGCAGCAAGAGAGGAGGCCATTTGGGCCCTTTCTGAAATTCCGGGCAGGAAAGGGCGGTAGTAGTTCGACTGGCATTGAGGTGGTGGAGGTGGAGATAAAGAAATAGACCAGGAAGTGTCTAGGGGAAGGATCTTTGGACTTGGTGAGTTGTGAGGGGTAGGTTGAGGAATGAGCGAGGAAGTATGATACACAAGCAGGCTCTGGGGAGAAGAGCCCTTGTGTTCAGCCCAGGCAAGAACAGCTTGCCTTTGATGTTGTTACCATTTGCCTGCTTTCAGAGAATAAGGCTGGGGTTTGATTTGAGCCACATAAGATATTGTGGTGGCTGAGGCAGGGAGACTTTTGAAAGTCTCCAAGTCTGGGGTGTGCAAGGTAAACTTGACAATCTTATTATGGCTTGTGTGTATCCAGAGTCATGGAAATGAGGGTCATTTCTGGAACAGCAGTGAGAAGGACCCAAATCTGTCTCTGAGGAACTCCAACCCATGGAAGAGAGCTAGGGAGGGTTGTCAGCAAAGGATCTTGGGAAGCAAGGTCCTGAGATGAGATATCATGGAGCAGTGCAGGCTATAGAGCATGCTTCAGTGAGAGGGTCTGTTCTCTGAGCTAGGTGTGTGTGAGCTAAGTGTGTAGGCCCTGAGTTCTTCTTAGTACATCTGACTTCTGAGAAGTAAGTAGTATCTTAAACCCCTCAAGCTTATTTTCTCTTTCTCTCTCTCTTTCCCCCTTTGTCTGCCTGTTTTGCTTTCTTAGGTTATAAATATAATCAATGCAGCTCAAGAAAACAGTCCGGTTACAGTAGCAGAAGCCTTGGACAGAGTTCTAGAGATTTTGCGGACCACAGAACTGTACTCCCCTCAGCTGGGAACCAAAGATGAAGACCCTCACACCAGTGATCTTGTTGGAGGCCTGATGACTGTAAGAGATAAGGAAAACCCAGAAATGTAGGGTGTTGGCCAAATACCAGCTAGAGCCCTCAGTGCACTGTGGCCTCAGGTGGCAGGCGTGGAGATGTGTAGATGGGCACCAGCAGAGCTCTGGGCAGCAGGGTTCATTGATTTGTGGCCGCATCTAAGAGGCTTATCTTTCCACCATGACTAGCCATGAGCCTTGAGAAGCCCCAATAGAGCAGGGAACTGGCAGCTGACTGAAGGGTAAATATGCTGGAGAGGAGCTGGGCAGCTCCTGTTTCCTGTTCTTCTCTGTCTGGATTACAGGGCTGGATTGAAGGGTGGCGCTACATTTCCCTGGTCGTCAGACTGTATCCATACAGCTAGCCCTCCCAGTCTGTGTGCTCTGTATCTTATGAACTCAGCCCCCCAAACTAGAAACGGTGAGGGAGACAAAGAGACAGAGACACAGAGAGAGAAAGAGAGAGAGAGAGCAGGGAGGATACCTTGTGCTAGGCGCGGCCCACACACACCTGTGATCCGAGCACTGTAGGAAGCTCAGGCAGAAGGACCACAGGTTGGAAGCTAACCTAAGCTACACAGTCAGACTTTGTGAAAGAAAGGAAGGAAGGAAGGAGGGAGGGAGGAAGGAAGGAAAGGGGGAAGGAAAGGGGGAAGAAGGAGGAAGGGAGAAAAAGAGGGGAAGAAATGGAAGGAGAACGGGAGGGGTACATTTATATGAACATGTACATGTATTTGCACAATCCCAAAATGTCACACGAAGGGCGTGCACTTATATGCCATTATGGTGCCATCTTACAGAGGATGTGTAAGCTCCCTTGGTTCACTGAGACAGGCATGGTTTTGTAGCTTGATCCCTGTGAAGACTCTAAGGATGACTGCATAATGAAAGGGTGTATACCTGGACATAGCTGTTTCCAGACCCCCCAGTGACAGAGTCCTGTCTTTTGAGAAGTTCATAGCCACATTCTATTTCTAATCACACAGAAGCAGAGTGGAGCCATTTGGGCTCAAGGGTTGGGGGTGGAGGAGGACCATGGCCGACAGTAGTTGGCGACATGCTGGGTTGTGGAGTCGGATGTCAGGGTCTAAGGTCCACCATACCCTATTGTGTTGCACTCTTCTTGGCTTTGAACATCATCTGTAAGCAAGTGAAGAAGGAAAGTCCACATAGCTCTCTATTCACCCAAGTTGACGATCAAGATTACCCATCACAGTCTTCAAAATGTAAGCTCTAGAAACACTTATTTCAAAGTTCAGCAGCTTTCTGCCTCACAGAAGAAAATGTAGTTAGAAAAAAAAGCTACAGTTTTAAAGACTTTACAAGGTTCCCCTCCCCTCAAATATGGCTCTGTAACTTTTCACAGTGTATACCTGAGAACATGAAATGTCTCAGTACTGAGGGCCTTTGGACACATCAAAATCACACATATCCAAAACAAGACCATTCTGTTTGTGTGGCTTCACAGTGGCAGGTGAGAAAGGGGTTGGAAGGACTGAGCTAACTCACACCTCTGTGAAGCCTGCCAGCTTTCATGACCACTTTCACCCCACCCCCCATGATCCCCTGGGACTAACACAATGGAAGAAAAAGCATCCTCCATCTCCTAGCCACTGCTGTGACTTCATTTTGAATTCTGCTTGTTGTGGAGTTGCAGCCAGCTCAGGTTAGTCAGGATTTAGCCTGTGGCTAAGGAAAGCAGTTAAGAGCATGACGGTGGGTGCAAACCATGCGTCTAACAGTATCTCTTTCTTCCAGGATGGCTTAAGAAGATTATCAGGGAATGAGTATGTGTTTACAAAGAGTAAGTGGTCATGTGTCACTTGTCACTGATAACCAGCTGCAGCCTGTGCCACCCCCGGGTTGCGACTATTCCTCGGAGGCCTTGGTGTTGCTTGCAATTGGACTCATGAATTCATTCCTCTCTATGGTCTACATCCAAACTAAACCTGATGAAAATGATTGCTCAGAGCACTGCCTTAAACAGGCCTTAGAGTTGCTTTTCTGTTAATGGTCTTGAGATTTCCTAACACGAGAAGAGCCCCGGTATTAAAATCTCCCTACCAAAGGAAGTTGAAGGTTGTGTTTCTCGTGGCAACCCTAAAGATAGCAAGATGCTAGGACAGCAGAGAATCCACAGCTAACTCACGTCCTCCACCCTATATCCTCAGATGTCCACCAGAGCCACACTCAGCTCTCCATGCCCATCGCCATCAATGATGTCCCCCCTAGTATCGCCCAGCTACTTGACAATGAGGAAAGTTGGGACTTCAACATCTTTGAATTGGAAGCAGTTACGCATAAAAGGTATGTGACATTGCTGGCTGAGGGCTGGGAGGGCGTGGCAGCCATGATGAGGCCTTCATATCTAGAAACCGATGGAATTATGTGTCCTGACTGTGCTGTTTGGAGAGGATGTGTCTGTGGTGAGGTGCAGAGTTGGCTCGCACTACCTCACATCTACTTCCTGTGTTACCCTGAGCCAGGATTCTGTTTTCTCATCCCTTCTACCCTACACAAACGAATTGGAAGTCAGGTCCAGAGGCACGTGCCAGCAATTTGGGAGACTGAGGTGAGAGGGTTATCTGAGCTCAGGGACTCAAGACTAGCTTAGGCAACAAAAATTCATTCTCTGTGTGCTTCCTTTCCCTTCCTCCTTCCCTCTCCCCCAACCCTACATGTGATTTCATAGCACCACAGACTTTCTTTGAGTCCATCCTGTCTGCAGGTTAAGTAGCTCCTTTTATCTTAGAAGACTAACTTCCTCCTGGAATATGAATGACTCATCTATAAAGCGATACCGTTCTAAGTGAGGGAACTTTGCCGAGACCAGCCAGACCATTCCTTTTGTCCTCAGACTCTTTAAGGCCATAAAGCACGTTCAGGTTCATATGGAAGTAGAGGTAGAAAGGGGCCAACAGAGATTTTTCTGATTTACTGATAATCTAAAAATAATCTGGATTGACCTACATGAGGCACTAATTACAAGGAAGAATCTGGTTAAGCAATGCCAGTGTCTTTTGCTGCAAGCACATTAGATGATCACACACATGCACACACACACACAAATTCCTCTTTGATGCTGCCATTAAAGAAAGTACTTCCTGGGCCACTGAACTAAATGAATGGGTATTTGTTTCCTGTTTTCAGACCACTGGTGTACCTGGGCTTAAAGGTCTTCTCTCGGTTTGGAGTATGTGAATTTTTAAACTGTACTGAAACCACCCTTCGGGCCTGGCTGCAAGTGATTGAAGCCAACTACCACTCTTCCAACGCCTACCACAATTCCACCCATGCTGCTGATGTCCTACATGCCACGGCTTTCTTCCTCGGAAAGGAGCGAGTGAAGGTAGACTTCAGTTATCATTGTAGCTGTCTGCCAGGGTGGAGATCCAAGAACTCTGCCTCTGTAAATATATTGGAAAAACAGCAATGTTGTAACCAGTTTGATATGACAGGGTTTAGGTTTTTGTTGTTGTTATAAAACTGATTGTTAGAGACACAGAAAATTCTCCTAGACCTCTATTCTCTATTTCAGTATTCTTGAAAATGCTTAAACTATTACCTGTGCTACTAACTCCCTATGGCTGATCCATGAACCCATACTTAACTGTTTACTGGTGAGGCTCTGGTTTCTTTGCTATGGTTTAAGCTGAGCCCCAAGATTTAGGACTAGGCCTGTCACTCAGAGATACAGCATGTGCCTAGGGTACACAAAGCTGAGGATTTGATTCCCAGTACAGCTGCCTGAACTCCAGAGATGTTCTTAGAAGACGTTCTGTGGAGAATGCACAGATATCAGTCTATGGATACTACTACTGGATTAGCCTCCTGGAGCAAGCAGGGATTAAGACCCTGGTACTTAAGAGAAAGGGGAATAGGTAGAAGGAACAAAAAAATGGCTGAGTCCTCTGATTTGCCAAAAAAAAAACAACAAAAAAAAACCACATTCCGGCAGTTTCAAAAGGCATCAAAGAATGTAGTCCAAGAATAATGCATTTGCAGATTTAAAAAAGGGGAAAAAAACCTGATCACTGTACCAACCTGTGTTGCAATAAACATTTCTTTGAGCCCCACACATGAGACAAACATGAGACGGCTGAGGCCTCACAAGCTGAGCAGAGAACCGGGTCATTGGCAGCAAGACCAGACTGCCCCTGTCACTGCCGTCTGGGCACTCACTCCCTTTAACAGACCTTCTTTAGGAACCCAGAGCAGGGGCGCTGCCTACCCCTCCTCCAAAGCAGCATTTTCCTCGGATTCCCACTAGCACACCGAGTCTGAAATCCTTAAACAGCCCTAGAAACAAGGTTCTGACTAATTGCAACCCACTTACAACTGAAAAGGTGTCTTCTGACTCCAGCAGCTCCTGCCAGGAGTTCAGAAGGTGCAGCCCAGCAAGGAACCTGGGAGACCTAGGCTGTCAGCGGTGGGAGTAAGCTCAGCCCAAGCTTACTTGTTAGTCCACCAAGACACTTGCAGTGGGAGTCACTGCTCAGGGTCCTTCCCTTAGACCTCCTGCCCCTGGTAAAGAGAGTAGGGAAACAGTTCTTGCCTCTTGGTTGAATCATCGGTCCCTCTAAGTTCCTAGGGATGATAAAACTCAAATATAATCTCTGAGTTCTGGGACTTGATGCCTCCTGAATGCTAAGCGCATGTGCTACCACTCAGTTCCACCCCCAACGCCAAGGCTAGATTTAATATTTTTTAAGTTTCTTCTCTGAGAATCTTATACACTGTATTTGACCATATTATTTGCCTTCCCCCAACTCCTCCCTTACCCCCACCTCCTTATCCTCTTCATTTTCTTTTTCTCTTAAAAACAAAACAACCAAACATAGAGTCTAATTTGTGTTGGCCAACTACTTCTGAGCATGGAGCCTGCCTTAGAATATGGTTGATATACTCATTCCCAACCCACTGGAGAAACTAATTTCCCCCTACCCAGCAGCTATCAGTTGTGAGCAACTTCCTGGGAAAGGGGGAGACGTTGTGTCCACTTGTCCTTCTCTGTGCTGGCATTCTGTTCGGCTTGAACTTGTGCGGGTCTTGTACAAGCAGGCCCAGTCTCTGAGTCCGGATGTGTATCTACCCTGTTGTGTCTGGAAAACACCCTTTCCTTGATGTTATCCACCACCTTCCACTCTTCAGATTTTTGCCTCCTCTTCAGCATAGATCCCCGAGTCTTGAGGGTGTGTGTGTGTGTGTGTGTGTGTATGTATGTGCATGTGTGATACAGACATCTCATTTAGGGCTGAATGCTACAAAGAATCCTACTCTCTGTACATTGCCCAGTAATGGATCTCTATGTTAATTATCATCTACTACAAGAAGCACCTTCTCTGATAGAGGCCAAATGATGCACTGATCTATGGATACAGCAATATGTCATTAGGAATCACTTTATTACATGATTTTTAGGAGAAAAAAAGTAGTAGGATTCCCCTCAAGTCACATGATCTATTTAGTTCCAGGTTCTTGGCCTCATTAACAGTGTTAGGTATGCATTTCATCTTATAGATGGAGCCTTATATCCAATTTTTAAAAAGTGGTTGGTTATTCCCATAGCATGTGCCACTATTGTACCAGTGGGCATATCTTGCCAGGAGGGTCATTATTATAGTTCACAGCAGTCCTAGTCAGGTGAGATGGTTATTACTTGTCCCCTAAGTGAAATACACATATCTAGCATATAAAAGCTGGCTTCCACATATAAGAGAAAATATGTCGTGCTTGTTTTTCTGGGTATGAGTTATTCTACTCATCATGATTGTTTCTAATTTAATCTATTTGGCTGCCAATTTCACTTTTTAAATATCTGAGTAATATTCTATTGTGTAAATGAACCACATTTTTATTATCCATTCGTCATCTGGTAGACATTTAGGCTATTTTAAATTTCTGCTATTATGAACAGAGCAATGATGAACATGGATGAGCAAATATCTCTGAAGTAAAAAGTAGAATCTTTTGGGTATATGCCCACAAGTGGTATAGTTGGATCTTTTGGTAGATCTACTTTCAGCTTTTGAGGAACCCCCACAGTGATTCCCATAGTGGCTTTACACATTTGTACTTCCACCAGCAATGAATAAATGTTCCCTTCCCCATCTCATCACTAGCATGAGCTGTCATTTGTTTTGATCCTGGCCATTCTGAGTGAAATATCAAAGTAGCTTTAATTTGCATTTTCCAACTGCTAAGGATATTGAACATGTTTTAAGCATTTCTAAGCCATTTGTGATTCATGTTTTGAGAATTCTGCTTAAAATAGTTCTTTCCTGGTTTTTTTTTGTTTGTTTGTTTGTTTGTCAACTTGACTCAAACCTTAGACATATCTGGAAAGAGGAAATCTTAGCTGAGAACATGGCTCCATCAGATTGTCTGTCTGAAGTCTGTAGTGCATTTCCCTGATTAATGACTGATAGAGGTAGCCCCACCCACAGGGGGCTGTGCCGCCCCTGGGTAGCCCCACCCACAGGGGGCTGTGTCGCCCCTGGGTAGCCCCACCCACAGGGGGCTGTGCCGCCCCTGGGTAGCCCCACCCACAGGGGGCTGTGCCGCCCCTGGGTGGGTGGTCCTCTGGAGAGAAAGCCGGTGAGCAGCTGTTCCTCCATGGCCTCAGCTTCAGTTCCTACCCTAACTTCCCTTGTGATGGAGTGTGATCCGAGAGCTATACAGTAAACTCTCTCCTCCTCCAGTTTCTCTTGGTCAGTGTTTTACCACAGTAACAGAAATCCTAAGTTCCATGCTATATTTTAAAAATTGGGTTGTTTTCTTTTGTTCGTTTGTTTAGTTCTTTGTGTATTCTAGAGACTTATCCTGTCAGATGTATAGTTTTCCCCATTGTGTATACTGCCTCTTCAAAAAATGTCCTTTGCTATACAGGAGTTTCATGAGGTCCTATTTTTTTATTATTTATCTTAATTCCTATGCTATCAGGGTCCTGTTCAGGAAGTCCTTTCCTGTTCTAATGAGTTCAAGTTATTTCCTATTTCTCTTCTATCAGACTCGTGATATCAAGTCTTATTTTGAGGTCCTTGGTCCATTTGGAGTTGAGTTCTATGCAGATTTGTCCCATTCGAAGCACCGTATATTGAAGATGGTTTTGTGGTTTGTTTGTTTTGTTTTTTCTTTTTCTTTTTTTGGTTAATGTAACTAATGTTCTGTCCGTCTTGATTTCTTTTTTCAGAGAACCAACTCTTTGCTTCAATGATGTGTGTGTATGTGTATCTGTATCTAGGCCACAGTGACTATCTAAATAAGGAAGGGCTGGAAAGGCTGACCTAGGCTGGAGCCATCCTGTGTCATCCAGATCAATTTCTCTTGGGGAAAAGGAACAATGAAGGCATGTAGCTGTGTCCAGAGACTTGGAGTTTTACCAGCTGCAGGACTGAGTCAGGCTCTCTCTTCCTACAGGCCCTTACTTCACTTTTTTTCTTGTTTGTGAGCTTGCCTGGTCTTCTTGCCTCTTCTTCCAGCCACTTTTTATCAGATCATGCTCTGTTAGTGCTCAAGAAACTGAAGGACAAAGCACATTATTAGTATCTCAGTAGAAGTTCCAAGGCCATTCAATGTTGGTGTTAAATCAGTGTAAAGTTGAATGAGAGGCAGATCTAGACAGTACAGTTTGCATTTTCCAGCCATGTAGTATCTCTCCAATCAACTAGTCTTCAAATAGGCTGGCCTGGGACTGCCATCAGGACTGGATCTATATCTGCAGCAAAGGGCCCCCTGTGTTCTCACTGCTCAAGTAAAATCACTTACAGTAGGGGACAAAAGGGCACAGTTGCAGGTATTGAGCTTAGAGGTATCAGGCTAGACCTGCAGGTTATGGTGGCCTCTTCTGCCAGCAGGGAATGGTTGCCAAACATGCTTTCATTTTCTGGTCACTCTGGACTTCATCTCACGAGCTCCCAGGTAACAATCATCCAGGCTGCTTACTCAGGCAACCTTGATGCTGGCTGGGCCAAGCCAAGATTCCTACCATCTTTATGAGGCTAAGATTCAAGATGAAAGGGATTCCCTTCCTGAAAAGGGAGAACATTCAAGCAAGTCCCACTATAACCTCAAGTCAGCACTGACAAGGGCTACCCTAGGGCCTGTGAGGGCATCAGCTGGACAGGGCTGAGCTTCAGGCTGCCTTCTTTACCCAGTTTTCCCTCCCACAAAACTCTGAGAGCAAGTCAGAAACACCGACAAGCCTGTCTAGTCACCCAATCTTCCCAGAGGCCTACTTCCCTCTCCATTCACTGTTCACGCACCTTGACTCTCCCGTAACTTCATCTGGACTCTGCCTCGATTTCTCTCTCTTGTCACTTCTTGCTGATAACTGTTGCTTATGCATTATACGTCAGCAATAAAAATCATTTTCTTAGGAAAGCCATCATTAGCCATTCTGCAGACCTTTGCTGGCCAACTCGGTAGTCATTAACCATATGCAGCTATTAACTAAAACTGAGCATTCCCTTCATCGCGCTAGCTGTGAGTCACGTGTTCAGGAGCTACGTGTGAAGGGGCTTATTTGTACACCACATTCCCACCATCACAGTGTTCCAGGAGCTGCCCTGCTCTGCCCAGCCTGATGCTTCCACTCCCAGGACATCTGGACTCTCCTTAGCCTATCCCACATGTTAGCACTGCTTCAGCTCTGGCGCTACGCATGATTCCTGGTACCTTTAAGGCATCTGGCACTGAATGCATTCATAACACAGTGACTTACGTAACAGCCCACCTGCCAGCTTTCTACCAACTTACAAGCTAAGAAAAATGCTTGCTGTCATTATTAGCACAGCGAAAGCGCTGGTGGGTTTTTCCCTTTGTCGCCTGCTAGCCCAGCCTCGGGGGTTCTTGATAAGCCTCTCCACCTTGATCCTGGCTCACTGCCGTAATCACTGCACCATCCATCCTGAGTGATCTGTGCAGCGTACAACGAGCCCTCCAACATGCTTGCAGAAGCTGGTAAGGAAGGCATATTTGTGATGCCAGCCACTTTCTAGCCCTCATGGCAGAGTCAAATCAGCAATTCAAAAGGCCTGCGTGGCTTCTTTCTCAAGAAACCAATGAATAGGCTCTAGACAGAGTTCAGGTGTTGTACTGCAGCTCTGTCTTCCATGTTCTCAAAAACAAAAACCAATACACATACACAGCACAGGGGCACTGTGTGCCCAAGGCCACCTTTCAGCTAAGGCTTGGAGGAAACTGAAGGAGCATCCTGAAGGTTCCAGCCTGAAGCCCTCCTCTTTCCAAGAGACAAAGATGGACGTTGGTCTCCCAAAGCCTGTGGATAAAGCTCATTATCCCTCCCCTTGCCTCAGGGAAGCCTCGATCACCTGGATGAGGTGGCTGCACTGATTGCTGCCACAGTCCATGACGTGGATCACCCTGGAAGAACCAACTCCTTCCTGTGCAACGCAGGCAGTGAGCTTGCCGTGCTCTACAACGACACTGCAGTCTTGGAGAGTCACCACACCGCCCTGGCCTTCCAGCTCACCGTCAAGGATACCAAGTGCAACATCTTCAAGAACATTGACAGGTTTGTTAGGACGTCGCCCTGTGCCCACTTGTAGGTTTGTGAAGCTGAAGGGGAACTAAACTGCCTCTGATTAGTTCTCGAAAGTGGGAATGGAAATAATGGCTATCCACTGCACCAGATTCTAAAACAGCGTTGCCCATGGAAACTTCATTTCACTTTTCACTGTCATGTTTTCATAATCTCATTTAGTCTTCAGTAAGTCCATGAAAAGAAATGCTTGTTAAGTATTGCCTAAATATTGATGAGACCACTAACAAGTCTATCAGATATTTTTACTTTCCTATGGGGGGGGATCCCTTTTTTTTTTCTGTGGCTCAAAGTCTGGAAATAGTCTTTCATTTCCAACTGAGTTTGAGGGCACTAAGAACCCTTCCTCATGAGGAGGTCCCAGTGCAGATGCTAGGCCCAGAGCTTGGCAGGTTTCTCTCTCACTGTATGCTCTTATCTGAAGGCAGCAACTTGATGTTACTGAGGTATACAGCAAGTCTTGCCTACCGGCAACTCTGTGGTTAGGCTACGGGTATTTTCTGCAACAGGTGACAAGTTGCTGAGCAGGGTCCTGGGTGAAGGCCTGCTGGTCATGGTGCTGAGGGCCTCATGACACTGTCTACTTGAGGTTATCAGTTTAGGCCCTAGAAAAATCTGTAAGATTATGGAGAAGGGTTGTTCTAACTTGGACTTACATCCTATCGGTATCAAGGACCTGTAAGAGAAAGAACTCTTTCTAGGAGCCAGTTTGCTCTGCTCCTCATTCTTCCTCTTAGAGTTAGTGAAGGATAGGAGATCTCTGATGATCTTGTGTTCCAACCACTGCAACATCTATCAATTGCAAGCTTGAGCATTACATAAAAGGATGGTCTTCCTCAGCAGCATCAGAAGAAACTGTGGCAGTAATCTACAGAGGGGACCAGTCTGCGTGGAACACAGTCAGACCTCATCACGCTACCACTCTGTCCCTTCCTTTCACTCCTTGGTCCTAGTCTTTTCAAAGGAAGGGGTGGGAACTACCTTTTGAAACAACTGCCCAGCACATGATGTCGACTTTCTTTTCTCTTGCCATTCCTGTGCCTACGAGCCAGCTGTCATTGCAGAATGTGGAATGGAATCAACATGGGCTCTTAGACCAGTAGTCACTTGACTCTGCCCCATCTGGGTGCCAGGTATGGGAAGGCACAGCAGCAGAGCACTTCTGACTTAGGGCTGATACGACAGGGAATGTTGTCTTCTCGTTATTCAGGAATCATTATCGCACACTGCGTCAGGCTATAATCGACATGGTTTTGGCCACAGAGATGACGAAACACTTTGAACATGTGAACAAATTTGTGAACAGCATCAACAAGCCACTGGCAGCCGAGGTAAGCATTCCTGTGTGATAGGACGCAGCAGCACTTCCGTGAGAGCCTGCTCTGGCAGCAAAGCGGTCCCCCCCTCTTGAATGCCAGGCGATTGTCAGCTTGGGGCTGAGAAGAGACTGCGAGTCACGCCACTTGTTTTTCTTGGGGATGAGAACATACTGTCAGCTGTCCAATGCAATTTCTTAAAAGAAAGGCCCGAAGATAAAGTGTTTTATTTAGGTTCAGAGAATGTTAACAGGAGGAACCCACAGATGAACAGAATGAACGGTGTGCGGCAGGAGATTCAACATTCTTGATTCTGTTCTTTGAGCTCTTAGGATCTCAGAGTTAGGGAATGCTTTAGAGAACTATATTCTTACCAGTATCGTCACAGTGAAACAAGTATATTAGTTATTTTCTGTTGCTATGATACCTTATCCTGACGAAAAACAAGTTACAGAAGAAAAGGTTTATTTGGCTTCTAGGTCAGTCTCTCCAGGAGAGAAGTTATAGCGCAAACTCAGGTCAGGAGACCAAAGGCAGAAATGCTTGCTGTTCATGCAGCATTAATTCTGACCAGGGAACTTACTCCCAGCCAAGAAAGTATGGCAGACACCCTGGAAGGAGGAAGCTCACCAACACATTAACCACTCATGCTTAGCCAATGTTCTTATAGATTAGAACCGCTTGTCTGGGATGGCGAAGTCCAAAATAGGCCGACCTTTCCACAACATCTAAGAGTCAGACAATCCCCTAAGGAGCGGCTAGAGGCCAGTCTGACCTGGGAAATCCCTCAACCAAGACTCCCTTCTTGGAAGACCCTAGGCTGTGTCTTGTTGACAGTTAAAGCTAACTAATATAGGAGTAACTAGAAAACAAAACTACAACAAAACAAAACAAAAACACACAAGTGTTTTTTTTTCTTTTTAGAAATTTATCATGTTCTCCCTCTCTTCTTCTCCTCCCTCCATCTCCAAAAAATAAAATAAAATAAAAAGAAGCAAACTAACAAGAAAAATCAGTAGGGAAATGTGGAGGATATGGGAAGGGAAAGAATATGATCAGAATATATACAATTTTTTCTTAAAAATTATAAAAAGAGAGAAATTTTCCATGAACCTGTTTTAGGTCCTTAAATCTAGCCTTTAGAAACAGGACAAAATGCTCTCTCTTTACTAAAATGAAATCAGTTTTCCTCAGAAACCATAAAAGTGGGCCACAGCTCCTAAAAAGCAGAAGTTTCCAGCTCTGTGAAAAAGGTAGCTAAATGTTCTAAAGATAACTTGATCAATGAGGATGCTGTCTGTAGAACCCACCACCCACCACGTGACCAACCAAGGGGGAGGAACACTGTCCACCTTCCCCGTGCTGACCCTCATCTCTCATGAACTCTTGCCACACGATGCCAGGGCTTTCCTTCTGATAAAGACGGAGGGGCACAGTATGTTCAGGCTTTGAGTAGAAACCCATACAGAAGGGTAGAATTTAGAATTGAGGTCATCTCTTCATTCTTCCAGCTCTGTCTTGAGATTTGGTGCCTGACACACCATCTACAGTAAACCATAGCTTCTTATGGTATTGGGAAAACAACTTCCAGAATAGTCTTCCCATCAGGGGACTAACAAATAGCACCAGCCTGAAAACAAAATCCCACTACACATCATGCAGTCTTTCAGCTTGGCAGAGCTCTGGAGAGCTAATTAACTATTTCATGTGAAGCCATGGTGCCTTCTGAAAAGAATGTTTTCCCAGGCTCTGTGTGATTGGCCTGTGAATGCATATATACCCACCCACGGGCCTGGTCACATGCCCCAGGGCCACAGGCATCCCCCAGGAGCTACATACTCCTGTATAATCATGAGTTCAGAGACTGCTGAACACACGTTCTCTTGCACTTGGTCCAAATGTACATGTTCCACACTTCACACGAATTATCTCTCAGTGAGAACCAGCGGAGAACATACATGAATGTATACATGCCTTTAGCAAGAGGGAATGGGTTGGCAGTGAGTAGAAACCAATAAAAATGAGTGAAAGAGTAATTGGGAAGTCACACTTTCTCTACCTTTGGTGGATAAAATAACTGCAAGTTGTGTTTTCATACATTTCTGAGGACTCGGGGGAGGGAGAGGAAGCGAGAACACTTTTTAAGGTAACCAAAACTGCTCAAAACAACCATTGCCTATAGCTGTTATGGTAAGTGTTATGGTGGTGTTAGGGACCTTTGGCCTTTTAAATTCTACACTATATTGATGGGTTTTACATATGGGTGTAGGAACAGACAGTTCCACTTGTCAAGCCTGAACACCTGGTAAGTTACAGACTTCACCAGCCCTGACCTGATCATGTTTTCCAGAGTGAGGGCAGCGACTGTGAGTGCAACCCTACCGGGAAGAACTTTCCTGAAAACCAAATCCTGATCAAGCGCATGATGATTAAGTGTGCTGACGTGGCCAACCCGTGCCGCCCCTTGGACCTGTGCATTGAGTGGGCTGGAAGGATCTCCGAGGAGTACTTTGCACAGGTGTGCTGCCACGTGGGAGTGTCCCTTCCCTTGTGGGAACAGGCCCAAGGCCATAAAGCTCTGTGGGTTCCCCAGCTAGTGAACTCTTCTCAGCCCTGACTAGGGACTTGTGGTTCTCTCAAGAGACAGGCCAATGTGCTAGTCACTCTCATGAGAGCTGGGAAACTGTATTTCACTGTGATAGTGCTGTTTCCCTGATGTATTGTGGGAGACACATCCTACCCATGGGTCACTCACAGTTTAATCAGGAGCAAATACAGACACCCGTAGACCCATACCTTGGTTCAAAGGGGCAGGGGTCTAGAGAGATGGCTCAGTGGGTAAGAGTACTTGCTACACAAACATGAGGATTTGAGTTGGATTCTTAGTACCCATGTAAAGAAGCAGGGCATGGCTGCGCACCTTTGACCCCAGCACTGTGCAGGGGCACAGATGGGATGACTGAGGTTCGCTGGGTGCCAGCCCCACTCTAGGTTCAGAGAACTCTTGTCTCCAAAGAATAAGGTGGAAAATGACAGGGCAGGACCCTTGATGTCCTCCATAGTTTGCACATGTGCACCCAAACACACATGTGCACAGGTCACACACAACACTCACGTATATACAAGTAAGCAAATACACATACCCAAACACTAACAAAAAATACCCCTCAGGCTGTGTATGTGTTAGACTCTTGAGGAATTCAGGGTTTTTTCTAGATAAAGGGAAAAGGGACTTCACAGAGTGTGATTAGAGTTATTATATTCTTGAAGGATTAGAAATGTAAAAACAGGACAAAAATAGAAAAATTCTAGAAGACAGGAAACTGCCAGATGTCTTTGGAAGTAGTCTTATTTCAAAGAAGAAAAACTTTACAGACTGCTGTTGACATATGTGAGCGAAGGTGGACAGCAGCAGCTGTAGGTAACACACAGGGGTGGTGTGCTCTCCGCCTAAAACGTGTAACTGAGGCAGGATGAAGAACAGCTGACATTGTGTACAGGGCTGGCTGGGAAGGCGGCTCTGAATGGCAGGAGAGTGTGACAGGTAATTCTGAGCATGCCATGTTGGGAAGGGGGAAGCAGGGAGGGCAGAGGGAATAAAGAGGAAGGGGGTATGGACCAAAGTCCTCCAAGATCACCAGTGGATATTTTAAGGCTATTTGATCAACTGAGTGAGCTGAGGGAGAAGTTATCAGTGGTCTTCCTGAAACCCACGTGGGAAGAACTTGAAGCCTTACTCCTAGTTACTGACCCTGGGAGAGTGTTCCACTGCTAAGTTCTCTAACAAGAATGTAGCGACAGCAACAGTATGACCTAAAAATCAGGTTGCGAATGAAGCCTGTGATGAGTTCTCACCATTCAGCTGCAGGAGTCCAGCCAGAAGCGTGCACTGCAGCATGCGGGACCCTCAGATCTCCGTGCATGTCGAGGGCTGCGTGTCAGCACTCCCTGGGAAGAGCCACACGCTCACCTCACAGCTCAACTGTCTCAGTGCTAGTCCTGGAGGTGCAGAACAGTCCAAAGACATATGCTGAATGGTTAAGGTTTAAAAAAACAGGTCATTCCCACAGCTGCATATGTCATTTTTAACTGACATAGTTACAAACAAACAAAAACCTACAAGCCTGCAGTCAGGAATACAGTGGCTTCTGCTCTTGACTTGTGTGGTGCACCGCCTCCATTTTATGGGCTATTGGCAGTTTGACCTTTGCTGCAAATATCTATTAGTGGCAGTAGGCTAAGTAGGAATGAATATCTGATCTTACAAAAGTAAAAGCTGATCACAGAAAAAGGGACTCCATTCCATTAGACCAGTGCTTCAGGGAGAGCTGTGGAAGAGCACAAAAGGGCTAGTGACGATTCAGCTCTTTGGAAAATACTGTCCTAGCATCCTCTGGGTCCTGGATTCAAGAGAGGAAAGGGGGAAAGGGGCAGAGTGAGGAGACCTGAACGCAGTCCCTCCAGGAATGTGCTAAACCTGTCTACATTTTGGCCTTCTTCTGAGAGACACATCGCTCCCACGAATGCTTCTCACGTGCCCCACAGCCCTGTGCGGTGGTTTATTGTTGTTGTTGTTCGCAGACTGACGAGGAGAAGAGGCAGGGGCTGCCTGTAGTGATGCCAGTGTTTGACCGCAACACCTGCAGCATCCCCAAGTCCCAGATCTCCTTCATCGACTACTTCATAACAGACATGTTTGATGCTTGGGATGGTAAGTCAGCTGCTGCATTATCACCCACAAAGGACACTATTATACTTAATGAAGATCACCTTTAGTGGCATAGGCTGGGCCTAAAGGTAAATAGTTATATATGTGTACATTTAATGTATATTCATAATTACACAATTATACATATATGCATATATAATACACACATAAACATATAGTGTATATACATATATACACTTATATGTATATATTATATTATACACATAATATATACACTTATATGTATATATACACACATATACAAACATATACATATTTGTATATCATACATATAAATTGTCTATACATCATATATAATTATATATAAATTATATATGAATACATATATATAAACATACATATATGTATATCACAAGCCCTCTGTGGACAGGTAGAGCAGATGCATCTCAGCATCTGGTGTGATCTGGAGCGCATCAGACCTGATGAATGAGTGTTACCCATAGCTCAGAATGGTGGACTGCTTGCCTAGTGCACAAGGCCCTGGGTTCAACTCCTAGCACTACAGTCTATCAATAACAAATGAAGAAGGAAGGAAGGAAGGAAGGAAGGAAGGAAGGAAGGAAGGAAGGAAGGAAGGAAGGAAGGAAGGAAGGAAGGAAGGAAGGAAGGGACAGAGAGGAAGGAAGAAAAAGGCAGACAGACAAGCTAGTGTTTAGTGGCTTGTCCTTATCATGGACATATATTCCCTTGCAGCCCCAGGCCTGACCTTGGGGATGTTTGTTCTCCTTTTTTTTGGGGGGGGGTACACAAGCACACAGACCTCAGAGATCCTCCTCCAGCTGCTTTTCTTTATGCAGGATCCCTCACTGGCCTGGAGCTTCCTAATCAAGTTCGGCTGGCTAGCGAGCCCCTAGGAATATGCTTACCCTGGCTCCCCAAAGCTGGGACTACCGGTGCATGCTACCATGGCCAGCTTTTGCACATGGTCTGGGCTACTTCTGATCCCAAAGACCAAGCCTAACACTCCTGAGACCCGACTGAATGTCACGAGTCCTTTCTGACCCTCTGATGCTGTCCTTGCAGCCTTTGCGCATCTGCCATCCCTGATGCAGCATTTGGCCGACAACTACAAACACTGGAAGACGCTCGATGACCTCAAGTGCAAAAGTCTGCGACTTCCAGCTGACAGCTAAAGCCAGGGGAGGGGCCCTCCTGATGGAGAGAGGACACCGAATCACAGTACAACCAAGAGGGTTTCCTTTATAATGACAGGTGTGGACAAGGAACTAATGTTTAATATCTGACCTGAATCATGCACGCCCCTAAATTTCATTTTCAGAAAGTTATGCTCCATCAATAAAAAGATGTTCTTTTGAATCACTGGGTGACAAAGATACTTGGCAGCCTCCTCTGCCATGCTGTTAGCCTGCGTGCCCTTGTAAAACCACAGAGCTGACTGACTCACTGTAGGTCTGAGCAGGGCACAAGAAACAAAGCGTCTGTGTCCACCCTCCTGACGGAGACCAGGTAGTCTAGCCAGTGTTCACTCACTACTGGACTACTTTCCTCAATGGCAAAAGTATTAGGGAATCCAAAAAAAATCTTCTCTGAGATGATGTGTGTAAAAGAGAAGCTACTTAAAATTGGCAGAATGAGAATGAAATTATCCATAATTATCACAGCTCCATGGCTACCTGGTAGGTAGTGTAACACCCTTGTGAGAACACAGCCATGGCCTGGCAAGTGTCCTCAGATGAGCACCAGCTGCCTGTGGAGCCCCCTTCCTCTGTGGAACCCAGCTTTCAGGAGCCAACAGATGGAGAAAAAGTGGGATCCTGCTTAGGGGAGTCCTCGTACGTCTCCTACTTCAGGCTCATGGACACAGCCACATGTCAGAGTATCTATAAAAAGCCATTAAATCTGAATGCTTGTGGACAAGCTTTAAACAAAAAAAGATGTAAGAAAAGAAAAATTTATATATATAAATATATATATTTGTTGTTCAAAGATTTTTATTAAAATAATCTAAATGTCCCGGATCTTCATCCCTAGAGTTTGCTGGGCATTACCTGTACCTCTGTATCTGGGGAGGGAATGGGAAAGTTTCAAGGTTCAGAAATTCTTAATTTATATTTGAGACATGCCACTTGCTTTAATGATGGAAAGAGACTGCAGGAAGCGTGAATGTGTCAGGATGCAGGCACACGGCGAGGCGATAAGTACTCTCCTAAGCTATCACCTGTACGCTGAAGCTCCTAATGCACAGGGCATATTTTTATACAGCTCTTTTCATACAGCCCTGTGCTCTGCACACAACCAGGCGAGGCCGCGCCTCCTCCTTCATCAGCCGGCCCTTCCCTGTCATGAATACCAGGAACTAAGCAAGCAGAACACCTTATTTATTTTACCTGCACTCCATGATGCATTTTTAAGAGGTAAAGAAACAACTAAATCAGTAGTTACATTTTTCCAAATGAAAACTGGACTGCAGAATATGTAAAAATCGGTACATGGGGAAGAAAAAGACAACTTATCTCTATGTAATGTGCCAATGTTTTTTTCTATGTTTTGTACCAAAGTGTAAACACGTATGAAAAACCCATGCAAAGAAATGCATCTAAATTATTTTTGTTAGATGGTAAGAGGGCTTGCTTGTTGGGACAGGAACCGGCTTTGTATCGTATTGCTGCATTATGTACAAGTGATGAACTGTCTGCGTGAAGTACTTGTAACGAAATTCTTACAGCCATTTTTCATTCCCAACAGCTGTTTTTATTTTATCTCTTTGGCCTAAACTTTTCATAATTTCAAATTTGGGGTTTTGGTGTCCTTTATTTCATGACTCGCCAAGTTTGTGTTCAGAACGCTGAAGTCGGACTGCCAGGATCTCAGAGACAAAAACAGTCTCCTTAGGCTTCAGAACCTGGCTGAGTAGCAGGATGATCCTTCTCTGACCAGATGCTTTCCACTCCAAGGGGTGAAGAGCATTAACTTGGCTCCTGGCACTCCCTATATGAAGCATTACAGCGTGCTCAGGGTTATGTTGAGTCAGTGTCATGTTACTTCACATGCTAGTAACATGTATGTTAAATGCTTTCAGATATCCAGGCGCTAAAGCTTCAGTATAATCTTAGTAGGGTAGATTTCAGAGACCTCCTGAGTTGCTAAGTGGCATATTCTTTCAATTTATTAGAATCATGGACTTTCAGGTAGTGTTCATGCACCTCAGATAATTTCTATATGCTACAGAGTAACTACCGTAACTGCTTCTTCCTCCTGTTCGCTGTGACACCATGTCTTGAGAGGACCTAAGTTAATACTCAGGAGGCAAGAAAAGATATGTTAATACTATTATTAAGCACTGTCCCAAAGAGGGAAGTTAGTTGTAAAGTACTGTTACGCGAGGCAGAATGTGCCTTCCTCAGCCAGGGCCAGCTCCGCAGCAAACACGCATCAGCAGTGCAGCTGTTACCCATTCCGCCCGTGTGCAGCAGAGAAGGCTGTGTTGCACAAATGTACACAGAGACCCCGCTCAAAGTACTTGAAGGGCGAGCAACAAGGCACGCGATGCAGCACTCCAGTGCTGACAGCTCAGTAAGGGAAATAGGAAAAATATACATAAGTATGCCGGCCTGGGCTCTAATTTTCTTCCTTTAAGTTGCAAGTCCACATCTTACGAACAGTCTACATGGAACTGCTGAAAAGCACAGGTCCAGTCCTTGCCACAGACACCCAGTGTGCTGTGTCCCTGACCTCAGGTCTCTCACTGGGCTGGAGGCCACCTTCTGAACACACTTGTTCTTGTGGTAGGAAACGGAACAGAGCATCCATGATGCTTGACTCAGATCCTGTCCCCTCACAGAATTCAAACATGGCTTCTGCTGCTCCTTTTGACTAGATAACTACCACAGAACAGCAACCCCAAACAGGTTAGAGAACAGTTAAAAGAATTCATTGTCTTCCTTAAGAAAACATCTTTACTAACTAAGGGCCTAATATGAAATTTGCAAAGCAGCAGCTAGGAAAAGGGGAAAGCCATCTATGGTGCACATTTCAAAGCTTTAATGGAACCTAAACTGAATTAGCCAAAGTGATCAGCAGGCGGATGCAGTCTGCCTGGCTGGTGGATGCTACCCACATTCCACCTGCAGGACGAATAACAAGAAATCTGCCTCGTGTTACTCTCCAGGTAACAGCAGTCTGCTGGCTAGAGGACACTGTCGGCTTCCTCGTTCGCATCCTGCTCTGCCCTAATCAAGGTAGCTTATGTTTCAGTCCCGTCTTTTCCTTAACACTATTCCCATTGTGAACTGCCACAGCAACAAGGACGGAGGACACGCTGGTTTCTGGACCACGGTCACCAGGAGTGCGATCAGCCCTCCCTTTCCTCCATCTTGTTTTTAAGGCTGTTCAATGACAACAGGCACTGAGCCTGAGCTCACCACCATATGCTTGGTTTCATTTCTAACATTTTGCCACTGATCTTCCTACGATCTTCATACTACTGATCTTTGTAGACAGCTGTAAAAGTTAGAACAGTGAGAGCAACAACTCACAGCATCCATCTAGGGAGCAGAGTGTGTGCGTGCACTCTTGGAAGGAGGTCTGGTGCCTAATGTCACTCATCTTGCCTGTCTCTAATAAGATTCCCCAATCAGCAATTTAAGAATCATTCCCCATCCTTACCGTGTAGAATGCATTTTATGTTTCGGTGCCCAAAGTCATAAGGCTGACAGGGCGACGAAGATGGTCCAGGCTCGGTGGGTGTTCAAGGAGCCTCACAGGGAAGCTGTTCTCAACCACCTCACGTTACAGCAAAAGCAGACAAACAGGGCAGCTAAGCATCAGTTCCTGACCTGAAAATCGCTGTGTAGTCCTTCCTAGTCCAGGACTCATCCTAGGAGCACCTGAGTACCACTCTGACAATCACTGCTTGGGCCAAGTCATGCTGAGAGAGAAATGCACCCTTACATGGTGCCAGAGGGCCAGAGCACACAGCACTTTAATAGTCACAATTAAATATTTTTTTCGGTTACTTAAATTAGTTGGTACCAAAAAGAATCATTGTATTTAAAGAATATAACTCTTTGTTGGCTAATATTCAAGTTTGGTTCTACTGAACAGCGGTAGCTACTCAGAGGGAGAAACTGTAGCCCAAAAGATATATCTATATGACAGGTCTTAAGTTCTGAGGGAGACCAAATAGAACCGCTAAATAATGTGACAACTTTATATTTATCTTTTTTTCCATCACCTTAAGAGACAACGCAGCACCCACTGGAACCTGTGTTATGTTCTTGGGTGGACACGCATTGCTGACAGACAAACAGAACATCATAGGCAAGGAGAACAAGACAAATCTAGGTGATTGGTGTGTTCACAGTTTTCACAGAAACACTCTGTATTTAATGTTCAAGGTTCATGAGTATGCATTTGTCCAGATCCTTCAACTAGACGCGGAGTATAAGTCACCATTTTCTTCTAACTTCTGAAATAACTTTAAACTGCGTAATCCAGATTCTCGCTCCCCATTTTTCCACAAGATGATGAGATGATCTGCAGAGCACGTCACTAGTCCATGATCTTCAAAGTACAGAAACATCTGTAAAATAAATTGACACACTAGTTCAAGACTGCCAAGGAGACGCTAAAGCTGGGTAAGCACTCATGCTTTACCCAACTAAAGATTTCTCTTTGGAATGCAAAACTGGTTTCATCTTTCTAGTGAGAAACTGTCCTGTCCGGTGAGTGTTAGGGGTTCAGGTGAGGGTCTGTGCCACTGGCCCTCCCCCTGGCTGTCTCCCTGCCTCTGCTGTTCTGAGACAGGGCTCACTTCTGTAGCCGAGGCTTAGCCTGAAGGTCACAGCCTGCTGCTCTATGAGCCTCCTGAGTGCTGGGATTACAGGCTCGTGCCACCAAACCTAATGAGAAGTGTCCTTTTCAAAACCTGCTGTGACAACCAATAGTTAATATTTCAATGGATTCTGTTGACCAACTACAGAACTACAGTAACAGTGATTCCTGCAAAGCACATGGATTCTCAAATCATCTTCTGAATTCACCACAAGCTAATTATTCACACATTGGTTTTAAGATCTGTCAGGCACAGACCCTCTCACATGCGCATCATTTACTAAAATATGGTGACCAATAAAATGTCTTCATCCCGAATGTCCCGAGATAACGCTGACCTCGGAGAGCTCTGTAAAGTACAGCAATGAGTCAGTGCACAGTATTTTTGAGTGACTTCAGCTTATGGTCCCTACTGTGAAAATCAGGGCCAGCTGCAATGACGGGGACCAGTGAGAGAGTGTCATCAGGTGCCACACGGTAGCATGCCAGAAACTCAGAGCGGACATCCAGCAAGCACAATAGAATTGCCACACAGAGACAACTCTCCAAGTAAAGGGCATGCTAGGGAAGGAAGAGAATGGAGGCTGAGGTGCACCAGGGGAAAAGGGTGGATGCTGTGGACAGAGAGAGAAACCTAGACAGGGTGAGCCTCTTTAATGACCTATCATAAGAAGGGAGTAGCCAAACAAAAGCCAGGGACAAGAGGGTAGGGTCAGGCCTTCCTGATGACTATGGAAAAACAGGGAAATACAGGAGCAAAATTTCTCAGGAGATTGGAACATCATTGGTGCATGGGCAGAAGGGGCAGGCCAGGCAGAGAGAGTGAGAACAAGGCTATGACGGTGATCAGGAGGTGAGTGTGATCAGGAGGTGAGTGTGATCAGGAGGTGAGGGTGTTCAGGAGGTGAGTGTGTTCAGGAGGTGAGAGTGTTCAGGATTTGAGTATGTTCAGGAGATGAGGGTGTTCAGGAGATGAGGGTGTTTAGGAGGTAACGGTGTTCAGGAGGCAGTGCCTGGTAGCTCCAGAGAGTGAGTTTGCCAGTGAAGCCAAAGGAGCTTTTATAGCGTACTGACTTGTGCGGATAGGGAGGCAGCTCAGCGACAGAGTGCTGCCCAGCTCGCACAGCACGTGAAAGTCTTGGGATATGGGAGACAAAAGCACAAACACTTTCAAGAACGTCCCTAAAACCTTTTACTTATATAATGAAAAATGTGCATTTCCAAGGTCTCCTCCACCACTTTACACTTCTAATGCAGCTGGAGCGCTGGCCTGGCAGTCATGCCCTGACGCTCTCTCAGAAAGCCTGGGTTCAATCCCCAGCACCTCTATGTCGCTTCTCAGTCTCTGGGGAACCTGACACCTTCTTCTTGCCTTCATGGGCACTGCAGGCAAAATTCCCATAAAGTGTTTTTTAAATATGTTCACTGGGTTCTCAATATATTAAAAATAAACCCCAAACTCCTTGGCCTTACTGTTTCAGGATATCTCTGTGATTAACACCTGTTCATGGGAACCCAGGGATTCCATCTAATCTATCTGCTCTCTGCCACAACACACACACCGTCTGTGCCTAATGCCTGCCACAGGCGGGCACCACCTGTAGCTCAAGCACAAGCCAAGTGAGCTTCGTCTGAGAGGATGGCAAAAATGAGCAAGACACAGTACCCAGCCACAGGGACTGCACCGGCCGTGGCTCGGGGTCTGTTAGCCTGACCTCGCCTCTGAAGCTCATCTCAAGTCCTCCACCTCTACAGACCTTTTTAGGACACAGCAAGAGATGTTTCTAACTCCCCAACCGACTTTCACCGGGGTCCATCACGCGCAGCCTTGATCGATAGCTCGCTAGGTCTCTGTCCTTCCTCTCCGCTGAAGCATAAGAGCCACAGCAATGTGGGCTGCATTTTCTCTCTTTAAACTCCAAGAAATGTTAAAGGGACAGTGTAGCTCCTGCTCTTAGCATGAATGTCCACCCAAATTAAAAGGAACTTGCTTCTCATGGGCTGAGAAACAAGAAGAACATTTCAGAAAAAAATGCATTACTTATAGCCCTTTTCACAGCTGCGATTACACTGGTAACAGTTCCCATCACCTCTTTACTGCCACTAATCTCTTCATCACAGGTAATGGTACTTGTTGTAAATTATTAATGTGTTTGCAATTTCACAAGTGCGACTATTATGCACAGTGATAAGGTAACGGTTCTATACAACAGGTATTAATCAAAGGCAGGTGGGAACAATACTCTGCCCCTGAATTGGCTATGCTCCCTCCAATTAGATTCTGCTAAGGCTTTTACCCTGCAATAGGGCCACGACACCCTGTGCTTCCTCTGATGAAGGTGTGACACATATTCAAGGTCACTGACATTATCCTCTATCAGCTGTCCCCACCTCCTGTACAATGGGGAGCAAGCCCATTCTTAAACCAACACATTACTTCCTCAAATTCTATCTCTATGAAGAAGAATCCTAGCTGCTTGTACCATCACTTATCTTACTCTACATTTTTGTCTTGCAAAAACTCTACCGATGAGAACGTGTGGGTCTTATTTAGAACAACTGAATTAAAAAAAGATGCATGATGCAAAAGCAGGAACTGCCTGGCCTGCATGCCTACTGAAAGTGGTACCTCCACAGAGGACGAGTGTCCAATCAAATCTCCAATGAGCTCCAGGGAAGACGTAGTGCCATTTTCTTGCTGCTTTTTAACAGGGTGGCTGGCTTGTTTGTTCACTCTTCCAAATCCCCACATATTAAAAAATCCTAGAAGAGACAACTATTTCAGCCATTTAAAAAATAGTCATGCTTTATCCTTACAGAAAAACAGAAATTTTAAATACAACCACTTCTCATTATTAGTTGGTTAAGGGCTAAGCTGATGGCCAGACACTACTGGGATCTGTGAATTTATGACGTTGTCCTTTTCTTAACTCACCCATCTCCTTATCTTGTCTACTGCCCCTATTCATCCACTAATGGCAAGAAAACAGACACTGAAATGTCAGAGAAGTGAACACCTTAAAGTTTATATGCAATCATCAGAAATCAGTGATGAAGAGCCCTTCAGACCCATCAACAAAACATGGGAAAATCTGTGTATGTGTGTATGCTACCTGGTTATTCAGATTACTTGAAAGTCACAGTTGTCTTTCAGAATAATAAAATTGCAACTGGCTTCAGCTGAAATAGACAGTTTTACAGTGGGCCAAGAACTAGATGGGATTCCCAAACCGGAGCAGCAGCCAGGGCTGCCGGTAAATGTCTGATGCCTGCATGGAGTGCATTCCTGTGGTCCCTTGATACCACCTTTCATTTTCCTGTCAGATGAGATAAAAAAAAAAAAGGAAGGAGCAAAGAAAGACGGGGAGAGAGAAAAGAGGGAGAAGGAAGGAGGAGGAGAGGAACAGCACTGCTTTTGTGGAGGAACGCACCCACCTGTTGGGACAGGTTCTGCTGCCAGCTGCTGTTTTTCTCTGACCTCCCAAATGCGAACGCTGCCATCTTCTGAGCACGAGATTAACTGCCTGTCAGAACGAAAAGCCAGAAAAAGAACAAAGACAGAGCACCTGGGGAAGCCAAGTGCTGACTGCTGAATGCGCTGCAGCCCTCACCAGCTTGCAGCCAGCTCTTGGCAAGGCTGACCATCACATGTCACACCCTGTGACCTGGAAGCACTGGCCAACTACACAATATCCTGAGCAGTCCCCGTCCCCCCTCATGTGACCTCTCTTTCTACAGTGCCTCTCATCCTACATACATCCAGCAAGGACAATGCTATCCAGTGATTTCATCAATAGAATCTTAACTGCCAAATCAACCCCCGTTTAGCGGCCTCAGATTATATCTGGTTTTGTCCATAAACATATACCAACATAAAAAGAAATGAGCTTATAGAAAATGTAAAAAGAAAAAATAGTACATCCAGATCTTTAAACTTTTTTAAGTAACGATTTTAAATAAATCTTTCTTACAAGAAAATTCAGTGTAATTCACTTAACCACGCTCTGGTAAACTTTTGTCATATATTGCTACAAACTCTTCAATTACAGTCAGTCATGGAACATTTGCAAAAGAATGCCAAGGTCAAGCCATGAAGCCACTGCAGAAAGTATGCCTGTGACCCTAGGAACCGTGACATTCATCTTTGCAGAAGAGATGGGAACATGTACCTGTTTGGAAGTTTGTCGATGTGTAGGACGTTAGAATCATGTGCAGTTTTCTGGCAGGCAATCACACGCTTCAATTGTAGGTTATACACATATAACCCCCTTCCAACTGCAGCAAATATATTCTGGGGATGTGGGGAGGAAGAGAAAAGTTCAGAAATTGGCATACACCTCGTCTTTACTACCTGGTGTAATGGATTTCCTGCCCTTGTGTGACATCGCAAAGCCACTGCCACCTTCCCAGGCTTCACAAAGAAATTATGGTCCTGCCCTCTGAAGTTCCCCAGTGCCAAAGCCACCGAGGGAGGGTTAGTGCCGTCCGCCAGCAGGAGGAAAGCGCAGTGGAGAAGCACAGGAGAGAAGCTCCTCACAGGGCAGCTCAACTCTGCCCTCTCGAAGGGCACCAGAGCTGTGCATGGAGCAGCTGTACCCTGGCTGGCCCTGCAGTGGAAGGGGCGGCTTGTTAAGGAACAAAAGGACCTGAGTAAGATGATCAATCCTCACTTAGAAAGACACAGGGGAAGTAGAAAACAAGTAACAGGACAGGAAAGGCACAGAGGGCCTCTGAAAGACTACCCAGCAGTGCATCAAAGCAGATGTTGAGACTCATAACCAAACCTTAGGCAGAGTACAAAGAATCTTATGAAAGAAGGGGGAGTTAGTAAGACCTGGAGAGGACAGGAGCTCCACAAGGACCAAATATATCAGGGCACAGGGGTCTTTTCTGAGACTGTTTCTCCAACCAAGGACAATGTATGGATACAACCTAGAACCCCTGCTCGGATATAGCCCATGGTAGCTCAGTATCCAAGTGGGAACCCTAGTAAGGGGAACAGGGACTATTTCTGACATGAACTCAACAACTGGCTCCTTTACCTGCCCCGAGCCTCCCACCCCCGAGGGAAGAACAGTCTTGCTAGGCCACAGAGGAGGACATGGCAGCCATTCCTGAAGATACCTAGGGTCAGATGGAAGATACCTAGGGTCAGATGATAAGCTAGGGTCAGATGGAAGGGGAGGAGGTCCTCCGCTATCAGTGGACTTGGAAAGGAGCAGGGAGGAGATGAGGGAGGGAGGGGGTTGGGAGGGAGTGAGGGAGGGGGCTACAGCTGGGATACAAAGTAAACAACCTGTGATTAATATTAAAAAATTTTTAAAAAAAGGAACAAAAGGAAAAACTCATTGTTACTTTCCAGATGGGCAAGTGAAAATTTAAGAAATCAAGGGCTGGCAAGATGGCTCAGTGGGTAAAGATGCCTGTCACCAAGTCTGATGATCTGAGTTGCAGCCCTGCGACCCCTGTGGTAGAAAGAAGATAAACAACTGCAAATCGTCCTGACAGCCACATTTGGGTCATAGCACAACTGTATATACCATACACACAGACACACACACACAAATATATTTTTAAAAATTAAAAAAATTCAGTAAGGTGAAAACTGATGGAGAAAGACATTTGATACTGACCTCCAGCCTCACCCATGGCTGCAGCACCACATTCAAAACCAGGTAACATAACACACACAAGTACAGGCAACATTTACACACTGTGTCTGTGTGTGTGCTGTATGTATGGTGTGTGTGGGGTCGTGTGTGTGAGTGTGTGTGCGTGTGGTGTACGTATGATGTGTTTGGTGTATGGTATGTTTGGTGTGGAGCGTGGGGGGGTGTTTGGCATGTATAATGTGTGTGTGGTGTATGTGGTGTGTATGTGTATGGTGCATATGTGTGGTTTGTGTGTGTGACTTATGTGGTACATGTGTGTGTGGTGTGGATGTGTGCATGTGTATGTGTGGTGTACGTGGGATGGGGTGGTGGTGGGGGTTGTATGTAGTGTTGGTGGTGTGTGGTGTGCGTGTTCTCTCAACCCTGTGGATCTTGCCCACTGAACTCAGGTTGTTACGTTTTGTGGTAAGTGCCTTTGCCCACTGAGCCATCTCAACAGCCTGGAATCACATTTTACACCAATACATAAGCCTTTAAATATCAGACACCAATTTTATTTGTAACAATTATAATTTGTACTGGTTACCTCTTCATCACACGTGAAATGATTAATAGAAATGTCATTTTGTTTCTGGAAAAGCTTTACTTCCTGCCGGACGTCCAGCTGTGGAGACGGGTTCCAGAAGCTGCACTCACAGGCCTGCACAGTCCAGTCCAGGGCATCCCAGATGATGAGCTCTCCAACATGGGAGCCAGTGACGAAACTTCTATCTAGAAAAAGGTTACAATCGCTTCATTACTGATCGTCTTCTCTAGGCTAAAAATAAAAATGAATGGGCTAATTGTACCTCCATAAGTTAATCAGAAAGGCTAACATGACAGTAAGAAGACCAGAATTAAGCTGGGTGCAGCAGTCTACAATCCCAGCACTTGGGAGGCAGAGGTAGATCTCTGTGAGTTGAAGGCCAGCCTGGTCTATAAAGTGAGTTACAGAGAACAGCCACGGCTACACAGAGAAACCCTGTCTCAAAAAACTGAAAAGAGGAGGAGGAAGAAGACGACCAGAAACAGACTACTTCACTTACTTAAGATAGATATTGATGAATTTCCGTATGTTGAACCACCCCTGCATGCCTGGGATGAAGCCTACTGGGTCATGGTGGATGCTATCTTTAATGTGTTCTTGGATTCTGTTTGCAAGTATTTTAGCGTCAATGTTCATAAAAGAGATAGGTCTGAAGTTCTCTTTCTTTGTTGGGTCTTTGTGTGGTTTAGGTATCAGGAATGACTGTGGCCTCATAGAATGAGGGTGGTAATGTTCCTTCTGTTTTGTGGAACGGTTTGAAGAGTATTGGTGTTAGCTCTTCCTTGAAGGTCTGATAGAATTCTGCACTGAAACCGTCTGGCCCTGGGCTTTTTTTAGATGAGATCTCCTGCTCAAAGAAAGCCTATAGGCTCAGTGCCCTAGTAAGGGGATCAAGGGATGTCTCTGACATGAACTCAGTGGCTGGCTCTTTGTTTACTTCCCCCTGAGGGGAGAGCAGCCTTGCCAGGTCACAGAGGAAGACAATGCAGCCAGTCCTAATGAGACCTGCTAGGTTAGGGTCAGATGGAAGGGGAGGAGGACCTCCCCTATCAGTGGACTAGGAGAGGGGTATGGGAGGAGAAGAGGGAGGGTGGGACTGGGAGGAGATGAGTCAGGGGGCTATAGCAGGGATACAAAGTGAATAAACTGTAATGAATTAATAAATACATAAATGAAATAAACTAAACTAAAAAGAGAAAAATATTATATTTTCTGCCAATAAAAATAGCATCTATAATGTTCGGTCAACTTTTACAGAAGTAAAAATAAATTAATCTTACCTTAAACAATATGCTAAACAAAAAACCTGTCAATTAAAACACCAAAGGTACTTATAGGAGTAGATAAAATAAGTTAAATAGTTTAATGAATTTAAGGGACCCAAAGGACCTGAAAAGAAACGGGGTAAAGGAAGAAATACAAAGAAATATCTGCTTGGCAGAGAGGGGAAAGGGAAACCAATGGGAGAACTGTCAACGCATATGGCACCCCTGGGGCTACTAAGAAAGAGAAGACAGGTCGAAAATAAACATCCGAAACATTTTAAGTACTTTAATATTCAAAGAAAATTTAAATGGCATGTACAATATCAGAGAGAGACGTGGGAACCAGCAAGTTTACACACTGTTTGGTACAACTTGACACAATTGTTTCCACAATTAAGCTAGTAGGATGAGTCCAACTGTAAGATAATAAGCATACTGATCCACCACTTTCAGTTCAAGGAATTTATCCTGACGGAAATACGTAACTATACAAGTAGAAAGTCGTAAGACATCATCCTAAGAATTAGAGGTCAGACTAAATATCCAACTGCAGACTAAATAAGTGAATATGACAATCATAAAATAAAATAATATTAGCTATTGAAAATTAAGCTATAAAGCTATATTTATATTGACATAGAACTATCTTCATATCACATTCTTCCAAAATGGCAAACCATGCACATATGTGCATATGCTCAGAAAATACAAAGAAAGTTGTTGACTAGTTTTTAATACTGAATGATGACTCTATTTTCATTTTAATTCCATTTTAATGTTTCTTGCTATTGTCATATTTTTATTAGGATTATGTTTAACTTGTAAAATAGTAAGCTTTAGGATCCTCAAATACAGTTAAATTGGGGAAATAGACAATTTATACATTATATATTTAATAGACACTGTACAAATCCTAGACTAAAAATTAATCTTATAATTTATTGCTATTCTTATACACTTATAAGTCAGAACAATACACTGAACATAGAACTCATTACAGTTCTGACTCTGCCTCTTACTAGCCTGAGTCTCAAGGAAATCATTAACCTTTTCTTGGATTCCTCAAGCATTAAATAAGAATGATTATGGAAAACAAATTAAATATCAAACTATTTATAAAAGACATCTGATGTTATCACTAGAACTGGTATTATTTTGAGTTCTGATTTTAACCTACTGTAATGGTGTTAAAACAGACAGTCATTTACAACTGTGTAAATACATGGATGGGTCATTTTGACATTTTTATTCCATTCATCAAATAAACCAGGATAGAAATCTGCCAAAGTCAGATGAACAATCTCTTAGAAATAAAAATCACTACCCATCCTAGATATAAACATTATTTTTATCTTGGTTTCAGAATTATAGTAGGTAGCTCGTTGATATCTACAATTTACTAACACAGTACAGAATTTGTTATATGAAGAAATAAGCCTATCTCTGATCTCAGGGGGAAAACAGCTTTCTAACACTGTGGAAGTTTGGGGTACACCAGCAGTACTAATCTTTCCATGACCACCTCAATTTCACTCAACTACAAAAGAATCAAACAAGTTATGGACTCCGGGTCTGTAGTCAAGGCAGAGTTAACCACACAGCTCTGTGGTTCGTTTACACAACAGGAGGACAGCATCAAAGACCTGTGGATCTTTTCACTAAAAACAGAACACTGACATCATCTTAGCATAAAGTTTCTCCCTGTGAAACTATATTTCCAGGCAGGTCATTCAAAACATTTCACACCAAACACCCTCCATGGTGTACTGGATGTATTTCATCCTGCAGTATCAAAATCCACTTAGGAAAATCTCTCCTGGCATCTGTCTAACCAAACCACATGTATAGATGCCCTGTGATCCCCATACTGTTAGCATGGAGCAAGCAAATGAAAGAAACAAATACATACAGCCTGAAGAAAGTACCTTTTTATCAAGTCTGGTACATATCAAGCATATTTTGGGGAGTTCAATATAGCATTCTAAAAATGCTCTGGGACCACCTCACTAAAATTACACTTCTTTTTTAAAAAGGTTGTGTGTGTGTGTATGTGTGTATATGTGTGTGTGTATGTGTGTGTGCGTGTGTGTGATGTGTATGTGTGTGATGTATGTGTATGTATCTGTGTGTGATGTATGTGTATGTGTGTGTGATGTGTGTGTGATGTGTGTATGTGTGTGTGATGTGTGTGTATGTGTGTGTGTGATGTGTGTGTGTGTTGCACATGTGTATACAGGAATGTGGGTCTCTGTATATGCCTGTGGAGGTCAGAGGAGAATTTGGATGCCCTGAAAAGCTCTCCAACCTTATTCCCTTGAGATAGCATCTATCACTGAAACTGGTGATAGACCTTTGTCTAGGGTGGCAGGCAGCAAACCCCAGACACTCTCCTTTCTCCACCTTCACCCCTCTCTTGCTGTGGTTACAGGCATATATAGCCACACCTGCTTTGCTAAGAGTTCTGGGACGCTGTCCATATGACTATAGAGCAAGTTCTCCGACCCGCTGAGTCATCTCTCCAAGCCTTAAAAAACACCAAATGCTCAGCCCTAAAAACATACATACAAGTAACACTATACAACTATGGCGTAGCAAGTCATTCTTACATACATATGTGTGCGTGTGTGTGTGTGTATAACAACAATTTATGCAAAAAAGAGGCCATGAATTTTAAAGAGAACAAGGAAGGATATATGGGAGAGTCTGAAGGGAGGAAGGAGAAAACAGAAGTATAGTTATATTATAATCTAAATTTATTTATTTGTTTGTTTTTGAGTTTTTGAGACAGGGTTTCTTTGTGTACTAGAACTTGCTATATGGATCAGGCTGGCCTCAAACTCAGAAATCCCCCTGCCTCTGCCTCCCTAGCACTGTGATTAAAGGCCTGTGCCACCACACCAGGCAAGAAATAGTTGGGGTTTTCTGTTTTGTTTTAATGCACTTCTGTTGTGATATATAAACTCAGTAATGGGCCACTGGTTTTAGGTGGGTGAGGGGAAAAGAAACATGGAAGCCAAAACTACATTATAATCCTGACAGTATATTGCACACAAAAGCCAGACCATGAAGGCTCACTTAGCCATCTTCACTCAAGTAGCCATGTTGTTTCAATGACATCAGTGTTTTGCCACTAAAACAAGACATGTAACTAGGTATAACCAACACAGTGGGCCAGACCTGTCCTCCTTAGAAGCTCCGGGACCTCATCATGGTTCAGAGCTTCCCAGGAGGCTCAAAGTTGTTATCCAGATAAAAAGTTGTCTTTTGAGCTACCACTCATGGGAGAGAAAACAGCTTCCGGATACAGAGAGGTGCCCAACCACTGTTACTTCCAGCACCACAGACAATCTGATCCTTGGAAAGATGTGCAATTGGGTTCTGTAAGATGCTGGCTAATAAGGGGAAGATGCGGAAGCTGGGAAGGATGCTCACTGATGTCTCTAAAAATGGGACCAAACGGCACAAGAAGACCAATAAGCAAGTCTACATTTGGGGTTCTCCACACTCCTCTTCACCCCCATCTCATGTTTATAATGTATTCCTCTAAAGGAGGCAGCCCAAGCCCCAGCTCTCCAGGGTTCAAGTTTGCAACTCCCTCTGCTGTGCCACCTTCCCAGCAGTCCCATCCGACATGCTTGCAAGCCTCCAGAAGGACTCCCCATCTGACTCACAGACCTCCCAGCTCAGTGCTGACGGTGCCAGCCGTCACTCATCTATGTCTAACTAAATGCCAAGAGCCAGAATCTGAGATCCTCTCCTGCACCTGATGTCATAGTGACAAGGTGGAGCCATTCGTGAAGAATGCCACACTGCCACAAGCATCAGGATCCGCAGCCTGTAGTAAGCACCCACAGCACGTAGCATCTTAGTTATGCCCACTCTATGGCCCATGCCTAAGTCTTAGACCTGCCAAACTACAAGACTTGAGCCAGGCTCCCCTGACTCAAAGCTTAGAGCAGGAGATAACTACAGTCTCCACTAATTTAAACTATTGTTTGAGCAGTGATTCTGAAATATTGAAATGAAATGAGATGGAAATTCCAAAACCATACATAGCATAAATGTATGCAATGAGCTTACCGCTGATGTTAAGCAATGACAAAACGTTGTCCTGGTGATCAAGAAGGCGCTTGACTTCAGTAATATCCCATTCCAGCAATCCTTCAGCGGGTACTTGTAGCCTGAAAATTACTACAAGATAGTTGTTTTACTAAAGTGTTCAAAGAACAAAAAAATAACCTTCTACTCAAAGAGCATTCCATGCAAAATGTATGTCACACTGAAAAAAATCTTCATAAAGAACCTATTTATGACAGCTGAGAGCATTTCTCTCAAATGCTTGAGCTGCTTAAAGCATCTACCCAAACCCTAAGTTGGGGTTTCTTTCATCTTGCCTCCTTCACTGACTTCCAAAACTCACCCCCAAGCCCTGCTGCCTCCGCTTTCACCACCACACATTAGGAGTACCACTCCCAGGCCAGTGACTGGCCACTCCCCTGAATCACTTCCACTATCAGTTTTCTCTACTCATGTGTCCAGGTCAGTAAGCATTGCTACAAAATCAGCTATAGATTCCTGGCCTTCAACTTAGCAAAGGCTTCAGCTGGAAAAAAAAAAAATTAGTGAAAACACTTTTTGGTTTTTTGGCATATACTATTCAATAATAAATTCTCTGAGAATATAGCTTTTAATTTCTTGACTATAGATGCTGAATGTGTTCCTTGATTTATTATCTGACTTCAAGAAATAGTTTTATTTAAACTATAAATTCTAACTGCAATCAACATAGAAAACCTAAAATCAAATCAAATCAAATCAAGGCTCTATCAAGCAGCGTTTATAAACCATCTGTGACATTCTAGGACTTCCAGCTACCAAATGTGATCAGGCCCAGTTACTGCCGCCAAACGCTCAGAGTCCACAGTGGACACGCTGACATCAGTGTGCACTCGCTCTGCTGGGCCACAGGAGCCAGCGCTGTGGGCGCTCGGACAAGCAGGCCTCATCTGAAAAGTGACGTGGTCGCACATCCTTCCCAGGTGCTGCTAATCAGCTAGCCAAGTCTCTCTTTTCCTCAAATTCCTCTCTGGAAAACAGGTCATGACACATTTCTTTCTGTGTGTCTGACAACGTTTTGCCACCTGCCAAAGAACGTGCAAGATTATTAAATTCCCATAGCCTTTCATGTTCAAAGTGTGGCTGTCAGAAAGCCTGTCGGCTAATACCAAAGAGAACCCTTGTTGATGTGGAGAAACTTTGAGTGGGACCACTACTGCTAAATGATTTTATAATGGGCAATATATTCTTTTAATCAAGTTAATAGAAGACATTAATAATGTACTATGTTGACAAGAAGAAATCTGACCTAACACTTGGAAAATGGTTTACCCTGTATCACTTTCAACAACCCCCAAAAAGCCAAAGCTAGGACAGAGGCAGACATCTTTGAAATAAAACTGCTTTTGTCTCTGTATCACACTAATATACATATATTCATGCAGCTATATGTGCACAAACATAAAGAAAAAATATATGTATACACTCACTCAGTTCTTTGCTGACTGCTGCTACAACACAATTCCCAGGGATTTCAACCAAAGCACTGATCCCTTCAGAAAAAATAAATAAATAAATAAAACAAGGAAATCATTTTCCTTCATGGGTTACATCAAAAACAAAACTTTCTCAATTTATTATTAGTCACTTCCCATAAAATATATTCAAAGCCTGTTATATAAACACTTCCTTTCTCTTCTTACACATAAAAACTGAGTATGTTTCTTGTATCTCTGGAAGAGTTTATGATATATTAGCAGGCTCTGAATACCGCTCCTATGGTGGTAACATGGTATATTCAGCCATTCCCATATATTTACTTACCATCAACCATTTCTGATGGCTAGTTTAATGAGACACGAAATTGAGGTTTTCCCTCAATGTAAATGTTAAGACAATGCATGCTCCCTGGCACTAAGTAAGCTAATGGGGTAATACAAAAGAAACATCTGGCCTCAGTCCTGTTTGCTGACACTCTCTTTAAATCTACGCAGCCGCTGTCTGTGTTCTGATACGATGACTGGATGAGAGGTGCTCACTGGAAGGACCAGGACAGGTGGAGAGGTTGGTACTTCCAGCCTTACCACTCAGCCTCCAACAACAGAGGGTCACAAGGTAACGCTGGTCACTAGAACAAATGGTTTAATTAACCATATCTACATAATAAAGACTCCATTAAAAGCCAGGACAGGATTTAGACATTTAGGGAACTCACAAGGCTCTATGCCCCTCCTCCCGCCTTGCCCTCTGTAGGTCTTCTTTGGTACTCCTGTAACAGAATGTAAGTGGGTAAATGTGTTTCCCTTAGTTCTGGCAGTCACTCTAGCAAGCTGAATCCTGATTTATAACCAGGAGGTGAAAATCTAAAACAACCAACCAAACCAAATAAAAAACAAAACAAAAAGCAGGTACATAAATGGAAAGATGGCATAGGAAATTACCTTGCCGGCTAAGCTTTTAGCCTGTGACACTAGACGCTACTCCAGGTAGACAGTGTCAGCCTGAGCAGGATGCTTGATGCTCCTGGAACCCTAACTATCAGAGCATCTGGCTAGGAACACAGAAGGAAGCGATCTGGCCAACAGCTACACAAGTGCCCTTCAAATAGCACATTTCTGGCTAATTAGTGCATTTCCAAACGACTTACACTATTGACATGACTTTAAACCAACTTCATTT
This sequence comes from Pachyuromys duprasi, assembly GCA_028658305.1. Taxonomy (NCBI): domain Eukaryota; kingdom Metazoa; phylum Chordata; class Mammalia; order Rodentia; family Muridae; genus Pachyuromys; species Pachyuromys duprasi. The sequence goes on along the minus strand of CM053750.1, from coordinate 1,315,174 downwards.
ATCTGCATAATGTTTAGTAGGTAGGGTTTGATTGGTGCTGCTGTGATTTTCAAAAGTCAGGGTCTTGCTACGGTGTCCAGAATGGCCTACCGTAGTCCTGTGTCACCTAACCCTGTACTTGGCCTTCAGCACAGAGTAGGGGATCTTTTTCATAGCTGAATCATAAAACAGTTTCAGACAAACCAAACCTTCAAGCATTAAGTTGACTTACTGAACCACATTAACAAGAAATTGTCTAAGAAAGTTAATCTTTCCACTTCGCCATATACATATTATTTATAACATATGTGCACATACGGATGTCCGACTTACTTCCTTTCCTTCCTGTCAAAGACTAGCAGCACTGTTGCAATGCCAAGAGCATGTCCGCCCTAACTTCTCCTCCACTTGGCGCATTTCACAAGCAAGTTTGCACCCACAAGGAAGAGATGGAAGAAATGTGAAAGAGCACAAGAGAAGGACATGGAAGAGGGAGGAGAACGGTTTGTTTGTTTGCTCGGTTTCTGAGGTGGGGATGTTTCACTCATAGCTCAGGATGACCTCAAACTTGTGAAAATCTTTCATCTTCAAAAAAAATTTTAAATGCAGAAAACATTCACTAGGGGCCAGTGAGACTGCTCAGTGGACAAAGGTGCCTGCCACTAAGCCTGAGTACAAGGCTTCTCACTAGTTGTTCTCTGACATTCATACATGTGTCATAGCCTCACACACATGTGCATGTACACACACACACACGTGTGCACACACAAAGAAAAATACATAAAACTGCAGTGTATTAAGTGATCATGGTTCTGCTAGCCCATGCTTGGGCATTGTACATACTGTAATTAAAGGTTAACCTGTATGTATATGCATCCATGTTCACTATGAGACTACTTATAATAGGGAGGTGATGGAATCAGCCTATGTGTTCACCAACGGATGAATGGATAAAGACAGTGTGATATGTACACACACACAGAAAATGTGATATGCACTTCTACACAGTAGAGTCTTATCAACCATAAGGAGCAAAACCCTAGTATTTTCAAGAAAATAACTGAAACTGAAGGTCATCATCTTAGGTAAAATAAGCTAGATGTTAGAAGACAATGTCCCAAGTTTTCTCTCACATATGGAAGAAGGATGACTCCCCACAAGTGAGGGTGACAGGGTGAGCAGACCTCATCCAAACACACTGTACCCATGCATGAAATACACTGAAATATGATATTTATACCAACACTTGGTATAAATAAATACATATGAATGTAAACGTTATTTGTCACATGAAAATACTAATCAAATATGGCTACCTTCAATCCTCAGAGCAACCAAAAGAAATCCTACACCGACCTTTCAATTGTGCCATGTCTCTAAAGATTCAACCATGTCTTTCACAGGCTATCAACTGGGTTCCATAATTACCTGATTGGTTTTTTACCTGTGTCAGAAAGGTAGTTGCTCTTACACAGCAGATCTAATTTTCGGTTCCATACACCTAAGTCATTACCACCGGAGAGCCAGACGTCTAGTTTCTGAAGAACAGTTAAACACTGCAAAATGATTTGAAATGTATTCAGTTTAGAAATTCTAGCCTTCATGTCCCCGAGTTCTTTGATGTCCCTCTGTTGGATAGGCAGTTTTTCTTTCTGATTATGAGCTCTTTAAGTGACTACTGTCTCACAGACTAGAGAAGATTCCTAAGGCAGTCACAGAAGATGCTGGGAATTACCTGTTCCCTCAGGGCACTGCCCCAAGGTAACAGTTGCAGTCGGCACAGCAGGAAGCTGAGGCCTGCGAGAAATGTAGAGCAATCCATACCAAGCCGAGTGGGCCTGAGCACAGCAGGTTCTCAGTCTGGAGAAGCCTTCTGCTGTCAGACCCTGAGCCAGCACCACTCAGCTAGAGGTTCTCTATTCCTGACCACAGACTGGTCAAGCCACCGAGCTGTCAGATCACTTGTGAATCACTAATCGATAACTCCCTTAAAGCCTTTTTAAAATAAAATGGAAAATGATACTGGTTTTTAATTTTTCAGTTAATTCTCAATAATTTTGTTTGATAGACTTAAGTGTTTCTGGGGTGTGGAATCCTTTACTGTACATGGTAGCTTAGGGTCCTTTCTTTCAGAGTTTTGTCCTCACAAATGAATCAAGCACGTGAGAACACAAAGACTGATGGAGAAAGAAAGGAGGTCTGGTGGTCTTACCTGGGCTCTTTCAAATCAGATCAAAGAAAAAGTTGAAAGCGTTCAAATGAAGTTTGTACCTCAAGAGCCTACCCTGTCTAGTCCCTGGGCTTCTACAGTAACCCTTTATTCTGCTTATTGCCAAGTACCAGTCTATTGTGTAGATGCATAAGTTTTGTTTATCTGTTCATTACTGATGGCTACTTCAGCTACTTCTATTTTTTTAGCTAGTACGAATACTGCAGCTCTGACATTCACTATACACTCACGTGTGTGATGTATTGTCATTTGGGGTAGGACTATACACAGGGGGTTATTAACAATTTATGGAATGGCCCAACTGTTTGAAGGCCACTGTAGTGTTTTACAAGCCCACTAGCAATGCATGAACTACAGTATGACTTTTCTATGTATTAATACTCCAGCCCTATCCGTAGGACATTAGTGGTGCTAGTCTATACAAAATCGTTTCCCATTGTGGTTTTAAGCCTTCACTAATGATGATGAACTTTTCCTCACACGTTTAATTGCTCATTTGGAGAAATTTCTTTCAAATTATTCTTAATTGTGCTTATTTTCTTTTTGTTAATAGTTCTTTACACATTTTACATATACTTAATAAATGATTTATATATATTTCCCCTACTCTTTGGTTGTATTTTCAATCTGTCAACAGTATTCTTTGAAGAACAAAAATTTTCATTTAATTAGGCCTAATTTATCACTTATTACCAATTAATTCTATTCCTTTTACACGTAGATGTTCAGCTGGCTTTGCTTTCTTCCCCTTAAGACAGAATCTCACTGTGTCGCCCAGGCTGATATTGAACTCATGGATTCAAATGATTCTCCTATCTCAGCCTCCGGTAATAGGAAGTCCAGATAGGCACACCGTATCTGGACTCATATTGTCTCATTTTTGAAAGACTATTCTTTCTTCCACTGAAAAGTGTTGGCTCCCTTGCAAATCAACTGTCTATACATGTGAGATTTTATTTTTGGACCTTCATTTCTAGTCCATTGATATGTTTCTATATCACTATGCCAGTAACACACTGTCCTGATACTATATCTTTACACAAATTTTAGAATTAATAATTGTCTCACATCTTTGTGCTTTCTTTCCAGAAATGTTTTGGCTATTCTGGATCCTTTACACTTCAAGTTTCAGGCTAGTTTGCTCCTTTCTGAAACAAAAACACAGATTTAATTTTATGATAGAGACTGTAGGTCATTTTGAGTAATGTTTAAATCTTAATATTAAATCTAACCCATGAACATATGATGAGAATCAGTTACCAATTTTTTCAAGATTTATTTGTATAAATATTTTGCCTACAAGTATGTACACATGCCATTTGCACGCATGGTGCCCATGAGAGCTTCTAGTCCCCTGGAACTGGTTGCAAATGATTGTGTAAAGTAGCATGAGGGTTCTGGGAATTGAACTCAGGTCCTCTGCACGAACAAGAAGTGCTCTTAACTGCCCAGCTATCTCTTCCAGCCCCTAGTTTTTACATTTATTGACTTATTCTTAAATTTTATTGAACAGTGTTTTAAATATTTTAATATATACATGCCCTACTTTAAAAAACTTATTTCTAAGTATTTTATTCTTTTGGATGTAACTGTGAATAGAATTTTCTCCATTTGATTTTAGAGAATTATAATTGATTTTTCTATTATCAATCACGTTACCCTGAAACCTTGCTAAGTTAATTTATTAGCTTTAACAGTTTTGTGTAGCATGGATATAATCTAGAACCCCTGCTCAGA
>CM053750.1:1284413-1311128 GCA_028658305.1 Pachyuromys duprasi | reverse complement strand
AGGGGAGGAGGACCTCCCCTATCAGTGGACTTAGAGAGGGACAGGGAGGAGATGAGGGTAGGATTGAGGGAATAAAGGAGGGGGCTACAGCTGGGATACAAAGTAAATAAACTGTAACTAATATAAAAAATAAAAATTTAATTAAAAAACAGTTTTGTGTGGCCTTATGATTTTTCACATATAAGGTCATGTCACATATAAAGTTTTAGTTCTTCTTTCTCATAAAAGAAAATCATAAAACATTCATCCATTTCTTTTTTATTGTCTGATTTTGCTGTCCAGAGCCTTCAGTGCAAGCTAAAGAGATGTGTGCTGAGAGCAGGCATTCCTATTTTATTCCTGACATTATGGGAAAATGACTCAGTCTGCTTTTCATAAAAGATGCCCTGGGCCATCTATGAGGATACAAGATCTGCATGGTGTGGCTGTGCTGGAGCTGGTTAGATGCCTCTCTGCCTCTACTGAACTGGATCATGTGGCTGCTGCCTGACGATTACCCTGCTCACTGACTTTCTGAGATTCCGCTATATTCCTGGGATCACCCTCGCTTGGCTAAGCTCTCCTTTATAAAACACTACAACACTTCCAACACCCACTTATAAAAACTAATTTGTAGCATGCATTTCTTTCTATAAATTCCCACCTATATGTCTCATTATTTCCTTTGCAGGGGTTCCTTAAAGTAAAAACTCTTGAGCTGATGCATATAATCACTTTTTAGATCCTTCACAACACCAAACTACTTTCTAAGAAAAGTGTATTTATCTCCAAATAGAAAAAAGAAGCCAATTTAATATAATTCCTTGCTAACTCCAATCTTCATTTGAAAACTTTATTAGGTCAAATAATAACTAAGAGTTATAGAGCTGTGTTGCTCTGAAAAGTCACCTATGAAAACCCGAACCACTAAACTATTGTGAACTGTGTTTTGTTGATTTTTGTTTTGTCTTTTGTTTTTTTTTTGTAAATAGTTTCTTGTGAAACAAAGTACAACAGGAGCAAGCAAATACAAAAACTTCTTTTGTATTTTTACCACAGTCACAAGATCCATTTTAACCCAACAAGATCTTCTTTCCAGTACAAGACCCCCAAATGAACCATTATTTTATTCTTCCATGTTCCTTCAACTCAAAGATTTTCACTTGAAAACTAATGATTTTAGCTTTTCAGATAGTAAGAAATATTTTTAAAGGAATGCATAAGCAGCATTTGTTCAGATCACATACAATACAGTGAATATTTTAGTTACTTCTCTAGACAACCCCCCGTAAAATTAGCTAACACAACACAGTGCGTGGCACTTTCTTCCACAGGAACTTTAGGAGTTGGCATTAGAGAACAGCACAGTGCCACGATAGAGACAGCTATAGAGATGCCACATAGGAAATGGCGAGCCAGCCGGACCACAAGCACACAGCAAAGAAAGGGATGACATGTCACAGCGCCAGCTGTCCCCACCGCTATGGAGGAGACACCTTTCCCAAACTGGCTAGCAGGGAAGAATGCGCTGGCTTCCCCTAAGCTCACTTCTCTTGCAGGAGTCACAAGGAAACAAGACTTCCCTGCATTCGTTTCTCCCATATACGGTAGCATTCCTGCCATCAAAGTCCCAATCACTATCTGTTTATAAAAAGATGAACTAATACGATTTTTGGTTTTGGAAATAAGAAACCACCATGTCCTCACGGCCTTAGAGCAGGCAGCAGTCAAGGGATGAACGCCGCCCTATCTTTCGGCCACAGCATAGAGACGGCACAGCTCCCCCGAGCGCCGGCTCCTCCGTCAGGCTCTGCTCTAAGCCCACCAGGCCCCACCTTGTCACTCGTTTCTAAGTGAAGCATTCTCAGACATCTTTCCCAAAATTCTAGTCTTAAAATTCAAATGGCTGTAGGTGTACGTGAAAGCAATAATTCATAAAACTTAAAGAAGTAATTTCATCTAATTTATGAAACCATTTTGACAACAACAAAAATATTGCCATAAAAAGCTGGTTTGCTCAAGACTTTACCTTCACGGTAGACTGGAAACAGGAGACTCTCTGGATCTGTCTGCCGGAATCACAGTCCCAGACTTAGATCACGTTAAGAAATAATTTCCGAATGGAATTTTAAAGCTTTAGTTACGAGGTAACATTTCTAATTAAATCACAGGTATAAACAGTCAGAACAGCATTAAGCACCGTCTAAGTCAGTAGTGTGTACACTGCAAGTCCTCAGGAGCAGGTCTGTGAGCCACACCTTCACTGGAGGCCATCGGAAGGTGCCCAGCGAGGCCTGCTCTGCAGTAGTGAGCTCATGGGCCTGGCAGGGCCAGAACAGTTTACCACGATATAGCAAACATGTACATGTTCTATACTAACACCTCCCCAAAAGTCTTACAGCTCATACAATACACACGCATGACTACATGTGCCTGTTACATGTAACTACATGTTATTGTGGGTGTGTCAATGAAAACAGCTAAAAGGCCTCTTGATACAGGGTGAGGGTTTAGTTTGACTTAAGGAAGATGACGGTCTTCATAAACTTCGAACACAGTTTCCTATGGTGTTCATCTTCATATCACATACATGTAGATATCATATAATATACTTATAAATAATGTAAATGTATAGCAAATACATTTTATATCATGTCTGATATATATTTTATATTAAAACGTAGTTAATTTCATAATCTAGTTAATTGCATTTGATTTTATTAATTCTACTTTACTCTTCAAATGCAGTTTATTAAAATGAGATGCCTGTATATTCAGACGTTCAGGCCACACTAAACAACGCCTCGGTCTTAAGCACATTCTCTCGCTAAGCAGACGACGTTTCCTGGCCTTCAGCCTTCTGGCTCTGACACCACCCCACACACCTTCCACCCACTATTTGAAAGCTTAGTGCTGGGTTCTAAGCAACATGGGTTCTTAAGACCCTCACTTGACAAAAGCAAACACAAAAATCTACCACCAGTGTTTACTTCAGAAATTTAATTAACAGTGAAGGTCCGAGGAGAGTAAATTTAGAACGTCTGGATAACATGAATATCAAAGTTCTCTGGGACTCTAAAATAAAAGTGACTAAGTAGCGTGCGGGCACGTGTGTCATGCCACATATGCTCTCCAGCATCTTACCTCCGTACTGCGGATAACGTGACAAGAGCCTGAGTCCACAAAATGATGTTCTCCTCAAACAAGCACAGTAATGGGGCCACTCTGGTCTACATACCTGACCAAACCCCTCATGAGCACACAGAGGTGACCCCACTTCAAGGCTTTCCTGAGATGTTCTCACCTGCACACAATTTACCCAGAAACTGTTTCAGCTGATGAACTCATTCAAAGTGGGACATTGAGTCAGTCCTGGGTCTAGAGATGTCTACAGCATTCCTCCTTTGGGCTTACTTCTGAGCTTTACAGTCTGCAAACAGACTTGTCATAGCCACATGACAGGGAAGCAGGACAATGGAGGATGCAGTCACCCACAGCACTTGGCCACAGGCTCCACAACGCAACACCTCGGAATGACTTTGTTCTGCACACTATTTACCAGGAGGGTGTGATGCACAGCTTCAGAACGCAGACAGCACTCGAGCTGCTGGCCACTTCCACCTTAATGGCATGTACCTTGGGTGACTTGCTATCTCTCTACCTTCTCATTTGTTACAATGATGAACTCTTACCTCACAGCGCCATTTTCAAGGGCAGATAAGTCAATAAATAAGTAAGACACAACAATCCCTAGCACATACCAGCTCTTTATAAAACATCACCATTTCTGTTGTATGGTAAATTCTAACTGGAAAGTATGGGAAAGCAAAAAGTAACTCACTTTAAAAACAAATACTGTTTCAGAATACCACATTTTTAAAACTGGACAGAAGATAGTGCACTTTTGTGCCGACTGACTCAGCAACAACAAAGGTTCTCGTGGGGTGGGGGTGGGGCAGGGGGAATTAAGTGGTTTTTTTTGCCATATATGAGGGAGAAACAAGTTATTTCCTGAGTTCCCTAATTGAGAGAACGTTTTAAGGCCATGTGCCTCCATCCCTCCCTCTTGCACAACTTGCTGTAAAGATGCTCTAGAGAGGGTCGCTTCAGCCACTACTTCCAGTCACCTGACACTTCAGGAAGTGTCTCAGAAGGACATGGGAAAACCACTCTGGCTGTCAGAGCCCACAGGCCCTACAGCTGGGTCTCGGGCTAAGGATATTCGGACAGTCCGGTCAGCAGAGGCTGTCAAGAGAAGCTGACTGCTCCCCTCACACGAGTCTAGGGAAGGAAATGCAATGACAGCTGTTATCTTCTGCGTGTGTCCTCTGAGTTCCAGAAGTTTTTCTCCTGTCTGAAATACAGGAAAGAATGTCAATAAGCTCACACTTTCCAACTTAAATAACATTTAAGTATATCTATGTAGAAAATAAACATACATGCCATTTAAAATTATGTTTGGAATTTAAAATTTGTTTAAGCAATCAATCAACTAGATATAATCTGAACAAGTAAAAGAAACAGCTGTGGATAGTTTTGGCTATTTTCTCATCAGTATGTTATTTTAGTATTTCTCATAGTCAATTTAAAGAAATAATCTTTCCTATGGCTTTTAGGACCATGTAAGTTCTGCAGCACTTGCAGAAGTTTACTCTGGAGAAAGAAAACAGGGAGTCTATGGCACATGTGCATAGTCTAACCTCTTTATAGAAAAAACAAAATCGCAATGCTCCCCGGGTGTATTTAACCCAGCACCTACTCCCACCCGCTCAGTGTCTTCTTCCATCAATTTCTCCCTCACCTCCCAAGTAGAAATATACAATCTATCTAATTTTCAGATCTTCCCAGGGCTGCAGGACTTCATGAATGTGTTTATAGCACAGCGGGCCTTCTGCATCCAGAGTTTTTAGAAGCATGGGTTCAACTTATTTCACTTTTTGTTTATCTAGAAACAGTAATATAGCCCAGGCTCGCCTCAAATTTATTAGGAAGCTAAGGCTAGCTTGGACCTCCTGAGCCACCTGACTTCACTTCGAGGATTCACTTCAGGTGTGTACCAAGATGACTGGCCTGACTCAACTATTCACAGACTAAAAGGACATTGTTTTTAGTATGTGTGGTGGTATATATCTGTAATCCCAGACCTCAATGTGCCCAAGCAGGAAGAATAAAAGTTCAAGGCCAACCTGGGCCAGACCATGTCTCAATCAATCAAAACAGAACAAATTATACTGAACAAGACTTGTCTTGTCATTATTCCCTCCAACATTTGCATATGATATGTACTCTACAGGCAATGTTAACAAGGGAGGACGTGAGTAGAGTATGTGCAAACATTTCACGTGGGCACTTGAGCCCTCAGTGTGGGGCGGAGGAAGGCTAGAACCACCCCTGTGGATACTCTGATGTTAAAGGATGGCTCAGTCTAAGCAAGATACAGAAACATGAGGACTGGCAGTGAGAACACTAGATTGGGAAAACAAGGACGAAAAAATAAGGATACAGCAACCTGCAGAACCAAGACCACAAGGAGAGGCCCAGAACCAGCCCCTGCCCCATTACAAAGTCACACAGATGAGGTCGAGCATGACAAGAATTTTTAGTATGCTACCATACAAGGTGGAATACAAAACTGCACCATCTAGCAAAAACTAACAATCCTTTCTTGATGTCACTGCACAGGACCTGACTACCCAAAGCTTGTTCAGTGAGATTTAAACTCTCTGAGGCTGGAGTGGCTCAGTGGTTACGAGCACTTGTTGCTCTTGCTGAACACCCAGGTCAGGAGAGTCACTATTCCAGTGACTCCAGCTCCTGGGTCCTAAACCTCTTCTGGCCACACACACACACACACGCACACGCCTGTGCACACTTAAAATATTAGGAAGCATTAATCCCTGTTGCAAATGAGTATCTTTAACCCTTCTCATGTATTAGCCAATCCCACATGATAATAATATGGCAGCATACTGAGTACCACACAGTATTAATGAGTATTCAACCATCCTGTCATTTCTTCATTACAGTCCACATTTATATGGTACATACCTGGGCATTCCACACAACTATAAGTCCATCATCGCCAGCAGATACAAATCTGGTTTGAGAAAAGAAGCCATGAAGAAAAATCACTAGTGACATTTAAGTGGTGAGATTTTTTAATGTAATATTTTATTAATAAAATTATGTTTAAAATTAATTGTTATTACTAAAAGATATTAATATTTTATATTTTACATAACAGGAATGTATCAAGTAACTATAACATAGATTAAACATTAACATAAATTTTAAGATCTGTGATCATATCAATATATTTGTATTGGTTTAACATGCTCCTCAAATATTAACAAGTTGATAACATATTTATATTACTGTTAATAGTGACTAACCATTAGATAAATTATTCTTTCTGTGTCAGGCTCTGTGCTACCTTTTTTTTTTAACTATCACACAAAGTATTAGGTCTCATTATGGCATTTACAAACAAAATTTGTTTGTGTTGACTTTCCTCCAACCCTAGGACCTGCTTTCTGCTTTCACTTCACGCGTGATCTGCTGCACTCCCATTTCCTCCACATCCTTTTCCCCTGTGGTCTCTTTCTAGCTTCATAGCCCACACTAATGCTCATGCCCACATAAATCAAACATGAAAGGCTTGAATCCACCTGAACAAGAACACACACACTTGTCCTTCTGAGTCTGGGTCACAGGACTTGACATAATACTTTCCAGGTCTACCCATTTCCCAGAAACTTGTAAATATTTTTTTTACAGCTGAATCAAATTCCATTATATACAAATACAACATTTTTCTTATGCATTCATACATGATGAACATGTGAGACGACTCCATTTCCCTGACATTCTGAATAATTCATCAATAAACATGGATGGGCAAATCTGTCTGTGATAGAATAGAATCCTTTGAGAAAACAGGCTCTATAGTAATCCTACTTTTAGTTTCTGGATAAACTTCCACACTAATTCTGCACTTAATGTCTGCACTTCCATACTCTCTCACCAGCAGTGAATACGGGTTCCTTTCTCTACACATCCCTGCAAGTATTTTTTGTCACCTGTTTTCTTAATACTATGCATTCTGACTAAGGTAAGATAAAATCTCAAAGTATGAGTGTGCGAGAGTAATACGTGCTCATGAATGTAGCTTTAAGCTCATTGGGTATGTTCTTAATTACACACACAGCCAGATGTGTTCTTAATACACAGCCAGATCAGCAGGAAACTTGAATCCAAGTCCTGATGCTGGTGAACAAGCAATCTTGCCTATAAGGCCATCTTCCAGACCCTCAAAGCAGTTTAATTTGTATTTCCTTGATGGCTAAGGCTATGGAACGCTGACTTTCTTTTTTCAAATTCTATGTATGTATTTGTCACTTAAGTGTGTGCACACATGCACACAGACGCCAAAGGTGCATGTCAGGTGTCTTCTACCACCCTCTACCTTATCTTTTGAAACAAGGTGTTTCATGAAATCCAGAGCTCATCAGCCTAAGTGGTCAGCCTAAGTGACCAGCAAGCTCTGAGGATCTGCTTGCCTCCACCCTCCTAGTGACAGAGGTAAAGATGCACTTGACCTTCTAGACTTCTGTGTGGGTGCTGGGCATCTGAACTGTAGTCCTCAGGAACACTTCACCACCTGAGGCATCTTCCAGCCACTTGAACACTTTTAACACTTGTTGGGGCGACCTTTCTTCCTATTGTATTCAGGTGTGCCTCTGTATTTTCAACTGTTAATTCTGTTCTAAAGAGCTAAGTGATGACAGCATTTTGTACTGTCATTTCTATCGCCCTCCACTGGGTTTTCTATTTGTTAATGCTGAAAAGATAAAGGCCAGGCAGCCTTCAGTGCCTTAGGCAACCAAAGAGATGGACCAGGCATTGTCTTACTGCTGCTTGGTTATAATAAAGGGCTGACAGCCAAAAGCAGGGGCAGGAAGTAAGGGGACGCAACTTCCAGGCAGGCAGGATACTGGAGGGACACAAGCAGAGGCAGGAGAATCCAAGCAACAGGAGGGGAGCAGAAGGGAGACCAGAGAGGAGTAGGGAGGTAAAGAGCTAGCCAATGTGCCAGGGACAGGCCAGGACACTGGGTTAAGTTAGAAGCTAGATGCCAGGCTGTCCCAGCAAAAGGCCTGAAGCTTTAAACTAAAGTCTCCACATCCTTGTTACTGAACTGCTGGCAGGATCTGCAAAATCCCTGAAATAAATACTCACTGGCCACTTGGGTTTCACGTTTGAGAAATGTCTATTTCATCAGCAATTTTGGCAGTGGGGACTGACTGCAGGTCTTTATACATTTTAGAAATTAAATCCTGTCTGAAGCATATCTGGCAAAGACTTTTCTTCCATTCTGTAGCCTATCTGTTCACTTTGCTGACAGTTTCCCTTGCTATAAGGAACTTTTTTTAATCTCATGTATTCCCAGCTACTATTTACTGAACTGTTTCCTGTGCTGCTGGAGTCATATTCACAAAGTCTTAACATACCAGCATCTTGAAGTACACTCCATTTTCACCTAATAATTTCAGCAAATCAGATACAATTTTTAAATGCCTCTTTATACAGAGTGAGAGACAGGGCTGAAAGAATCAGACTAACTTTGTAACCTATGTTTCTCTTGAAGAAGCTGAGGACGGCAGGGGGGCTCCATTTTGTTCCTCGGACTCCATCTTAAGTTGACCGACCTTGGAGTAACCTGACCCCCACCTTTGGGTTCTGAAAAGAGCCACACAGCTCTCCACCCTGCAGGTTGTTGTAAATACCACTAAATGTGTTAAAGGGTCCTCCACTCCACCCAGCAGCCTATCGTACAGATAGCTTAAGTATCTGTCGGTTTGGCCAGGTGGCTTGAAACAATTTGCCTAAAGGACATCTTGATCTCCACCCAAAACTTTCCCTTCCCTGTAACTGCAAGGCTTGGAATTCCCTGTTTGCCTTCTTTCCCTTTTAAAAACTCTGCCCCACTGAGACTCGGAGTCTCACTTTCTAACCTGCTGCGTCAGGGGAGATTGGCGGCCCGAGCTTAAGCTTGAATAAAGATCCTCGTGTGATTTGCAATGGACTCGACTCCTAGTGGTCTTTTGGGATCCCTCAAATCAGGTACAACACTCTTAGTTGCCTTATAACTTATATTTTCAAGTTTTAGGCCCATGCTAATTAAAGCCTCTTAGTGCTTCTCCAGAGAACACAACATTGTAAAAGTTCCTGACATTGGCCATCTTCGGGCAGAGATAAGAAAGAAAACAAGCAGAGGTCTCTACTAGGTGGAGAAAATCACCGGGCTGGCGCCTGTGAGATAAATTTTGTTTTGGGAACTGGGCCAAATGGCCCCGATCTGTCTCCTGAATGGCTCCTGACCTTTGACCAAAAGCCTGCAGCCCCCACTCCTCAGAACAGACACAGGATGAGATAATCACTCTCCCACCTTTAACTGCAGCTATATCTCATATGTCAGAAGATCAGATATTCCCTAGATATTTATAACGGGGCTGACCAGACCTAAGGGTACCCAGATCCAACCAATTATTTTAAAAGTTAAATACTCATCCAATCCTGAATTGCCAAGACTGCAAGCCCTGAAAATTCCCGCGCCTTGTCCTTTCAAAACCCAAGGCCTCTGTCTCCCGCTGCCACTCTGTGCTGACCAGCAGGGGTGACCCCATTGTGCGATGGTTAAAATAAACCTCTTGAGATATTGCATTGATGATACCCAGTGTCCTGACTTCTCTTCATTCCTTCAAGAAATTAGGCTCATGCTGGGCCTAACAGGGATCTGCTGTCATCTTTCCACAGATGATATTGTTTTGTTGGAACAACTTGTTGAATAGGCCTGTCCCTTATCCTCTGAATACACTCTGCCAAACATTATGTGGTTATAGCTACATGGATTTATTTGGAGGTCTCTATTCTGTTCTACTGATTTACATGTCTGGTTTTATGCTACTACAATGTTGTCTGTGTCATCATGGCTCTGTCATATAATTTGGGGTCAAGTACTGTCATACATTAAAAACCATGAACTCTTATTACACTAACAAACATTCACCAACAAACATTAAGTTCTGCAAACTCATTTAACAAATGTTTATAAGTTATCTTGTAAATTCCATGCCAGGCATTCAGGGTCCAAAGACAAATCACTTACAGGATTACAAAGACAAAACTGCTAAAATGTAAAAATAAAGAAGATACAGAGATGACCTTTAGCCTCCCCACTGGCTAAAACTCTGTGATGTAAATCAATCTAGGTCAAATACAATGAAATCAAGTTGATAGGAAATAACAGTCTAGGGATGGAATTCAATTTTATTAATTTCTCTGTAATGGCATTTTAACTCTGACTTTAAAGTTAAGACCTCTCTTTTGTTTATCTTGGCTCTTTGATCTTTCTTCATATAAACTGGGTGAGGTTTGTAGACTCGTGGTGGTGTTTTCCAGTGCAGAGTGGCAAAGAAAAGCTTGCCTGGGGCCATGAAAAGAAAGCTGCAATAAACATTACAAGAACTTATCTCCTCTTCACCCTCATTCCCTCTACCCTTAGGAACAGGTTCTACATTACATAGAGTAAAACATTCTAGACATAGTGAAGTAGAAGTTTCTGGGTTTTTTTTGAAGTTTCTGAGTTTTGTCATGTGATGTTTTGCCCAGGTTGGCATGTAAGAGGACACATGATGTTTTGCTGTGACCCCTCACGTGTAAGGCGGGTGACTTTGGCCAGCTGAAAACATCTGTGAGAGGAGATATATAGAGGTCCACTCACAGTGAGACAGGGCTTTTTGGATTAACATCGCTGGACTGATCTTCATGCTTCCACATTTGACTTAGCAGAGAAAGATGTTCCAGAGAACTTCTGGCACAGTCCAACTGAGTCTTATGGCTTTTGCTGACTTGTCCTGCTCTTCTGAATCCTGTTGCTGCTTGGTGTTGACCTTCGGACTGGACTGCTGGCATCCTGGTGACTCAGTTTGGTAATCCCCTAAAGACCCTTTGACCCTAATCAGCAGGAAGTAGATAAAATAGGTCTACAGCTCTTTTCCCTACTAATCTATCTAAGGTTGCCAAGGGTTGAAAGAGAAGTAAACGGGCTTAAGAACCCTAAATAAAGTAGGTTTGGTAAAATCTAAGCCTATACATACGTTCTATCAAGAAGATAATTTTCAAATTATTATTCATCATAGTGACTGTATTATAAAATCAAGCAAGCACCATTTTTAAGCAGGTACCCAACACAGCGTAAGTTTTAAGTTGTCAACTTATTATTAATAATGAAGCATACCAGTCTGTAATAAATGCTAGTAATTCAGAATTATATCTAAGTAGTCTTTATACTATCATTCCAATCTAGTTGAATTCAGGCTTATTTAATAAGAGACAAAAGAAAGCCAACTATGATTTACATATAACTGCTATATTAGCAACCATTAACATGATGTTCCACTAACAGCTTTGTCATTTATTCAATCTGTGGTAAATGCCCACAAGATCAGTAGTGGAGTTCATAAACTAAGACCTTTGAGGTCTTCAGTCAACAGTGCTGGTGGAAAGCATCAGTGGGAGAGGAGTCAAGAACCAAGCACATACACGGAGATGACTGTCCTACAGGAAGGTCTCCTCTACCAGATTTTTACTACATGAGAAACACAGAGTCACACTTCCATCTCCCAAGACCTTCTTCAATGTTCCACACTGAGCGTTGGGTTTAAACAGCCTAGACTCAGCTTTAGGCTCTTGCTGTATTCACAGGCTCAGGGAATCCCACACTCAGTTCTCATTTCAACACCCTAATCAGATCTCCCATGATAAGAGGTAAGAGATCAAATAGATTCAGAGTCTAAGTAAGTTTTAATGAAACACTACACATTTTAATAGAAAGAAGACTATTTAAGACTCCTTATTAACAAGCGAGAAGCATACAACAGTTAATGACAATCCATACACACTGTTTAAGTTCATTTCAAAATGTAAATGATTTACAAACTCTGGTGAGTATATGAAAACTGGTTGTCCTAGCCCACATATATACCAGCAGAACTAACTGAACTCGGTAATCTAAAAAAATTGCCCATCAAGTCATGGGAGAAATGTGAAGGTGGGGGAGGGGTATGAGTGAGTTGGAAGGGAGGGACTAAGGGGTGGATATGATCAAAGAACATTGTCTACGTGTTTAAAACTCGATCAAAGAACATTGTCTACGTGTTTAAAACTCTCAAAGAACAAAATTTTTTAAAACTTTTTCTTTAAACTTCATTTTTCTATGCGTAAAAACGTGTTCTCCAAATCCAAATCCTCAACACTGCCTTGAGTATCAACAGTATTGCTGGAAGTAAATCTTTAGTGGCTTGGTTTGGGGCCTCTTGATTTCTTGGTATTTATATAGTGAGAGTAGTGAGGGCAGAACTCAAAGCCTTAAGCTATCTTTGGTATAAAACATCAATTTGTATTGATTCTCCAAACCCTTATAATTGCTTTTCTCCCGTTCACAAAGGCTACAGATTGAAAATACTTTTTTTTTCTAACCCTGATTTTTAACTTCTCATTATTGTTTTATCATGTTTGAATCTCACAAAGAGAAATGAGTGCACAGTGAGAGACGACTGAACTGCTGACAGCTTAGGAAGGAGATAGGGAACACTTCGCCTCAAACTGGAATTTAATCAGCAGCAGACAAAGTTAACTCTAAACAACGCTCGCCACTAACGCATGAAATCACAGTCAATTCTTATGCTCAAAGGTCAATTACTCGCTTTGTAGATTCTTCAGCCTTTCAGCTCTCTTATATATATTCAACGGCTGATTTACTTTATTTATTTCTTGGCCACTTCAGTATTTACTGTTACTGCTCCACAGTAAAAACAAAGCTCCAAAAAGCAGCCAGTTCCTTCGCTCCACACTGGCATCTCTGATAAGATAGCTCACAAAGGTTAGGAGGCCATCTGTGGGCTACAATGATCTATTCGGGTGTAAAGGTCACTAAAACCTAGTTGCATTATAGCAGCTTATCCAAAACCAAATCCTAGTTGGTCAAGCACATACCTTATCTCCAATCCAGAAGTGGAAATTCAACTCAAGAATTCCTAACACTAAGAAACACTGCAGTTTCTGCAAGGAAGTAATGAACCATTAATCAGGGAGTAACTAGCACATCAGTGTAGCTTAAGCTGGTCAATAAAAGAAAGGTGACTGCTACCACAACACTGTATGGTTACAATCTATGTCAAGAGAACCCAAAGACTTAAGCCTTAGTACAGGCACTGCGAAAACTACTTTTCTACAAAACACCAATAATAAGTTTATGGAGATAATATACTGGACTTAGAAAAACACCAAGGCGAGTATTCAAAAATGTATAGTATTTCACAACTCATCATAAATGGTTATAAACACATTATTTTATATAGCACTAAGGGAGAAAATGTTACCAGTTACACTTGAAGGGCATCAATTTTGTGATGTGTCCAAATTTCAGATGTTAAAATGAAGAAAATTGCTGCAAGCCACCATGTGGGTGCTGTGAATTGAACCCAGGCCCTCTGGAAGAGCAGTTGGTGCTCTTAACTACTGAGCCATCTCTCTAGCCCTGTATCTATTAATCCTTATCACACTACACTTTCTACTCTGACAGATCTTGGTATGCCTTCAGCGTTAGAGATGCTTTACATCTTTTGACTAGTAACTAATAGATCCAGCATGCAGCAATTCATTAATGTATATACACAACTTGAACAGAACATAGAATATATAATGTAGTAATAGCAGGATACATTGTCCTTTCAAGTTTTTGAGAAATATTCCCCCCCAAAAAACTATCTTCCAAATTAGAGGTGAAATTTTAAGTTAAAACAAATAGGAATTATACAACATATGGTACCAGGACACTGTGAACTTTAACTAGAAGTCAGTATCAGAATGATAGCTAGAAAATGTCCCAAGATATTTAAAATTTTTAAATGCTTCTAAATAATTTTTGAAAATTTTTATCTAATTGAGGATGCAATGTCCTTGTGGTGTCCTTGTTTTTCTCTACCTTCTAGAGTTCAAGTGTTATTAAATTTTATTTTGCAGAGACTGTGTCTCGTACTCTTTCTGCTCCAAGACACTGTTCTACTGGCCTTTGCTGTTATGAAGGACAGATGTGGGAAAGTGCAAGGTTCTCTAATTTTATTATTCAACCCAGTCTTTTGGGGATCCTATTTTGAAGGTCTCTATGGCTTTCACATGCTTTTCATCCACAATGTATGGCAACCCCATCCCACAACTCCGGCTTCAGTGTCTGCGGCTGCAGCGTTCCCAGTTGAATTCCTTTAAGCCTCACCTCTACTGACTGATTTTAATTCCTTAGCTACTCTGATGAGAGCCAGTTATTCTAGAATTTCTGTGCATTTGATAGATCAAACCCCTGAAACCGTGGAGATTCCCCTAAACATGTAGATCCCTGGAGTTTCTAAGCCTTACCTTGATTTTGATTTCCAGGAGGT
This sequence comes from Pachyuromys duprasi, assembly GCA_028658305.1. Taxonomy (NCBI): domain Eukaryota; kingdom Metazoa; phylum Chordata; class Mammalia; order Rodentia; family Muridae; genus Pachyuromys; species Pachyuromys duprasi. The sequence continues at coordinate 1,296,651 of CM053750.1, read as the reverse complement.
CATCACAGCCATCCTTTTCCTGCTGACAGGCCTGTCACTGGACTGACAGCTTTAAGCGTTACGTTCCTTTCAGGCATCTTTGTCATTGTAAAGATAAAGTTAACGACTTCTTTACATATAAGAAGCTTATACATGAAGTCATACTTTAATTTCAAATAAACATTTTGAAGGTGTAAAAAAAGATATGCTTTTTAAATGACTAAATAAGCAAACATTTAAGTGCTTCCGAGTGCTGTGAATTATAATAATCAATGGTATTAATATAACCTTATCTTTTCATTTTACATTACTAATGTGTCACTATATGACCACAATAAAAATATCTTTTTAATTAAAACTAGATTCCCCCAGAGACCCATGGCAAACACCACTGGCAAAAAAACAAATAAAAACAATTTTAAAAGTAAAAAAAAATCAAAAACCTAGATTCCCATCGCACAAAAAAAAGTCCCTTTTATGGCTCAGACATTCCCATCTAGTTCTTATAGATACCTGTGAGCATTTCTTAATTTGAAACCAAATTTGTTGGTTATGGCTTTACATTTTTAAATGATTTTTAATTTTTTCGAGATGACATCATTTCCCATTTCTCTTTCCTCCCTGTATGTGGCTCCTTGCTCTCTTTTGTTAATTACCGTCTTACATGTGTGTATATGTGTATACTCCTAAACACAGAAGTACAACTTGCTCCGTCTGTATGATGTTACTTGTAGGTGTGTTCCCAGGACTGAATACTTGGTATTGGATAAACAGCTGGTGTGCTCTTCCCTGGGAAGATTATTTTTCTCACTCTCAGGATTTCTCAGCTGCCTTTAAACCAAGCATTTAAAAGTATTATTGAGTCAAGCGTGGTAGCACATGCTTGTAATCTGTATTCCACAAGCAGAGGCAAAAGGGTGACATGTCTAAAGTCAGTCTAAAGTACGTACTGAATTCAAGGCTAGCCCGAGCTATACAGTGAGGCTGTGTAGAATGCTTGCTTAGAGTTTAAAAGGCCCAAGTTCAATACAGAGAACCACTAAAACAGTTTTATATAAGTCTTTGAGATGATAATTAAATGGCTAATAAAAACCTACATGCATGGAAAAACAAGTTTAACAGGGAGGCCGTTTAATAAGGAGCTGCAGCAGAGAATGTTCCACCCTCTCCGACGCTAATTACAAACAGTAAATGTGTTATGAGGGTCTGTGTAGTCTGTGGATGCACACCTTCTCCTGAAACCAAACGTCAGTAGGGATGGGCTCCCGGCCTTTAAGAGCTCCCGATGCGTACTACAAACCACACCACAGGGTCCAGACTGAGGGACGTCTACAGTGTCGAGGTAGGAATCCAAAACTCCCTCTAACACCTTCACTTTGAACATCTCAGAAAACATACTCTTACTGTTATTATCTATGTATACTGAAGGTACAGCAGAGCTCTACAAAGATTGATAAAAAAAATAAGGTGGTTTCACAAATAATTTCTGTGTCCACTACCTAAGTGTTCATTCAATATTTGCTACTCATGTGAAGCAAATTCAATTAAGTCCTATAAATCAAAGGACATAGGAGAAAGTATAATCCATAAGTGTAAATGCAAAGCTTTCCACTTTTAGCATCTGCATAACTCTAAGGAGATAGAAAAGTGAAGCTACCACATGACTGCCTTGCTACCAGACCACATGTGCTTTCTAAAGCATGGCAAATAAATAAAAGCAGGTTGAATGGATGCTTCTGCAATGCCTAGGAACCAGATAAAGCTAAAAAGAAAAAAGAAAAAAGAAATCACAAAAAATAACTTAAAAAAAAAAGCTCAGCAAAGGTAGAAGCGATTCGCAGAGCCACCTTCTCCTGGGTCAAGGGAGGACTCGCCACACCTAGACAAACGGGCCTGGCGCTCTCTCTACTCCACTTACACAGTGCAGCCTCTTCTGGGGTTTCTCTGTGCACATGTCAGTGAATAGAGAGAAAACTGTTCTTGCAGCAACCGTCCCTACGAGTGGGAGGCTTGCTGCCAGCCGCCTCATTGGTCTGGAGCAGTATGCCTATTCAGGGTGAGCAAAGCTGCTGTTTGCCAATAAGCCACACCCCTCAGCCCAGCTTTCCCTCAGCTGCAATTCTCCTCAGGTACTACTTCAGTGAAATGAGTGCATGTGCCTCTTGATGTGATTCCTGCGCTTGCTCCAACCAGCCCTGCTCTCAAAGGCAAAGAGACATTTTTAATGTGGAGTATCTTACAGATCCCATCAAGGACTGTTTGAAAGTCCAATGGTTTCGTTCATAGAGTAACTCCCATGTGTGTATCAAAAGCTTAGCTGGGATCCCAGCCACCTCATAAGAAGTCAAACCGGGCAGCACAGATCTCTAACTCCACACAGGAGGAGCCTGGAACTGGTGGCCAGTCAAACCAAAATTTTGAGTTCCATATTCAATGAGAAACCTATCTCAAAAACCAAGGCAGAGAGTGATAGAGGTCACCTGGATTGACCTCTGGCCTCCACATACATACATGTACACACATGCCACTTATGCACAAGCATGTATATATACAACACACACACATATATAAACATCCATGACTCTGTGTCAGATCCTCTATTCTGAAACAAAATACCTTTATGTTGGCATTTCTTCTATATCAAATATAGCTCTTATACTTTCCATTATGGCAAACTTAAATGTATATAAAAGTGAGGAAGACAGTATAATAAAAATTCTCATGTATGTCTTTCCAGTAATTATCAAGGCCAATATTGTCATCTGTACCCACCAAACCCCTCTTTGCAGTGTGTTCTGAAACAAATCCCAGCTCATGGGACCTTCCATGAGGACACTCACTGCAGGATACAGGGCTGCTGCGGCGCTTCACATAGGGTGATGGGGGTAACCCCAGACACTTCCTTCAACAAAGCCAAGGAGGGCACTGAGAGAAAGCTGAAGGAAAACAGTTGCACCAATTTAACACATGGAAGAACCTTCTCCACTGTCAGTTTTGTGCAGCAGCCTCCTGTGCTAACCAGGGCAGTGGAGGGGAGGCTCTGGGAAACAGGCTTCTGTCTAAACAAACCGCTTTCTGTGGGTGTACTTTGCTTTGAATTTTTAAGGCATACATTAGATGCTTGACTTAGGAATGAGCCTGTTTCATCACAAACGCTTAGGGAAGCTGATCAGCATTCACCCTATTGCTCTACGGAGTTCCCACAGCAGCACCTTAACTATCTTCTGCAGGAAATGGTCATTTTTCCTTCTGAGCACTGAGTCCAGGCAGAATTGGTGAGAGCAGTTGCTGAGCACGTTCTTCATGATTCTTATCTCACAGATGTTCTTTCTAAATACTTGAAAAATGACATTATTGCTATTTTGCTCTGAATGCAGTATTAAGATGTAGAATTCCTTCCTCATTTCCTGCTGGCACTATAGCAATTAGAATTAGAAATCTCTCAATTAATTGCAATTTCACTGGATACTTAAATGTTAGATGTCTGATTTTTTTTCCTTTGTCCTTGAAGCCAACCTGACAGTTCATTGCAGAATGAGTAAGAACATTAGATACAATCATTGGTCCAACTGAATACATTGGATTTTAGAAAAACTGAAAGCCAGCTTCCACTCTGTGTGACATCTCTCCGAAGCAGGAAGCACAGTTTGTCTTCTCCCCCACCCCCCGCCAAGAAAATAAACAGGATCAGCACCCCCATCAGAACATGTCAGTCTGATACCCCTAAAGGTGCTTCTACATCTAAGGAGCATCTACTTTCATAAGGCTTTCATGTACAGGGTCCCCTTGCTGCCCCTAATGTTTTTTAAGTTTATTATTAGAAGCAGGACTTAGATAAGGTCAATGTATTACAGCTGTTATATAGACTTCTAACATGTCTTTTATTCAATGTATTTGTTCCTCATATATTTTTCCTTGCAATTTGTACCAAAAAGAGTCTTCAATCTTTTAATGTACTTAAGAGTCTACATTTTCCTGGCTACATTCCTGTGTTATCATTTAACATGTGCCTCATATTTTCAGTAGGCTAAAGATGTCATTAGGCTTCAGTTGGACTTCTTAGTAAGGTTCCCTCATAGACAAACTGTATACTCCAACATGAAATATAATGGAAAGCTATATGTTTTCATATAAAGGAAGTCCTTTTGTATATCATATAAAATCAGCAATAATCATGACATTGTTTCATTTGAGGAGTCTCATAGTACATAATTGTCAAGTATACCTAATATAACTATTTATAGCAAGGTAAATGGGAAAAAAAGGAAGAAGGAAAGAGCAAGCATCTACCCCATGCCATCCCCGTGAAAACAGCATGAACCGTCCCTGGGGAGGGTTAAGCTTATGACTGGAGATGAGCTGGCACTGAAAAAGCCCACACATCAGATGTTCTTCACTGGCTCCACCCAATCATTAGTTTCCCCAAAGTCTCCCTCGTCTCAGGATTCACCACAAGAAATTCAGAGCGCCGTGCCTTTGCTTTGCCACCGCTCAACACCGATTATTCTCTTCCGAGGATGCTAAGCCAGCCCAGGTTTTAACCACTGTTGAGTGACTCATCACTAGGAACTTGCTGTGCTCTCATACGATGCTATATTAGGAGTGTTAGAGATAAGGCTGAGCATTCAGAACACTGGCTGCTCTTGCAGAAGACCAAGGTTCAATTCCCAGCACCCACAGAGTGGCTCGCAATTGTCATAATTCAATCCAGGGGGTCTGATGTCCTCTTCTGGCCTCTGTGGTGCTCAGCATGCAAGCAATGCACAGACATACATGTCAGCCACTATCCATATACATAAAGTAAAAACAAACCTTACACCTTACCACCTGCCTTACATCTTACACCTGCCACCACATCGCTGCATCGTTTCTTCATCACTGAGAACTCTGGGGTGTGGGTACGATGTTTCTCTCATTACTCTCTATCAGTTTAACCTTTGATGGGTACAGGACAAGCTTTTTTTTTCATCCCCTACACACCAGAGGTTATAAAATCATGATATACCAATTTTACTATGCTTCCTAACTTGAATTCTCCTATCAGAAAGACTTTTTTTCCTCCCAAATTATTGTTGAAACTGATCCTAAGATACTTTAAATTTAAAAAATAATATAGGTCATGACTTTGGTCCTTTATCATTTTCAAAATCATGTTAGTTCCTTAGTATCACCAGTGGCGAGCAGTGAGCGCTCTTTCAGATGATTAGAACACATGAATGTAGACGTGTGTGCAATGCTGCTGCTCACTGCATTTCCTTGTCCACACTCAAACTGTCAGGTGGGTTTGTGAGCTCTAGTTTAAAAATATGAAGGCAGTATTTTCAAATAAGTAAGGGTGTTTTAGCTGAGAAAGAATGGTTTTACTTAGAGATTACACAACTTTATTGCTGAAAAGGTAGATTTTTAAAGCTGAAATGCAGTTATACCAATTCTGTGTCCCCAAATGTGATGATGCTACTGCATCAAGCAGCTGCAACCTTGGCGCTCCTGTCATCTGCTCGAAGCTTACATTTAGCTAACTGAACAAAATGCAGCTACAGTCAGAAGACAAAGTACAACAGGAAGAGAGAGTAGCGAGACGCATGTCAAATGACATCTGCATGCTTTGAGTACATTCCAAAACAACAAAAGCAAATTTGCCACAAGTCACTAAGAATCCTGGACCAGAACACAGTTGGTTTTGTTCTGTTGGCAGTAAATGGGCTTTAGCAAAACCTATTACAATAAGTCAGAATTCTATACTGGAAGATACAAGCTTTAAAGCCTTGCTACAAAGTCTGTTAATAACTGGCCACTGAAACTTGTGATAAAAAAGGGTCCTGCTTATAGTATTTTCCAGCTATCATTTCTTAAAAAGCTGCCCGAAAGCCACAGAAATGTTTTCGTGACGTTTAAAAATTAAATTGTCTAGCATACAATTATAGAAGTATATTATGTCCAAATAAGGACCTTCCAGACTTCAAGAGGGGACCAGCTGCCCAGCTGGGAGGAACATGCTGTCCAGCCGCCTTCCAGCTGGACTGCAAATCAGATGTTAGGACTAGGGCCTGCTCTGATGGACGGTTCTCAGAAGAGGCCACCAAGGGAAGTGACACAGGCTGCTTCTGTCTAGAGCATGTACCAAATGGGCAATCCTTCCTCACGAACTCCCCTCGGGGCTGGCAGGACCCAGGTCTCCTCAGCATCCAGAGAGCTACACAACCCCACTCAGATCCTGCTTGTTCTTTAGTCTCACTAACAACGCATGCACTTAGCACTATTACATAGTTTCTATGGGGATCCCAGAATTAAGACAGTCTGCTCTTTAATCTTACTGCACTATCTGATTTTCAGTACAATTTTTTAATTGTTTTTCTGAGACAGTGTGTTATGCTATAACCTAGAGGTCCAGGCCGGCTTCAAAGCTTGTGATCCTGCTGCAGCCTTTCTACAGCAGGGAAGAATCACAAGCACATACCACTTCCCTCAGCACGCTGAAGCCAGTGACTGCAGACCCTTATACTCTGAATGTAGTAAGTGAGAAGAAACACTCATAGCTTTAAAATAGCTTCTTAAAGGCAGAGCATGCTTTTTGTTCCCAACAATACTGTCTTAAAACTTCAGCTTCCCCAGCTCCCTAGAAGCACCGTTTCTTCAGCCTAGCGCTTCATGGGTCATCTCATTCTTTTCTAGGCATGATCACCATCCTATTTAACCTTGTCTGTTTCCTGGAGGGGCAAAGAATGGCCAAACGAGCAGCAGACCCAGCTGGTCCTCGAAAGTGCTGTGAGCTCGGTGTAGTCTAATGTGCAGGAGCTGGAGCAGTGTGTGCAGGCCATGCTCTGGAAGACTCTTGCTGAGGCCTAGCCTTCTTCAGTGATCTCCCAATCAATAGGACCCTCACTCCATGTTCAAAAGATACCATACAAGAGAAGAAAAGGCAGCTCTCTGTTAGGCTATATACAGGATTTATTTTGTATCTTCAAAAACCAATCGAGAAAATTTTCCACTCACTGATTTTAGCTGAGCCGCCAAGAAAACAAGAAAATCCTTCTGCAAAATTTTCAATCAGATGATATTATCTAAAGACTTGAAGCGTGAAACCTGGATTACAATAGCTGAACAGCTAGAATATAATGCCCACAAAAAGTACAAATAAATAAATAAGTGGTAGAACATACAAAATTTGCTTAAAAACTGGGTGTTTTTCTGAAATTTAATAATTCATTAATAATGTGGTGACACCACACAGATAATTCTAAACTGAACTACTAAAATGAAAACATCCCACAAACATGCACAAACATTATTTACTAATTTTTTAAAAACGCACTTTGAGAACTGGGCTCAGCTGATACACTTGTCTGGAATGCCTGAAACCCTGAGTTCAATCTCCAGTTCCTCCGGAAGAGCACACCAACCTTTAACAGTAAATCACTGTGATAGAATTATCTTCCTAATATTAAGACTAACATATTTCCATTAAGTTAAATTTTTATTCTTGATAATGACTTTTTGTTACAGAATTTTAAATTTTAAAGAACATCTGCAAATCAGCTTTGATGTTAATTACATGTTAACTTTGTTACAATTCTGACTTGATTAGAAAGAATTTGAAGTGATTTGTGAAGGTCTATCCCCACTAAAGGCAAAAGACAGACTTCCTGTCCATTGTAGGCACAAGGCAAACAATGGCCATCAGCCACCCCCTTGACCTACAGCTACCAACTACAACAGGGCCTTGTTGTCCGCACGTGGAGAGGTAGAATCCAGTCACCTCTGTTGCCTCTTACGCCTCTTGGTCAGTGGAACAGCAGCAAACGCGGCACAAGCAGGCACGTGCGAGCGTCTTGCTGTGGGAGCCGGCCAGCATCACAACCTCACACGGGGGAAAGGCTGCCCTCCTTCCCCCAACCTCACCTTAGCCAGTCCACGGGCTGAACACAGACACACACATGAACCTGATTCAAATCCCAAAGGAAAAGGCTCAGCCAAGTGAGTCAAGTCAAACTGCCACCCAATTGGAATAAAAAGCTAAAACTGAGGGTGTGCTGGTTGCTTTACTCCACACCATTAAGTGTAGGTGACACTTGAGCAACAAATCTCTAATACCCTCAGCTCCAGCCCCTACTGTTAACAGACTGTTCCTGTCATTAACTGGCTGAAGTGTTCCTGAGTGTCACTGTGGAGAAATGTACTGTCAATACTTACTGCTTGGCTACTCTACAACTCAGCCCTGTTTTCGAATTCTTCTACCTGTGTAGTAATAACCTAGAGGACATATCATAAGGACAGACAGCATGGACATGGAATCCTAACAGTCTGTATAAAATTGAAAGTCTAGTTCCCAAGAGTATTCTTTATATTAGTTACTTACTCTTACAAACAAAATGATTTTAGAATAAATGAAAGTGGAAATAAATTATCTGAATGTTTTTAACCCAGCAACTTATTAAGATTAAATATGATACAAGAAACTTTCAGCTACCCAAAAGTCCCACCTTTGCAGAAATGCTAGTTCCCATAGAAATGGTCATTGAAATAGATAAATATTAAATGTCTAAGGATTTAGTGAAAACAAATATTAAGCAAAGGCCTGGAGGTTAGAGGTCGTACTTACATGTTGCTTACTAACAATACAATCTGGCTGGGAACTTGTATAAGGGGCAATGGCCAAGACACAGTGTCTTAAGTATTTTGTGGTCTCGGCCCTCAGTTCCTAAAAGGCTGCATCTGAGCCCCTGAAATTTCCTGAGTGATACAAGTGTCTTCAATGTTCATGTTAATGGGTGACTTGATGTAGAATCTTAAATGATGTGAAGTGGGGCCGGGCTGTGCTGAAGAGATGAACCATGAAAAGACTTTGTCTTCATGATACTAGACGATATCAGACTTACCTGCCAACTTGCAAGGGAAGGACAGAAGTCTTGTGGTTAGACTCGCCACACAAACACGCCTACACAATGATGCCTCACTTGAGACCTGCAAGCCCACAGTTCCAGGGGCCTCCCGCTGGGACAGCGCATACAACAAATCAAAAGTCCTGAGGACATGGAGGTTGTGCATTTGGGACTCTTGACCTCCCTCTATCCAGATCTGTGGAGCAGATCCTGATGTCTGGGTTATAATAAAAGTGTAACCATTAGTATAATGCTTTGCTGAGTCCTTCCAATGAATTTTCAAACCCACGGAAGCAGCTGGGACTTGCAGCTAGCTGGTCAGAAGCGCAGGTGATCTGAAAACACAGATGACCGCTGGTGTCTGAGGTGAGGGATGCTGTGAAGGACTCTGCCTATCTCTGAAATGTGGCCTAACTCCATTTGGGTCAGAAATAAACTATACACAATAAAAATTTTAAAAGGCCAAGAAAGACCCAACAGACTTCAGGAGCAGGAGAGTTAAAAGTAATTACAGCAGGAGTCATTCACTCATGTAACAACACAGGCTACATGTTATGTCACTGTGCTCAGTACTAAGAAAAATGCATAATAAAGTAGTAATTCATAACAACACAGTCCTCACTCTCACGGTACTTTGAGATCAGATTAGGAAGTTACACCATCAGTGAAGTAGCTGCTGCTAGCCAGACTCAGAGATAAGCTAAGTACTGAGCCCTCATATTTGCAAACACAGCAGACACAGCATGTGTGATACCCAGGAATAATGTATACTTTTAGAGAGGTTCATCAATGACATAGATTCAGATTAAAACCTTACTTGACTTTCCACTCAAAACAGAATATTGGAGCAGTTACCTAGTATTAAACACCAGACATATTTATTTCTCAGACCTGACACCTACAACTCAATCAAATTCTAAAAGTCATTTGTTTCTTCTAGACTAGTAAGAATATTTCTAAAAACTCATGACAATTTTTTCCAAAACATCAAAGAGAAGAGCAAGCAAATGTAATCGTCACCAGACACGACAAGGTGACCGTGGGATGAAAAGAGTTTAAAGTTACCATCAGGGTTCAAAGTCCATCTCAACTTTCTGGTAAATGTTACAACTTTCATCTGGCTGTGTTTCAGAATTTTGAAATTTTTTACAAAAGATGAATTAAGTTTGAAGTTGTTTTTAAAATGTTCTCTTTACTTTTTAAACAATGGCTGCTAGAGAGAGGAGATCTTTTACCTGTAGTCATCCAGCTGCACCAGAAACCGGACAATGTCACCGTGGGCTCTCAGTACCAGCAGCTCAGTGTAGGGATTCTGACTCTGGTCCTCTCCTATTGTCTGCAAAGCAGCTTTCTTGTAATGAGAAAACAGAGCAGAATCAGAAAGATAAAGCAATTTGCAACTGTACGGCATGCATGGAAGAACAAAAGATTTTATGAGTGACAAGACACTATGTTCTACTGTTAATACATATTAGTTCCTACACTATGAGGTGGATAATTTGCCAGTTCTACATGGAAGTATTTCTCTAACTAAAAACCTTAGTATTTTCAGGCCATAATAAACTTGTAAACAGTAAACTTTAGTTTGTTGAGTCCCAATAAACCTGACTTTAAAACACTGGGCCAGTCTAACTCAATCGTCTTAAGATTGTTTCTCAATCAAAATTTGTTGGAGACCAAGAAGGTAGGTAGCTCAGCAGGTAAAGGCACTTGTCACTAAGCCTGATGACCTCACATCCATCGCTAGTCCCTCAAGACAGAAGGAAAGAACTGACTCCTACAAGCTGTCTCTGTTCTCTCTCTCAGATACACACATGTACATGCATGCACTCACATACCTGCACACATGCACTCACAAACATACATACAAACATGTACACCCTCACATGTATGCACTCACACTCATGCAAACACACATACAGACATACAAACACATATGCAAACACACACACTAACATGCAAACACACGTGTAGTCCCACACATAAACACAGACATGTGTACTTTGTTAGAAACAAAGCTGCAGACTAAATGAACAAATCTGGACTGCAGCAGCCCACTACAAGCACTCAGATGTCTGCTTTAAGGGAGACAGTAATGAAATCATTCAAACTCACGAGTTCAACTCTAGGCAACAATGTTAATAAAGATGTTTCCAACACTCAGAGTATCACTCTAGGCAACAATATTAATAAAGATGTTTCCAACACTCAGAGTATCACCCCGAAGGCCGAACACAGCGGACCCCATGCTGAGGGCACACTGTGGAACTTAACTCTACAAGGTAAGTCTTACTGAGCCCATTTCTGGAGTCAAACTCAGTACAATTTCGCTATTAAAAGCTTTCTTTACCAATGTTTCTTAAATTTAACCCAAGTGACATTTTGGACTAGGGAAGCCTTTGTTACTGAGGCCTCTCCTGGGTGTTAGCATACTTACTTACCAGCACCCCTCTCTCCACACACTCCCCCATCACACCTAGCCATGGCCAACAGAACCTCAATATCCTCTGGGGACAAGGTTACCCCAGGATCACTTAGACTGGAAGGCTGAATGTAATGTTCTCTCATCATTGGGAAAATCATGGGTTTTGATATCCTACATATTCAAGGTTTTACACAACTGAAGAACTTTTACATGAAAAAAAAATGTAAGAACAGCATGCATTAGTGCTTTCTGACAGAGTCCACCGATGCTGAGGATTTGGCATTTACCCTGTCTTCCTTCTAGCAGTCACTCAGTTACGGAAATTGTTTCCCCACAAGTGAGAGTTTGCCACAAACGATAGAACTGGTTAATAAAAATACTCTATTAAACAAGTAAGCAGATTAATTCGAATATGTATGTTATGTGGTCATTCAATAATCCACAGTTCTTGCATAACCTGAGAGACTTCTAAATTATATGAAATAAGTGATTTTTTTTAAGTCACTGGTGTCAATGACAAAACTATGAGGGAGTTAAAACTGAGTTGTTCACAATGATCATAACTATTCGGTGCTTGCTATGAGGAAGAAAAATGTTTCATGTGGCACGTGAAACAAATTTCAGATGTCAACATTTTTAAGGGGGCAAAACTGTCTTGCTTTTTCAAGTATAAGTAAGCATGACAGAGACAATACACGAACTAAATAAACGGAAGTCATTTTCTAACGTGGTTGCTCTGGAAAGCAACTAGTTAAGTTCCCATTCCCTAAGCAAATGCCAGTCGAATAAATCAAGAGGGGTAGCCGCGTCAGAGACTGATCGGCGAGCAGCCTTGCCGGGCCACGGAGGACAATGCAGCCACTCCTGATGGGACCTGACGGACCGGGATCGGAGGGAGGGAAAGGAGGACCTCCCCGATCGGGTGGTCTCGGGGAGGGACACGCGTGCAGAGGGG
>CM053750.1:1223502-1276629 GCA_028658305.1 Pachyuromys duprasi | reverse complement strand
TCCTTTCCCAGTCTGTAGGCTGTCATTTTGTTTTGATGACAGTGTCTTTTGCTTTACAGAAGCTTTTCAGTTTCATGAGGTCCCATTTATTGATTGTTGATCTTAGAGCCTGTGCTGTTGGTGTTCTATTCAGGAAGTAGTCTCCGTCCACAGAATCTTTATTATGCATATTTTTGAGACCCAAATCCCTATCAGTATTAGAATATGTGAGTTTTTAGTATGTTATGTGGTGATTCTACAAAAACATATTATACAACAGCAAAAATAAGGTAACTAAGCAGTAGACATCAACAGAGTAACAAGTCAAAGAAGACAGACACAAAAGAACATATCCGTAGCTCAAAACTAGGAAAAGCTAAATTGCAGTGAGTGAGCATGAATACGTGGGTAAACATAAAAAAAACAACCAAACAAACAAACAAAAATGCAAGAAAGTGATTCTTATAAAAGTGGTTCCTATAAAAAAAAAAAAAGAGTTCCTAGAACCCCTGCTCAGATGTAGCCCATGACAGCTCAGTCTCCAAGTGAGTTCCCTAGCAATGGGAACAGGGGCTGTCTCTGACATGAACTCAGTGGCTGGCTCTTGAACCCCAACCGAAGGGGGGAGCAGCCTTACCAGGCCACAGAAGAGGACACTGTAGGCAGTCCTGATGAGACCTGATAAGCTAGGGTCAGAGGGAAGGGGAGGAGGACCTTGCCTATTAGTGGACTTGGAGAGGAGCATGGGAGGAGATGAGGGAGGGAGGGGTTGGGAGGGAATGAGGAAGGGGGCTACAGGTGGGAAACAAAGTGAATAAACTGTAATTAATATAAAAAATAAAAACTTAATTAAAAAGGTAAAAAAAAAAATAAATGGAGAAAGGAGAGGAGCACTGGAAAGGAGCCTTCAAGGGCCTGACAGCAGGTCCATTATTTTATTTGCACGCCTCATATTTCTCTTTCCAGTAATTAACTGCGCTGCACACTCGCATGCTCTTTGCATGTATTGTACAGATCCCTGCGCACTGCCTGTGGGTGTATGGTAACCACAGTTACAGCACGCTAGCAGCTGAGTGTTGCCAGCGGCGTTCAGGGGGCAACTCCTCACCGCCTAGCCATCCTATGCAGGCCTGCCCTAGAGCGGTTCCCTCCAGGCGTAAAGCTGTTCTTTGCGCCATTTCCTTGCTTATTTCCTTGGGTAGCATGTGAAAGCAACTTCAGATATTCCTTCATAGGGGAAATGACAAGTAAATTTTGATGGATGCATATTAAAAGATAAGCAGCAGTGAAAAGCAGTAAACTCAAAGTGCAGGCAGTGGTGTGATTGATGCTTTAAATACTGCCGAGTAGAAAAGGTAATAAAATTATATCAGTACCCTTTATCCAACACGTATACAAGGAAAAACGCATATACAGATGTATTTTCAGGTGTTTGCACTTCCCATACACATACACTTATACATTCATGCACCAAATACTCTGTAGAGCAGGGCAGTGCCGTGGGAGGGAGAGAGCTGAAATGAGGCTGAAGGCATAGAAGAGGTAAAATATAAAGGGATCCTGGATGAATTGCGAATGGTGATGGTAGCATGCCAGGCATAGAAGAACATAATTGAATGTCACCTCTTAAGAAACTCAAGAAGACACAAAAGTACGGTAAGTCATTCATACATCACGACTAAGCTACAGAACCCTCAGATCAATGCAGGGACTTCTCCATATCTTTGAATCCTGTCAGATTTGTTTCTCAGGGTTCCCTGAGCAGTGGCAACTTCCTCATCTCATACCTGTGCTCTTCAAAATGTTAAAGAATTAATGTCACCAAGCCTGAGTCTTCCTTTGCAAGACCTATCCACTTTGAAAATAAGGGCTGTAAACATTCACATATATGGATTTACTAGATACTGAACATAGAGCCTTATGTGTACTGGGCAAGTGATCTGCCAGTAAGCTATGTGTTCCACCCCTGATTGGGTTTTTTGTTGTTGTTTGGGTTTTGTTTTTTGTTTTTTGAGGCAGGGCCCCACTAAGTCGCTAAGGCTGGCCTTGATCTCACTCTCTAGTCCATATAAGCTTCCATCTTGTAATTCTCCTGCCTCAGGCTTGTAAGTAGCTAAGCTCATAGCTCCACCAGGCCAGCCCATGTGTTTTATGGTAAAAAGCATTCTCAAGGAGGATGGGGAGATGTCTCGGTGGTTAAGAACACTGACTGCCCTAGAAAAGAAAGCAGTCCAATTCCCGGCACCCACACAGTGGCTAACAGCTGCCTGTAACTCCGGTTCCAGGGGATCTGATGCTCAAATCTGACCTCCACAGGGACCAGGTGCACACACGTTGAACAGACGTACATGCAAGGCAAAGCATTAATACAATAAAAGTAAAGACGAAAGTGTTTAAAGCATCTCATAGTTATTGTGTGAACAATAGCCTACAGAATGCAAAATAATATTTCGGGTGAATTTTTAAACAATTGTAGTTGACTCCAAGTTCTCTACTAAGAATACAAGTTTAAGTGGGGTCTTTTAAAATGCATTATTTGCTTTTAAAGTTAAATGTGGTATTTTTTTCCCTTGTTAAGTAGCCATTGTATAAACCAATACAGTATCATCAGTGGATAAAAACATTTCAATTCACATAGGTCTTATATAAAATATAATCAAAATATAGAACTTTAGATAAAATTCTACAACAAATTTGCATTTACTCAATTGTATATGTAGAGGAAACCTTTCATGGAAAAAATAAATAAAACCAAAGGCAACTGAGCTGAACAATAGGTTTGAGTAAAAACACCTATACAAGTCCAACTTAAGCATTTAAGGAGATTTAATATGGGAAAGGCATAGAGTCAAAGAGTGGGTCATTTCAAGACACAGATCTTGTCCTTAGGGACCAGAACCTAAATGCAACAGATGACTACAGTAGTGTTTTTAATCATCTTTGTTCCTCAGGCAAAAGAATGTTTTCTATTTATAAAGTGAGTACTGTTGTAGATCATTTTCTGGGCCCCAAACCACAATACAGCAGACTGGGTAAATTATAAAGAAAAGAGATTTATTTTGGTTCTAAGTTCTGGTCCAAGATCCAGGAGTCATTGTCGGGTAATCACTTTCTTGGCTGTTGACAGAGTCCAGAAAGCACAGGGCACTTCAGAGGCTTGAATATTCATAAGAATTCTAACTCCTTTGTTAAAATTCAGGTTTGCATTCATCCAGTCTTGGGTCCACATTGGACTGAAAGATGGAGTTTGGCAATTTGTCCAAAATGAAGCAGAAAGAGAATAAGAGAAAATATGAAAGAAATATTAAGAGACACGGACAATGGCCTGGGAAAATGTGTCAAATCAGATGACAGACAGAAGGATAATGTGCCAAAGATTACTTGGTAGAAATGACGGTGAAGAACTTCTCAAAACTGATGATAGACAGGTTTATGAAGGCCGGTAAGTTTCCATGCAGCACATAAAACCTCCTGTATGTATCACAGCAATTATTTGGTCATTAAGAAACTTTAAATTAAAACCATAATGAGCTATCACTATACATTTATCAAGACAATTAAATAAAAATGTGGTGGGCTAGGGAGATGGCTCAGAGGACAGAGATACTTGCCACCAAGCCTGACAACCGGAGTTTGACTCTGGGATCCCGTATAGGAGGAGAGAATCAGTTCCAACAAGTTGTCTCCTGACCTCTGTTGGCATGTGCCCCCCAAAGCACACACACAGAGAGAAAGAGAGAGTAAAATCAATAAATGTAAAAATAATAATAGCACACTAATACTGACAAAGAAGCAGAGAAACTAACTTACTCATATTTTACTACTGATAGAAATTTTAAATAGCAGGCAGTCCATAAAATAGTTGGACAGTTACAAAACTCAGAACAGGTTAACCAAAAAATAAAATAAAATAACGAAAGAAAGAAAAAAAGAAAGAAGAAAATTTACTTTTTACACAAAAACTTAAACAAACACTGAATGTTGAAAGCAATTTGATTTGCAACTGATAAAAGTTGGCATGAACAGGTATTTTTAAAAAGTATGATTTGTACACCATGGGATATTGCTATTGCTTATAAAAAGTGAGCAGACTATTGACAGCTACACAATTTGAAGGAGTCTACAGAACTGCACTGCTAGATGTGCAGGGGAGAGGGCCATCAAAGTTTACAGACTGTCAGGCTCCATTTGCACAAAATGTTTGGAATAAAAATGCCTTGAAGTGGAGGACAGCTTGGTGGCTGCCAGACATAAGAGAACACTACAAAAGGCAGAGACGAGCCCTAAATGTCCTCTCCAAATCCTTCTGTGGAAACCCAATCATAGAGTGATGCATTGTGGGAGGTGGTTAGGTAGGAAGATCCCCAGAATTGCTCACAAGGGGTAACACACCAAGAGATCTTATGACTAGTAAAGAAGACTGCAGCAGACATGAGGCCCGCTGCACATGCCAGCCTCAAGAACTGTCAGAAATACACTTCTAAGCTCCTTTACTATAGAGTATTTTAAATAAGCAGTTTATCTTTTAATTCTGAGGCATGTTTCCTCGATGCAGCAAAAAGAGGGATCCTCTTTTTTTTTTCATCAATTTCCTAGCGTATGTCTTTTCATTGAGGAGTTTAGTTCATTAATATTCAGTATTCATTGAAAGATGTGTCTTAGCCCCTATAGTTTTGTTGACTTTTGCAGTGGTCAGTGTTTTCTGAGTCTTGACTTGATTAACAAATATCTTTGAATCTTTTCTGTGGGTTTTGGATGTGTTAACCATTTTCTTTCTCATAGCAGCTCCTGCGGTATCCTCTGGAGAACCGGCTGAGTGGACATGAGCTTTTCGGCATGGGAAATATTTCTGTCTCATTCCATTATGATAGTTTTGTTGGTACAGTGGTCTGAGTCGGCAGCTGTGATCCTTCAGAGCTTGAAACGCATCCTCCCAAGTCTTTCTGGTCTTTATAAAGTTTTCTTTGGAAAGTCAGCTGTTACTTGATAAGCTCACCCTTATATAGGACTTGGCTCTTCTCTCCCTTGGCACTTTTTTCCCCTTGTTTTTGTTGTTTTCTTGTTCTCTGAGATAGGGTCTCCCTGCATGGTCCTAACTGTCCTGAAACTCACTCTGCAGATGAAGCTGGCCTTCAACTCACAGAGATCAACCTACCTCTGCCTCCTGAGTGCTTGATCCAAGGCATTCGCCACTGTGCATGGCCCCCTTGCCACTTTCCACGCACTTTCTTTTTTCTAAATATTTACTGTGTTGGTTACATGACATGGAGGGTTCTTTTCTGGTCTATTTGGTTTTCTGTATGCCTCTTGGATAGGTTTTCCTAGATTTTGGAAATTTTCTTCTATGATTTTATTTTAAATAGTTTCTATTCTTTGGCATGGAAATTACTTTCCTTCTTCTATGCACATAATAGCCTTCTCCTGGGAAGGCTTTCTGCTGAGGTTCTTGTTCGACTTACTAAATTTTTTCATTTCCAGTATCATCTCAGTTGTGTTTTCTTCTGTACTTCTAGCTCTAGGTTGAGTTCTAGTTTCGTATCCTGAACTGACTTCCTTATTGCATTCACCTGTTTCCAGTTTTCATGTCTGTCTGTCTTTCCTTTTTGGAATTTGTTCAGGTTATTATCTGTGTCCTCCTTGAATTCATTCACATATTTTAGTCTTCTCTGAGATCTATTAACATATTTATAACCATTCTTTTGAATTCCTTAGAATTTCATCGAGGTCTTTGTCATTGGTGACCGTCGCTATGGAATTTGTAATTTTCGAAAGATGTTTTTCTCAATTTTTCATGTTACTAAAATGTTTTACATTGGGATCTGCCTGTCTGGACTTAGTTTACTGTATAGGACTGTCTGGCACACATGAGCTGAGTGGTCATTTATTTCAGGTTGTGGTACTTCTGCTTCTTGGATCTTGGCTGATTTCAGTGTTGCTTAAAGTTCCGTTCTAGGCACAGTCAGTGTCAGCTACTGAATGGGTAGCTGAAGATCACGTGATCTTCAGTTGCGGGGCATGGATCCTAACCTCATAAGCCAGCATGCAGTATGGTAAGAGTCATTCTAAGAACAGTGATTTTATATGATCTCTGACCTCAGGAGCCAGAGTTTGTAAGGTATTTCAGTTAGGGCTGGGGATAGCCAGCCTCTTAACATCACTAGCCAGGACGCACAAGGAGCTCTACGCATGTGTGCCAGGTGCATGTTGGTTATATGTCCTTTCTTATCCAGTAAGGGAATATACACAGAAATAGGGATGTGCACTACAAGAAGGAGAAAGGGCCAATCTTCTTTGGACTCACCAGTAAGTATGTACACAGGTTGGAGGAAGTTGCCTAGGGGCAAGAGAACTCAAGACTTCTAACAGGCCTGGTCGGTCCAGTGATCAAGTATAACAACTGAAGTGTGCTCCCAGGAGGCTGGAGAGCCAGGCAGTTCTAATCTCTCTGGCCGTGGGTGGCATGGGGTAGCAGAAGTGTACTGTGGGCATCAGAGAGCCTGCGGACCTCTAAGCAGTCTGTGTGTGAGTCATGGTCTTTACAAGGCAGTGAATGTGTGGAGGAAGATCACAAGATGAGATTTAATTTTTTTGCATTATTAAGCATTCTGAGGTGTAATTAATAAATCTGCTCAACAGAAAAATAAGTTTATTTTTTATAAGGCTGCCCTATGGAATAATTATATTACTTATATTCTTAAAATAATTTATTTCACTAATTTTCTAGCATATTCTAATCTTAGCAATGCTTGATAACTAAGCCAATATGCAAGACAGAGACTGTTCAGTAATGTACAGCTGAGCGATGCCCTCCTCTCTGTATGATAATAAAATCATTGAGAAAAAAAACTTTTGTAATTCTGAAATTATCTTATGGTAGGGTTAAAATTTAGCTTTTGAGATTTATCAAAATGGTTTAAACTCTTCTTTGAAGCCAAATATGTCATTCATTTTTTAAAACTCTAATCTGTGATAGCTGTTGCTGCTCTCTGAGCAGAGTGTCCGAGAATAAATACAAGAGAGTATGGCTTGAGTGGTTCAAAGACAGTGGGATTGAACTGCCAACCTTGCATAAGGGGAAAACGGGTGGCTGCGTCCCATTCGCCAGCTTCAGTGGTGTAAATTCTCCTCCCACGGCCCATGTAATATCCCTAGGTGCAGATCCAGTAGAAAATGTGTAGCAGTGATTCATAGTCATGTAACTTTACCATACCACTACAAAAGACAGCCAAAACCTTAAAAACACTGAGCACACTAAGTAGAGTACAAAAAAACTAGACCGTCGTACTTTTAAGAGTTCACTACTTTTGTTTCATTGTAATTTATTTAATTGTTAAGTTCATAGGAGATTGTTGTTAGTAACGACTGTGCTTAAAATAAGCCAAGATTCCTGCAATTTCGTTCTAGCATTCCACTGACTAGAGGCATTTTAGATAATGTATCCAAAGTCCAAAGCAGTATGACAACATGTAGGTGACAGATTCCTTATTTTACCATGAGTGTGTGTGTGCATATATATGAGTGTGGGGATTATATATATATATATATATTATTTTTCCTACATACCTATGCACTGAATACGAAGGAAACCTCCAAAAGCTTTCCTTATGGCAACTGCTTAGTAAACTATATACACAGTTCAATGACATACTAAATGAATTGTTTTACAGCGAACAAACGTGATTTAAATTAATCCAGGCAGATCGGGGGAATAATGCACCATGTTGTTCTGGGTTCCTAAAAACGTCATCGAGCAGACCTGAGAGAACCCATCACCCCCACTCTGTGCAGTCCATGGATGAGACACAAGGTTAGAGAGAGAAGAGGGGGAGAAAGGAGAATCCCAAAGGATCTTTTCCACAATTAATTATGTAAATCACAAGTAAATTAGACACTAAAAATTTAAGATTGATTGAAAGCCTTGCTCAAATTGCTTTAACTGTGATTCATAAACCAATCACGCAAATTCATATGTTAGGTTGTGTAAAAAAATTAGAAAGATGTAGAATGGAATAAGATTACCCTAATTTAAATGTGAAAGACATGGTTGCTGAAGTATGAGTCTCTTATACTGTTAGCACTAGTCCATCAGACGCTAACAAAATCTGATATGCAACAGTTTTACATATCCCCTTGTGGGAGAAAGATCAACTTGTGATCTGCTTTATAAATCAGCTACAGTGTTAGAGTTAGGCTACTGTAGCTAAATGGCTTTTAGATATGCTTCCTGTTTTAAGCTACCATATTTACAAATGAAAGCTTTTTCAAACCACGGCTTTTAATATAATTTGCATATTTAGTAATACATTGATTAAAATTAAACACGGATTCTTGCAATTTATTTCAGAAACAGATGGCCTGCATTAAGTGAAAAACCAGAGCCTCTAAGTAGAACAGACTCACTGCTGACTACTGATAATGATGAATACAAAAACTTTGTAAATTGGCAAAAAGAAGGGGGGGGTACCCTACTGAGCCCATTTCAACGCTTTCCAACTAGTAATTCCATAAAATTAGTAATCAAGTTAATTTATAATGAATAATGTATATCAAAGGTATACATAACCTTAATGAAATTGAATTTCTTAGGGAAAAAAATGCTTCCAGGAATTTTGCATTTTCCTATCCTGCATGGTGAGGTCTCCCTCATGTTTTTCTAATTATGAGCTTGATAGAATTTGCCAGCAGATGGCATTCTTCCATTACATACATTTATGCCGAACTATGGTTTCAGACTGTCGAGAATTTAACCACAAAATTACTCAATGGTGGAGATATCTGGGTCCAAGATCTATTTCTCAATCTGTTTTTAAAGTAGTTTTCGCTGCTCTGAACTGGTTAGACTGTAAAATGTATTTTGAATGCAGTCTGCTGTGTCTGCTGTTTTGCTGAATAGCATTTGCAAAAGCTAATTTTAGTATAAAAATAATTAAACCTCTTATGTTAGCCTTTTGTCAGTTATTTCACCAAAGTTAGAAGGACTAAGCTTTTGCCTCGTTCCCTGTAGCAGTGTAATATAATTCAATTACCATGTTAGTTATTTAAAAAAAAAGTTTTTAGGTTTTATCTTGTTAAGCACAGGCACTCTCCAATTTGATGTGGTAAGTCCAAGTGCTCTGGGTTCTCCAACACTTTTACTTACAGGCAATCAACTCTCAGAATATCAAGAAAAAGCTATGAAGTAGTGGATTTATTATTTAAATATGATATCTATTTCTCCTTGAAGTTTTATTCCCGAATTGAAGGTGAAAGAGAATTAGATCTATAACACTTAAACAATGTTTATAAACAATGTTTATATGCTTCAAAACCCCTTTATTGTACAGTAACAATCCTACCAATGGGTAGACTCAAACTGAACAATTTTAACTGAATAGGGTTGCTAATGGTGAATTTGTACCAAAGACAAAGATTGTTTCCTATTTAATATGAATATAAGCATAAATCTTCAGAATAAGTGAAACACAGTTTAAGAACAAAGTCTTTATTTCATGATAGATTAATGACACCATTTTCAAAGCAGGAAACCAAATAAAACTATCTTTATAGAAAGCTGGTGATTTCTAAAAACAC
The DNA here is from genome assembly GCA_028658305.1 of Pachyuromys duprasi. Lineage (NCBI taxonomy): Eukaryota > Metazoa > Chordata > Mammalia > Rodentia > Muridae > Pachyuromys > Pachyuromys duprasi. The sequence goes on along the minus strand of CM053750.1, from coordinate 1,267,080 downwards.
ACATGAATAAAAGAACAACATAACCTTGTTTTCATCAAAACTATCATTATAGTAATGCTATGCTGTGGAGGTTTTACTTTCCTATGTTTTGTTTTTAAATATGAAAAATTACCTCCAGCTTTTTCAAAGTTTGATCAAACAGTCAAAAGTGCTTAAAAGGTCAGCCCCCGTTTCACCACCATGGATTACTCTAACACAGAATGTTTGTCACCTGTTGTGAGTTGTGGAAAGCCTCCTGTATCCAGGGTGTTTGTTTGGATTGAGATGGCTGGCAGTTGATGGCTGTGACCTTCATGGTGGCTTAGATCCCTGGCTGGCACTGATTTTTGATTTAGTGCCGATCTGCTGCGCTTGTCACAGGCTGCAAGGTGCTTTCCATGCACTAATGGAACAGCTCAAGGGCAGAGGGGCCTGTAACTGTCTATCTCTCACCAACCGCAGGCTAAATAGAGAGGTGAGTCTTCTACATGTGAATGACAGACTCTGAGATTACACACAGAAAGTAATGCAGAGTTTTCAAACCTGTGCAGACTTGGCAAAAATAACAAGAATTGCAAAGTACACGCTCCAGGGCTATCTGTCTGCTAATGAATATGTATCTGCACTGTTAAAATGGAATATTTAATACAAATACTGATAATATATCTTCATTTGGTGGCAGGGAACTAACCATCAGTTGATGTGTCCTTTGGTTCAATTGCACTTGTTAATAAATTCTGTTACTTAATGGTGTCTTCAACAGAAAATTGCCTATGTCCAAACTTTTTTCTTCTAAGGTAATACAAAATGATATAGCTGCTATAGAAAAATAAATTTAAAGACAAAATATTACCAGTTGACTTGTGGATCATCTTTGTTGGGCATCTTAGCCACTGGAGGATGTTCTGGATACACAGTGAAGGAAACAGCCCCGGTGAGCTTTTCCTCCTGCAGTCAGCTTAGTGAACAACAATCCACACCAACAGGGCAGTGAACCCAGAATGAGCACCTCCATGGAAGCCAGCCCTACCCACACTGTCAGGCTCAGCTCAAATGCCAGCAACTCCAACAGCAATCCCCAGTTCTCCTAAGAACTGCTTTTTCTTTAAGCCTCTGAGCATTAGACGTAGGCATCGTTGGCCACTACTACTATTTGTAAGTTGATAGAATGCTTCATCTTATTTTCTACAGTACAAAATAACTACATCAATAGCATCTTTGTAATTGTCACATTATCTAACCTGTGCTTGGCACATTACATATTCTCAACACATGTTTATTGAATGAATGAATGAATGAATGAATGAATGAATGAATGAATGAATGAATGAATGAATGAATGAGTAAATGCATGATTACAATTTGGCAGCAATCTGCAGGTTGAGGAAAATTTTAAACTATTAATATTTGTGGGGATTCTGTCATTAACATTAAAATGCCTGGTTGAGTTCCCATATCTTCACCTACCAATACTGACCACTTCTCAGGTTTATAAGTTTCACTGTGTACTGTCTAGCTTCTCCCTGAACCTGCTTCCCAAACCAGCAAGAACACATGCTAATCTCAGAAATTCTACTGCCAAGATCATTCCTCTTCCATACATAATATCGTGAGAGCACTCCCTAAGCACCGTATAACTAACAAAACGTAAGTGTCCTGCATTTCTCAGAAGCTTTGAAGTTACTCTGCAGGAGACTGCCTTCTAAGCACCTTCTGGCCATCTTGTGTTAATGTAGCTTTGTCATTTCCTTACTCTGCTCCACTGTGCGCCAGGTGCCACCCTTGCTGGAGGGACCAGCAGTAAAGTAATTTCAATCCCTATTTTACATGGTTTGGCATACATTGTAAAATTTATATAAGCTTAAAAACTGTTTAAAAACAAAAAGAAGCCAATATTTTTACATGTAAATAAAATAGGGAATGGAGTGCAAATTTTAAATGAATTTTAATATAAAAATTTCAACAAATATTACTTTGAGTCAACTACCTTTTGTCTACCTGTGTACGAGAATTCCTTATTTTCTGCCAGCCTAGATAGCACACTTGAAATTTTTGACCAGCTTCAGAAAGAATACATGTATTTGGAATAAAGAAGTCCCATTAGCTCTCTTTCTAATTATATACCTCTGTGTGAGTTTTTTAATCATGATGGGCCTGAATTTCTCATCTACACAATGTGCATGGTGATACTTCTCTTTCCAGGAAGATCTGAAGACTACAGAGGCGGTTACCGGTAAAGTGTACCGGCCAAACTAGGTAAGCAGGAACCTAACTCACCCACAGCAGAAAGATGCTTATCACCTACTTGTGTTACCATGTCACACTTTGTCACTTCAACTCCTTGCACCCACCACTGACTGAAATCATTGAATCGTTGAGAGGCTTTGTTTTTCGCAGTGAACTCACTCTCTGCATGCAGAAGAGACTGTTAAAGCCTCATGGGTTCCTGAGTCATTGCAAATAGCTTTGTCACTGCTTCTACTCAACCAGCTCATATTCTGACTGGCCTAACCTCTTTCTGTCTTAAATCCAGCAGCTCATTAGCTGAATATCGTACGAGACTTCATTCTATGTTGTGTATGTAGCAGGGTCACTGTGTGGCCCAGGATTTCAGGTGCGAGCCTCCACAGCAGGCGCCAGGTTTCTCTCTTGCTTGCTTTCCCCTTAGCAAGCTTGTACAATTCAATAGCTTCAGCCACCATTCCTATGCTGGTGACCACAAAATCTTCTGTCCTCAGACCTGACCTTTAACTTGTGCTCCTGTTTTTAGATTAGACCAATTTATAGAATATGTGCTAATTAACCTTCATACACTTCAACCACAGGGGCCCATGATTTATCTTAAGCTGTTTTCCTTCTATCAGAGTATAAACTTAAAAGTAACTTTTGGTTCTTTTTTTTTAACCTCTGCGATCTTTCACCAATTTCTTTAAGATGACATTTAAATCTGATAGTTCCTTCCATTTCTAGTTCCATGCCTCTCATGGCCTCAAGACACTCACTCACTACTTCTTAGACCCTGTGGCCTTACAAGCTGCAGATTCTTAGTCCACCCCAGCTCACTGAATCAGAGACCAAGGACGCTCATGTTCTCTGAGTTGTTCTCATGCACAAATGAAGGAGAATCTGTTTCCACTGACCCCATGTCTCTAGTTACTTTACTTTCAACACATGCTGTTCTTAGAAAGCAAGTGGCGTATCAACACCTTGTGTGTCTACACTATCCAGCCTTTAAAGATCAATTCTATCTGACATTCTCACCGACTATCCTTCCACCCTGCTTCTCTCCTTCCCCTTCTCTCCTCTCTCACAATATAAACTAGCATCATGCCTTTCTATTATGATTTAAGCTTTTCTATTTTAATTTAAACTAATACTATGCTTTTTAAAAAATATACTGTCATAAACTCTCAGGTTGTAGACACCATGAAGGAAAGAACTATGAATTTTTAAAATATTTACTTCAGAATATGTCAAAACATTTAATATATGTACTAGACGATTGTGATACAACTGAGTTCTTACTAGGCATCTACGTTAGCTCATTTGATTCCCTTGACAACCTTATGGCATTTTTATAAGTACACTTATTTCCTTTCTTTCTTTATACATCCTGACCACAACTTTTCCTTCCTCCTCTCCTTCCAGTCCCTCCCCTTTCCCTCTGCCTGCCAATCCACTCCTCTTCAGAAAAGGGCAGGCTTCCCCGGAATATCAACCAACCATGATGTGTCAGCTTGCAGTAAGACTAGGGACCTCCCTTGTACTGAGACCCTATAGGATTCTTTTTTCTTTTTTAAATAAATTTATCTTTTATTAATTACAGTTTTTTCACTTTGTATCCCAGGTGTTGCTCCCTCCCTCATCCCCTCCCAATCCCACCCTTCCTTCCTCTGCTCCTCCCATGCCCCTCCCCCAGTCCACTGATAGGGGAGGTCCTCCTCCCAATCCCTCTGACTGTAGCCTATCAGGTGTCATCAGGACTGGCTGCATTGTCTCCTCTGTGGCCTGGTAAGGCTGTACCCGCATCAGGGGGAGGTGATCAAAGAGCCAGCCCCTGAGTTCATGTCATAGACAGTCCCTATTTCCCTTACTAGGGAACCCACTAGGAGACTGAGCTGCCAAGGACTACATCTGTGCAGGAGTTCTAGGTTATCTCTATGCATGGTCCTTGGATGGATTATCAGTCTCCCCTGTGCCCAGATTTTTTGGTTCTGTTGCTCTCCTTGTGGAGCTCCTGTCCCCTCCAGGTCTTTCTATCTCCCCCTTCTTTCATAAGATTCCCTGCACTCTGCCCAAAGCTTGGCCATGAGTCTCAGCATCTGCTTTGATACCCTGCTGGGTAGAATCTTTCAGAGGCCTTCTGTGGTAGGCTCCTGTCCTGTTCCTGTTGTCCCTCTTCCAATGTCCATCTTTGCCTTTCTGAGTGAGGATTGATCATCTTACCCAGGATCCTCCTTTTTGATTAGTTTCGTTAGGTGTACATATTTTAGTATGTTTATCCTATATTATATGTCTAATATCCACTTATAAGTGAGTATATACCATGTGTGCCTTCTGCTTCTGGGATACCTCACTCAGGATGATCTTTTCTGGTTCCTACCACTTGCCTGCAAATTTCATGATTTCCTTGTTTTTAATTGCTAAGCAGTATTCCATTGTGTAAATGTACCTCAATTTCTGTATTCATTCCTCAGTTGTGGGACATCTGGGTTGTTTCCAGATTCTGGTTATTGCAAATAAAGCTGTTATAAATATGGTTGAGCAAATGTCTTTGGAAGACATCAGCCAGTCCTGATGAGACCTGATGGACTAGGATCAGATGGAAGGGGAGGAGGACCTCCCCTGTCAGTGGACTAGGGGAGGGGCATGGGAGGAGCAGAGGAAGGAATGGTGGGATCGGGAGGGAAGAGGGAGGGGCTACAGCTGGGATACAAAGTGAATAAACTGTAATACAGAGAAAATATATTTTAAAAAATAAATAAATAAATTGAAGTGGAAAAAAAGAAGCTGCTGTTAGGGAAGGGGAAATGGTTTCATTGCTCAGGTGTCTGTGAGTTAAACACAAAGACCTGAGTTCAACATTCAGTATCTACATACAAAGCCAAACATGACAATGAACACTTGTAGTCTGGGTGGCAGAAAAATGGAAATGTAGAGATTCTTCAGACCTCCTGACCAGTCAGCATACCCTAATTAGAAAGCCCCAAATCCTTGACAGAGACCCTGCCTCAAAACACAAAATGCTCAGTTCCTCAGGGATGATAGTCAGTGTTGACTCTGGCCTCTACATATTTGCACACATATGTGCACATTTACTCATACACTCACCTGCCCCAGAAACTCACACACAAAATTAAAACACTAATCAAGACGTTTTTATTTACTAATTTTAATATTTACTAATTTTACTAATCTTAATATGTTTACTTAAATACTCAAGCTTTCTAGTCACTTTTTGTTTTACCAGAGGTCTCTCTATATCTCTACTTACATTAATACTAGGCAACTTATAAAATTATATGTATGCTTGAGTATATATGTGTGTACAATGTTCATGCAGAACCCATGGACATTAGAACAGGCATCAAATGCCCTAGAAATGTGAGCCACCGTGTGGGTGCTAGGAATCAACTTAGGTCCTCTGTAAGTGCTCTTAGTTGCTGAGCCATCTCTGTACTCCAACTATGTAACTTTTTAAATGACTAAGGTGTGCATATTAGCTATAAGAACCAGTAATAAAAAACTAGCACAATAGTTGAATTTTTTAAAATGCAAATATAAATTTCCCTAAGGATTCACGGTATAGTTCAACAGAGTTCTTCCGTCACACATGCAAGGCTCTGTTCCTCAACTCTAATATATATTACATATATATATATATATATCTAAATAAATAAAATAAATAAATAAATAAAATAAAATCTTGAACTGAACTATCTGTTTTTGAAGGGTAAAAATAAGCCAATATACATACTCATTCGAAGGCCTTCCTTTTCAACATTTCTAGGCCCTTTCTGCCATTTTTGAAGGTAAAGTATTTATCACTCACGACTTAGAGGGATGTTTGTCTTTGTATAGGATTACTTTGCTGTGGGAAGAGGAGTTGGAGAGCTAAAAGAAAGAATATGCCTCTGAAAATAGTGTAGACAGGCCAAGGCAGTGGTGGAATGTGCCTTTAATCCCAGCACTAGGGAGGCAGAGGCAGGTGAATCACTGTGGTAAATTTGAGGCCAGCCTAGTAGTCTTCAAAGTGAGTTCCAAGACAGTCAGAGGTATTACACAGAGAAACCTGTCTCAAAGAAAGAAAAGAAGGAAGGAAGGAAGGAAGGAAGGAAGGAAAAAAGAAAGAAAGAAAAAAATAATGTAGACAGCAACATTTATTTATGTCAGGACAGTAAATGACTTGCTTCCTATCCTGTTTCAACACGCACACGCACACACACAACCCTCAGAGTTCACGGACAGACTGCATTCAGACAGAGTCTTGCTCTCCTTGCCATCAGCATGGTACAAAGGTACCAGAAGTCACTAGAGTTAAACTGTGTCGTATGTGATGGAATAAGATGCTACTATCTGCCTACAACAGTGGGGGAAAGTAAGTGTATCAATTGCAGAGGTGAGCCTAACAGAATAATGCACAAACAAGCTTTCCTATCTTGGATCAGATACTGCAAAGTTGAGGCCAGTGCTCTATTTACATCAACATTGACTTGCACATAACTTACTGGTAGCTCTACTAGAACAAGTAATAAACAGGTCTTCATGCTCTGGAGTTTTGGAATAGCGTGAATAATTGAAATCCACAGAAAACACCAAAATTTAATTTGAGTCAAGATATTAAATCATCTCTCTTCAATGGAGGTTTATACACACACACACACACACATATACCTACATACATATGTGCATACACATATTGGCTTATAAACACTGTAACTGAGTGGGTTTGAATTTCAGCTTTTAGTTTTTCTGTATCTTTCTAGGTGATGTAAGAGTAGGCATCACTGAGACAGTAGAAAATAAGAGCTCTGCATTTTTGCGTTGTTCACCGTGATCAACTGCTGTAGTGACATTTGAGAGGTGGCTGTCTGCTGCCAGTGTTGTAACAAACATCATTTTTGTCATCGCATAACTGCTTGACTCATGCACACAGCAATGTATGGGCATTAGGACAGATGCCTGTTCCCAAGAAGCAGTACACATGCTTCATGAACTGAGCTATCATTAACTAGGAACAACTGTTATCTTTGCAAACTAATTATATATTAAAGTGTACATAGTATAGTTAATCTAAACCAGCTCTTCACATCCATCCCTCCAAAATTAAGACAACAAGCTACAACTATCCTGAATTACCTGGGAATACAGATTAAAAAAAAGATTTTGAAGTATCATTTGAGGGAGTCTAACCCTACAGGTTTGTAGCAAAAATTTGCATTTTAATAAGTACCTCTCCTCTCACTCATTCCTCTTCATTCACACTACTATTCCCCATTTGCCCACTGAAGTGATGTAGATATGAAGGACACATAGACCACACTTTGAAAAGTCACTGCCTAAGTAATAAAGAGGAGTTTGACATCACTGCAGTTGGTTTTCTGAGCAAGATATTATTTGGGCTTTGGGTTCCACAATTCCCAGGTAAGTCTAAGCAACTACACTAATAAAGATTCGATGCACAGAAATGCTAGCTTTTTGGGTATGTACAACTTTAAGCCACAGTCTTTGGTCTGTTTAAGGGCAGGATCAGGCTTACAGTTAATAACATGTATAATACAGTGATCTTGTTCAGCCAGAATATGGTTCTGTTATGCTGTGATCCAAGCAGAACAAACAGCTGCTGAGGCCAAATCATGACAAGTGCAATTTGCCCACAACATTGGAGAGTTTACTCAAGAACAGTGTCCCTTGTGCCAGGAATTATACAGTGCAGCTGCAAAGGTTGTTTAGTCCTTGGTTGGTTTGTTGTTTGAATGTCCCCAAATATCTAAAAAAACATAGCCATACTCTATATGATTATGAATTCACATGACCTCAAGTACCTGTGGATGAAACAGTTTTTCCCATTTCCTCTGGCCCACATGCTTTGAAGAGTGGTCACTTTGCAATACTGTAAGTTATCCAAATAGCAGCTTCTTGAATGGGTTCTACAATAAGAAGGAGGAAGTCTTTTCTCCTGAAAGTTGCGTAATTTACGGGAGATTCTGTGAGAATTAAATAATAATGTGTACATAAAAAAACATTCTACAAATTATATAATGACACAAAAATGCCAGAATTGTTAAATATCTTCTAACAGAAAGAAGTCAAGATATATCAAGCAGAATGGCTACTTTATTTTTCAGTGGTGAAGATCAAACTCAGAGCCTAAGTATACTAGGCAAGTGTTCTACCACTAAGCTAAATCACCAGGCAGAGTGATGTTTCCTGTAATGCAGAACTGATTCACGAAGACCATCTTCTCCAAGAAAAGCTCCACTGTGTGTGTCTGGCTTCCCATCACTAACGTGAAGCACAGTCTAAGTTAGAGTGCTAGATTTCTGAGCACAGAGGCTGGCAAGCCCTGAACAAGAACCTAAGATTGTTTTGTCTTCGCTACAGCAACAACAGACACCATCACCCAGTCTCCCTAACGTCACTGGCCCTGCCTTTCCCTGGCTCTGGCCTGCTGCTCAAGCTCTTTGACTCTTGGTAAATTATGCTTTCAGGTTCTTTCATCAATTTAAGATTAAAAGTCCTGTGAAATATTAATGAAATTATGTTTTTTAAAAAGGATGAAAGAAAAATGTTCCTACAATACTGCAACATTTTAATGCCTCATTAAAATCATTAGCAATGCTAATATTAAAGAACTCACTTCATCTTTCAGGGAGCCAAAAAAATAAATCATAATAAAATGTTTGTTAACACTACATCTGGAAAAATAAATTATACAGCGTATTTCTATATGGGCTTTACGTAATTTAAAGATGACTTTCAAAGGTCATACCAGTAAGCACATGTGAGTAGTTTTTCCCATGGAGACTGATACTGTACTATTTCATAATATTCATTAAATGTGGTAAATATTGTTTGTGTTTTTCATTTATGAGAAAAATCTATGATGTGCCTATCAGCCAGGGCTCTCATGGAACTCAGGTTGCAAACAATGACATGCTTCACTGACCTGGATGACTTATAAAAGCCATTTATATTCAGTACTCTCATTTGTGCTATCTTTAAAAATGAGTAAGAGACATATATTAATAGTAAGAAACTGGTGGAATGATTGCGTCACTTCCCATCTCCAGGCTTATTGGAACACTTCACTTTCCATCAGCTGAACTGACATGGGAATGTAAATGTTGCATATAACTATCATTTGAAAGTTTGCTACAGAAGTAGAGAAGGCAAGTGTAATAGTTTCTTTCTCTTTGTTGACCAACTTTCAGTTAGCAAAAGCAAAGAGATGTAACAGTGTGACAAATGGTGAAGGAAACCTCTTACCATCGACTGGGACATAGTGCAGAGGAACCTTCCCAAAAGTGGGTCTGAAGCTCCTGTGTCAAGTGCATGGTAAACTCAGAATGTGGGCACACCCAGACCTTCGGGACTTCTAAGGAAGCAGAATCCAGCCATGCACGCTAAAACAATGTTTAAAAGATAAATAAGGAAGCCAGGAGGAGGGCGCATGCCTGTAGTCCCAGCACTCAGGAAGGCAGAGACAGGCAGATCTTTGTGAGTTTGAGGCTAGCCTGATCTACAAAACGAGTCTGGGACAGCCAAAGCTACACAGAGAAACCCTGCCTTGGAAATCAAATGAATGAATGAATGAATGAATGAATGAATGAATGAATGAATGAATGAATGAATGAATGAATGAGCGAGCTGGTGAAGATGTCTCAGTGGGTAAAGCACTGACCACCTATGCCCAAGTACCTGAGTCCTCTCCCTGAAACCCACATGAAAGAGAGAACCAATTCCACAGAGATGTTCTCTAACCTCCCCACTCATGTCATTATACACACACACACACTCTCTCTCTCTCTCTCTCTCTAACAAGTAAAATTAAATACATGAAGATAAAGCTAAGGCTACAGCTCAGTAGCAGATAGTTATGTAGCGTGTATGGGTCTGGGTTGGACCTCTGGCCCGGCAAAGATCAGAAACTTAAAATAATACCTAAGTAAGCCGGGTGTGGTGGTGCACACCTGAAATCCCAGCACTCAGGGAGGCAGAGGCAGGCAGATCTCTGTGAGTTCAAGGCCAGCATGGTCTACAAAAAGAGTCTAGGACAGCCAAGGCTATACAGAGAAACCCTGTCTCAGACAACCAAATAATAATAATAATGCATAAATAAAACAAAAAATCTCCCCACGGAGAGCCTATATGTACCCAGTTCAAAATAAGCACTAGATAGTACACCTCGTGCATACCTCAGCAACAGCCATTTTACATTCAATCTGCTAAGGTCAAATATTTGGTAACACTGTGGTTTACCTGGGCTTGACTTCACTTGGGTTCACTGTCATGAGCTTGTTATTTAAATGATACATTGGGGGGGTTAAACAATGGATTTATACATTTTTTATTAAATGTACTATTGGATCTGATTGCATAGACCTATAATTTCAGCTACTTGGGAGGCTAACACAGAAGAATTCCAAATTCAATACATACCTAGACTACAAAGTAGGTTCAAGGCTAAGCTAGGAAGCTGACTGAGGCCATGCCTGTCTGGCTTGTGCAAGGCTTTAGGTTCGATCTCCTGTACTGCAAAATTGTGTGTGTGTGTGTAATAAAATGTTTGTTACTCAATATTAATAACTATTACTCTGGTCATTGTGTGACTATATGATGATTGTTCTCATTCAATGGGAACAAATGCACAAGTCAGGGATAGTTGCTTCCAAATGAAAGTAGAATAAGTTATTTGGACAATACAAAACTCATCAAGAAGGGAAATGGTGGGGCTAGAACATTGTGTCAACAGTTACGAGCTCACTGCTCTTGCCAATGACCCTCTTTGGTTCCCACATTGTCCCTCTCGACCATGTGTAACTCCAGTTCCAGGGAATTCAACACCCAGCCTTTGCTGAGCTCTAGCACAGGGTACACATGTGGTGAGCATGCTTCCGTGGTGCACACACATACCTGCAAGCAAAATAGTCATCAATATAAAATGAAGAATCTGTAAAAGAAGGTGGTGGGGAATAGACCTCATTCTGCTGAGTAGTTTACTCTGTAATATCTGCAGATGTTGCAGCTTTCACATCAAAGGTGCTTTTCTACATGGGATTTATACAGTACTGAGATTTTTTTTATTAACATAGCTATGTCATTTTTAAATGTCACTCTAAATTCTTAAAATCCAAAGATTTAAAGGTATGAGCCCATAGTTCTGAATCAATAACCTAGTTTGGCTCTTTTAACTCAAATTATCTACATAGATACTTAATAGAGAGGTTTTTTTAATCACATACTTAAACATATGCAAGCTCTAAAGATGAAATAATTTGTTAAAATCTTCAGTTATGTCTTCCTTACCCATCCATCTCTTTAGAGAACAAATTAATTGTTCCAATCTAGTAAGCAATGAAAGAAACAGTCAGCAAAGGGTGAAATATGAGCATCAATGGTAAGCTTTGAATTTACCCTATTTATCTTGAATGTAAGATCTCATGACCCACTAAAACTCAGTTCACAGTATTTTATGAAAAATAATGGCTGAAATTGAATGTCTTAATTTACATTTAATGCAATTAAGAATGGTTTAAATGATGACTGATGAACAGCACACACAGATGTCAGTCAGTTTCATCAGAATAAATTGAAGTCAGTGTCAATGAATGCTCCACTGATAAATCCCACTTTACATAAAATTAATAAAAATAAGGAAATATAATCCTTAACTAATTGCAAAATGGTCTGGAATTCCCCTGAATTTTGAAGGGGAAGCATGTGATTGAGAAACCCACAGAGCTCATCTGGATCATACCCAAAGTGACTTTATCAGCAAACAGCCAGAGAGTTACTGGGCACAGACTTAAGTATGTAGTTACGTAAATATTCATCAAAAGGGGCAAGGTGGGAAAAAGGGAAAAGGAAAGAAAGGATAGAAAGAGGAAGAACATGAAGGAGTAAAGAGAGGAGGAGAAGAGGGAACGTGGATGAGGAAGGAACCCAAGCATGCAAGATGCACTGTGCTAAGAGGCAGAGGCTGCATTGTTGTTCTGACTCAAGCCTTGCAGAGATCACCTCTCCTTCCATGGTGGACCATGAAGCTTTGTAGATTGGAGCAGATGTTGCTGCTTTTGGAATTAATAGAAACTTTATGGACCATTTTTCAGTCCCTCATCTAGGAGCAAATGTCAACTGTAGTTTTATTCAAAACCTGAGTTCTTGGCTCAGTACTAATTGCTGTTAATGTGTTTAAATCCCAATTCTCAAGGAAAGGGAGAAAGCGTTTTTCCAATGGAAAAACTGGATTAATACTTGCATTCATAATGCTTGAATAAACAGGAAAAATACTAAGCTTCCCAGACGCACAATTCTATAAGCAACTGTGAAAGGCCTGAAAATTAAGTTACTCTGAATTTACGAGATTACTGTATTCAGAATAAGATGGATATTGACAATCCAAAATAAAATTTAAAAATATGTTAAGGGATTAAGAAGGGGAGAAGGTTCACTTTATAAACTGTACATGTGAAGTGCATGTGCACACACGTAGAGTGCACATGTGTGTAGGTGATTGTGTAGAGGTCAAGAGACAAATGCCAAGAGGAAGCTGTCTTCTGCCACCATGGGTTCCCAGGATGGACACAGGTTCTGAGTTTTGTGCAGCAAGATCATCTCCCTGCCTCACCATCTCACCAGCCCTAAACCTTACACAGTAGTAACGACTGTTGCCCCTACTCACTACACTTGTACAACACTTCAGAACTGTGACATATAGTACTTTTAATGTTTTTCTACCCATTTCAAAAATGTGTGGAGAATGGGGAATTCAGAGCTTTTTTTTTTTGGCCGGGGGGGGTGGCTTTGAGAAAGGGTTTCTCTGTATCACCTTGGCTGTCCTGGAACTCACTCTCTACACTGGCCTCGAACTCAGAGATCCACCTGCCTCTGCTTCCCAAGTGCTGGGATTAAATGTGTGTGCCACCACTGCCCAGTGAGAATTCAGAACTTAAGGAACATAGCTAAAAAGAAGCAATGGTGAAGTTTAAAGAAGGTCTTTTGGTTCCAAATCTTCTGCTCTGATGTATTCTTTACAGATCTCTCCTATAGCTGTGAGGCTAACAGTAATTTTGAGGCTTTCAAGAGCACTCAGCAATGGCTGCTACTGTCTATGAACTACAAATGTTGGCTTTGAAAATGTTGGTAACCCATTTTGTCTTGTTTCCCACTGTAGACCTATACCTCATTTTGGAACTTCTAATATCTGATAAAGATTAATGAGTAGCTGTAAACATTTCCCAAATACAATTTTTACCTAACCACTTCCTAGTGTCCTATCATAGGTTGCAAGGAAGGGGAGATAAGGCCAGTCTTAAGTGCATTGATTGTAGTCACTCATCAGAGTACTAAAAACTTGGGGGTTAAAACCATTTCCACTATTAAAGAGTTTTTCAATTCAAAAACCATTTACCTGTATTGTGCCCTCTCCCCTTCTTAGCCCCTTAACAGATTATTTGTGGTGCTGGGGAATCAAACCCAGGACCTGTGTGTGCCAGGCAAGGTCTTCCACCACTGAACCCAAAGCACTGTAGATTGGCGATTTCATTAAACAATTCCTCAAGCTATTATTTGGCTTGTGTTTGATCAAAATATCAGTCAACAATTGATTTTTGAGTAACTAACTATATGATTTTCATTGAACATCTTTTATTAGATTAATCCAGCCCCAAATTAGTGTCTAACACGGGCTCTATGATTCCACTGTAGCAGTCCCTTTTATTTCTATGCTTTTTCTTAGTTTTCTCTCCTCTCCCCTATCCCTCCTTCTTTCCTTTCTTGGGGAGTGAGGCATCAAACCTAATGCTTTGTCTGTACTCTCCCAATTGCAAGGGAGATTGGTGGAAGTGCAGGCGTGTAGTTTCTTCCCAAGCTTCTGGCTCTCTTGGGGGCTTTCCTCGCGTCCTTGCTCTTTCTGTGAGTGGCTGCAGACCACTCTGCTCGCAGGCACACAATTTCCAGCCATAGCTTAAAACTGCATCCAGAAGGACGTCAGGAGGGGAGGAGTCCTGAAGAGACCTACTTGAGCCATTTCTATCAGAGCTCTATGCTCTAGACAGCACCCTCTCCTCCAATACTTTAGCCTCAGGGCCTCTCAGAACAATATTTGAACAAGTTCATCAAAGGCTGTCACCGTACAGCAGCCTGCCTAATTCCCACCATAGAAAATGTTCTAAGAATGAACTATTTATTGCTTCCTCCCCTTGCTACTCCTCATTCCACTCCTGCTAAGGAGACACTGCAATAAAGGTCCATTTCGATCAGAATTCTACAAGAACATCAATTGCGTTTTGCACAGTGGTTTCTGATCTCACCTTTCTCTACCTGAAACTCTGTTTCTCTGGTCCTTTCTCTACCTGAAACTCTGTTTCTCTGGTCCTTTCTCTATCTGAAACTCTGTTTCTCTGGTCCTTTCTCTACCTGAAACTCTGTTTCTCTGGTAGGCCAGAAACCTAGAGGGAGGAAGTACAGGTGACATCTAAACCGGCCAATCCTGTGGAGGCTTTTTATATACGTCTTTAAGGGAGTCTACTCAACTGACTTTATTCAGCGTTATTTCTCATATTGAATAATCTAGGGCTAGTGCTTGGACTGGATTTTAAAAACCGAATTTTTTTCTGCTGGTATAAACAGTATGGACACAGTAAAAGTACTTGAGGGAGCCTAATGAACCATTTCTTACACCCCATTACCCTTAGTTTGATATGACAGAGTGCAGGCGCTAATTATACTCTCTTTTACACAGTGACATGGATCTACAATAGGTTTTAAGAAACAATTTCCCATATAGTGCAACACTTCCTTGAAAAATACAGTTCCGTATTTTCTCCTTGTTGCAATTTTAACAAGAAAGACCAGGTTCTTATATTCCTACAATTTTTCCAAATACAAATACGTGTAGTTGATATTTCTTAACCTTAGACAAAGCATAAAAGCATACATAATAAAAAGATTTTTTTTTACTTACAAAAATCACATTTCACTGTAGCCTCCATTCAAGAGAAAAATAACCTAAAATACATTTAGAAAATTAAAGAAGAATTTAATAGATATATAACTTATTTTCTTCTGTAATATCTGAATGATTCCTAATACCGAACATAATTCACATGTATTAAGTATGTGCCACTGTGTAATGTCTAGTATAATGAACATGTTAGCTCCCAGCATTGTAACATGTTAACTTGTAAAAGAAGTAGCTTTACCATTTCCGAAAGATCTAAAGAATAAACTGTGCGGTTGACATCAGCCTTGAGGAAATGGGAAATAGAAAAGAACTTCACAATGAGTTAATTTAGTAACCTATAAAATATATTTAAATGCAGATGATCCTTGAAGTTACATTTATAGAGGAGATTGTAAGGACATGGCAAACCATCTGCTGCTAGTATCTGAGTATCTCATTATATTTAATTTTGAATAGTTTGGATAAGGATTTCAGAGGCATGGGTAGGGCAGAGATTCCTTTATTAACAGACACTATAGAAGAGAGGCCCCAATCAGAGCACAGCGGCTCACCAATGACTCACACAGGTCCAGTCCACTGTTCTAGGCTTCAAAGCCCTTGTCAGTCCTAGATGCCAGCCGTTAGAAGTCTGCCCCCAAACCCAAGCATGCAGGGCTAACTGCTGTCCTCGGTTTTCTGTGTGTAATGATACTCTAGAAGCACACTGGGAAACACTACAGAGCATTACTTATTCCAGGGTTCATCTTGCTGAAAACATTAACAGTCTCATCACAGAATTTATAGAAGGTGATGAGGAGAAAACGGAGGGTTAGTAAGATGGATGCTTTGTACCTCCTGCCATAGTTTACTATAGTTGAGAAAACGGGTCACAAGATCCCTAATCTCAAGGGTCATGTGGCAACAAAACGCTCTGTAGTTCCCTGGGACTCAGACTGCCCTGACAGTAGGCAGGTAGAGAAGAAGCAAATGAACCTCTTAAAAGCAGTCTTCCTGAAACCACAATGAACTACAATGGCTCTCTCCTGGATAAGCTTCTGTTCTGTGCACATGGTGTTTGTCATGTAATGAAACATCCTCATTCTCTTTTTCATTGAAATAAATCCTTTATCTGTGTTTGACCCCTTCCTCCCAGTCTCTGGAAAACCATGTTTTCCTTTTGCCTCTGTTTCTTGCTTATTTTTCTGGCCTCTTTCCCCTATATATAACTATGGGGGAAATCTCCCATCTTCCAAAACATCTCTTTAAATACTGTCTTGCTTATTTTCCTTCTTTTCCACATCAAATGACTCAAAATAATTTTAATGCACAAAATTGGTCCATCTGACAGGGAGGATGGAAAAGTGGGCTCACAAGGCCTCACCCCTCCCAATATATGTAAGAATTGCTGGGACAGAAACTTTTCTGTGGTGTAGCCTCCCATAAGATGAGCATGCTCCTGTAAGTAACCCAATTAAATTCATGGGTTTATCAAACTACATATGGTAATTTGAAAGAAAAGGGCCCCATAGGCTCACAAGGAGTGGCATTATTAGGAGGTGTGGCCTTGTTGTAGTAGGTGTGGCTTTGTTGGAGGAAGTGCATCACTAGGGGGTGGACTTTGAGGTCTTAAATGTTCAAGCCAGATCTAGTGTAAATTCATTTCTTGATGCCCACCAATCCCAATGTAGAATTCTCAACTCCTTCTCCAGCACCATGTCTGCTTGTAAGCCAGCCCCAATTAAATGTTTTCCTTTATAAGAGTTGCCGTGGTTGTGATGCCTTGTCACAGCAAAAAAAAAACCTAACTAAGACACTACACATGGTGGAATAATTTGTTTTTGCTGTTGGCACCCTACCTGAGGTGAGTAGCCAATTTGTTCACATTTACACAGGAAAAGTTTGTACAACAAATAAGAAAGGGCAAATCTATTTTACTTTAATTTAAAATTTTTCACCTATATATGCTTTATACATTGAACATTCTAACCTCCTATATCCCCATCACCCCTTTCCACCCTCACTGTTGCTCAAAGTTTTCTCTCCTACATCTATGTCTATTCATTTTGTTTTGTGACCTACCAAAATGAAGCAAAACCATCTGGGTGACTGGTGGTTTGCAGTTGTTTTGGTTGGACCCTGGTGAGCTCAGCAGAGGATATACAACTAAAGACGGTGGTTTCCTGTTTCTATCATCTATTGATAGTCACATTGTTCAAAAGTAAACAGTGAATCCTTAGGAGCCCCCTTACCCTTCCTAGACTGACCCCTGACAGAACTGGTCTTATGTGGGCCCAGTGCAAGTAACTACAGTCAATGGAAGTTAATGACAGTAGTCACATCAAGTCTAGGGAATGCCGTTTTGTAATCCTTCACTCTTATCTCCTTGCTCTTAAATACTTCCAATTCCCTCTTCTACAATGTCCCCTGCACCTTAGAGTGGGTAGTTAGGTGGCTGCTGAAGGCTGGGACCGAATCTTCTACTTATTTTCTCTGTCTTGGACAGCTGTGAGTCTCTGTGTCCACCATAAGGCTCATAAGGTTCTCTGTGCTCATCATAAGGTTAGTGCTGCTTTTGTCTGAGCATAGATGTAAGTATTTAGAAGGCAATTTGCTGCTATCATTAGTTTAGTTAGTCATCAGGAAGAAATTTCCCTGCCTGAGCCTACTGCTTTCCTATACCTGGGTTGTTAACCAGGCTGACAGTACCAGGCATTGGTTTCCTCATCACTGACCCTCATGGAGTGCATATTGAATCCATTCAGAGGGCCATTGCACACTCCCTCCCACGCCCAACAGTCAAACTTCTATTGCACAGGTGGGCATATCTGGCTTTCCTTTTATCCCCGTCAGCCTCATGTCTCCAATCCTCCCTCCCTGACTAAGACTTTCCACCACGTATCACCTCACCCTACTCCTTTTCTTGTTTTCTGGCTTCCATGGCTCCTAAAGTGTTGAATCTAGGACCTTCGTGTGAGAGAAGAAATGTGGGATTTGCCATTAGACTAATATTTATTAATTCTTTCTGTTTTCTTGCAAATGTCATAAATTCATGTTTCTTTATGGCTGAGTAATGTACCATTGTATATATGTATCTTTATTTTCCATTCATCCGTTATTGGGCATCTAGACTATTGCCTAGCTATTGTGAATAGGACAGCAGTGAACACAAATGTACATGTATCTCTGCTATAAGTTGGAGAGTCCTTAGGGTATATGCTCAGGAGTGGTACAGCTAGCTCATATGACCATTTTATTTTTTTAGCCTTTTGGAAATGGTCAGACTGATTGCAAAGTGGCTGCGTTAATTTACATTTCCACTGACAGTGTATCTGGGCTCCTCGACCACACTCATGTCAGCAGTTGTTGATATTGGTATTCTTGTTGGCAGGCATTTGACTGGGATGATATGGAATCTTTTTAACTTAAAAAAATTTTGTTAGCATTTCAAAGGCACCCCACACCCAGGGCAGGCAAACTATAAATTTCTGCAGCTGTCCAGAGAGGAGAACGAAAGAGAGAATCCAAGAGCCATGCAATTTTCGTTACCTACAGAGAGGTCCACCACATGGCAGTAAGCATCCATGTGGTGGGGGTGGGGCTTCAGGGAAAGAATAAGAAGCCCTTTGGCATCCTTATCAGACAAAGCTTAGGTTCTGGCCAGAATCCTAAACAAAGAACTCAGAATGATGGACAGGCCCAGCCCAAACTCATGTTAGCTTGGATCAAGGACTGAACTACAGGGCACACACCTAGGAGGGAAAATCTTGTACTGGATTTGTACATTCTGATATGGACAGCCATTTTGTTTTTTGGAGGAGCTTTGCACAATTTGAGGAACGACCTGGAGCAGTCCAAGGGAGAGTCATTCTGGATGCTGGGTTCTGGAGTTAACATTCTGGCCCTAACCCCTCCTGTCCATTTTTTATTCCCACTTGATAACCAACATTGGGTATACTCAAACATCTTTTCCTGTGTTTGTTGACCTCTTTTCTTCTTTGAAGACTTTTTGTTTCCTGATAAGGATCAAATCCAGGGCCTTGTATAGTATATGTCTGACAATCACTTCATTCAAGTTGCTTATCCATTTATTCCCAAATTTGTATGTTGTTTTTCACTATAATAGTTGAATATGGAAACACAAAAAACTCAGGATGGCTAAAATAATTATAAATAAAAAAAGAATTACTGGAGTTACTACCATCTCCAATTTCAAGTTATATTAATAAAAACAATATGGTATTGACAATGCATAAACAAAACAAAAACAAAAAAAAAAACAGATACATTGATCAATGGAATAAAATTGAAGACCCAGACAAAAATCCACACACCTATGAACACCTGATTTTTTTATATAAAGAAGCTAGAAATACACACTGGAGAAAAGAAAACATCTTCAACAAATGGTGCTGATCAAACTGGATGTCTGCATGTATAAGAATGCAAATAGATCCACACTTACCATTCTACGTAAAAGTCAACTTTAAGTAGATCAAAGACCTTAACATAAAACTGGATACACTGAACCTGATAGAAGAGAAAGTGGGGAAGAACCTTGAATTCATTAGCACAAGAGACAACATTCTGAACAGAACACCAACAGCTCAGGCTCTAAGATCAACTATTAATAAATGGGACGTTAGGAAACAGAAAAGCTTCTGTATGGCAAAGGACACCATCATTTAGACAAAGCGGCAGCCTATAGAATGGGAAAAGTTTTACCAACTACACATCTAGTAGAGGGCTACTATCTAGGATATATAAATAACTCAAAAGACCCAATATCAAGAAAATGAATAACCCAAGTTTTAAAGAATGGGGTACAAACCTAAACAGAATTCTCAATAGAAGAAACAAAAATGGCTGAGAAACACTTTAAAAACTTTTCATCATCATCATCAGGGAAATGCAAATCAAAACAACTCTGAAATTTCCTCTTACATCCATCAGAATGGCTAAGATAAATAAAACAAGTGGCAGCTCGTGCTGGTGAGGAGCTAGAACAAGGGCAGTCCTCCTCTGCTGCTGGTGGAAGCACAAATTCGCTAAGCTACTGTGGAGAGCAGTGTGGCGGCTCCTCTGAGAGTGGGATTCCACCTGCCTCCCGATCCAGCTGTGCCCAAAAGGTGCTTCATCCTTCCACAAGGACATTCGCTCAATCATGTTCGCTTCTGCTCTATTCATAACATTCAAAAATTGGAAACAACCTAGATGCTCCTCGACAGAAGAATGGGTAGAGAAATATACATTTACACAATGGAGTATTATTCAGCTGTTTTTAAAAAAAAAATGACATCATGGTAACTTTCAGGCAAATGGATGGAACTAGAAAAAAAAATCATCCTGACTGAGGTAACCCAGACCCAGAAAGATAAATATTTGGTATTATTCACTTATATGTGAATATTAGCTGTTAATTAAAAGGTAACCAAGCCACACTCCATAGACCCAGAGAGATTAAGTATAGAGGAAGGAATGGGGGGGGGGGCACAAGGATCTCCCTGAAAGGGAAAAGCAGAATAGACTTTATGGCTGTGCTGGGGGAGGAGGGGACAGGAACGAGGCGAGCAGGTGGGAAGGGGGAGGGTAGATGGGGGCTTAGGGAAGGAATTCAGAGAGACAGCTAGAATTGAGGAACGTAGGAGGGGTGACATGGAAACCTAGTACAGTGAAAACGTCCTAAAATACGTGACTGTAAACCCTCATGAAGACTCCAGATAATGAGGAAGATGGAGTCGCAATTCGCCATCTCTCCTTACCGAAGCTTCCAGTACCTGAAATGGGTTGCATCCAATCAAGTTTTGGCCAAAAGGGTCCTATGGAAATTCCCAAACAACACAGGATGTTGCCAAGACAGAAAGTTGCTCTCCACAAACTGACAGCAAAGCCCCATTGCTGAAGACAACACCCGCACAACTCATGGAACATGGAGGAGGTGAGCTGGTCACTGCACAGTACCTTTACCCTACATTCTAGTGTCTTTGGTTTGGGACGGTATGTAGCAGGTTACCAAGAAAGAAAAGGAAACATCAACTGAGCAAAACCCCTGACCTGTATATTTGTCCTGTGTAGTGAGAATTTTGGTTTCTTTAAAAATCCAGTTATGTTATGTCAATATGTTTGTGTGAATATGTTATGTTATGTGAATATGTTTCAATTCCAGGTATGGATTATGGGCTATTTCAGATGGTCCACAGCAGCTAACTATGATTTAGCTTGTGTTCTAGCAGGGGCATGAGTTTGCAAGCTCAAGATAGTTTACCTTTGGAATTCTGGGGACTCTTGAGAGGGTATGACTATGAGAGCCCTGAGAGGGCACGGAGTGCTTGCTGCTGCTGCTGCTGCTGCTGCTGCTGCTGCTGCTGCTGCTGCTGGCTCCTGCTACTGCTTTTGATATTGCTGGATTGCTGGTTGCTGATATTCTGACAATGAAGACTGAAGGAACTGAACACCCCTCATCAGCAGGAAGTAGTCTAATGAGATCTAAGTCCCTTTTCCCTCTAAACTTCTTTCTCACCTACGTAGTGTTAGGGGGCTGGGAAGGTTTGGGGTGGAGAAAAGTGGAAGATATAAGAACCCAAATAAAGTAGCCAAAAAGCCCAGCTACAGCCCTGACTGCAAAATATGTTAGGACAACGGTGGCGCAGAACGTATAGGAGGAGCCAACCGACTTCTGATTTGACCAATGGCCCACTCCAGCAGATGGAATCCATACCCAGCACTGCTTGCATGACCAAGAACCATAGACTAGAAGAGATAGCCCAAAGACCTTGGGTGAAAAAAAATCAAATACCACTGATCCAAAATAAAAATTAAGTAACAATAAATGACTTGGAACAAATACATAGAGTATATGGAGGACACCAGAGGGAAGAGTGCACTAACTCAGCCACGTGAGGCTCATATGAACGCACAGAGCCAGGAGCAGCAATCACAGGGCATGCGTAGGGCTGCCCAGGTCCTCTGTGTAAATGTAATAGGGCTTTCAGTGTAGTGATTTTATGGAACTCATGAGCTGGGTAAAGATGTGTGCCACCACACTAGTACCTGGTGTTTTGGTGTTTGTTCCTTTGGGTTTTTTTGTTTTTTATTTCTGTCATTCAGCAAATAATTTTTTTAAGCTGTCATTGTTGTACGAACCAGGCAGAGCTTTTTGGGTGCACTTTGCAACAAACAAAAGGAATAAAGTGCTGCCCTCAGAGAGTTTAAGTACCAATAATAGATTTAAAAAAGAAAGAAATGCCTAACATAGTAGGTAGTAATAAAATGAACATTAGGGAGAAGGAACTGTAAGAGGGTAGAGGATGCTAGGAAGATGCTGGTTTGGCAGGATCCTCGGGGCAGTACTGTTAGGGAAGCATCCTTTGAATGGAGAGCTAAAGGAAGCAAAAGAACAAATTCTGCGAGTGGCAGAAAAAAGTGTCCCATGCAGGAGTAAATATCAAAAGCAACTTGGAGATTTTATGCAAAGGCTGGTTAGGTCCTTGGGGGGGAGGGGGAGGAGGTCAGCTACTGTATCACACAGAGGAGAAAACGTGTGTGGCCGCAAAGTTCACAGACCAGAAGTCAAATAGGATATCAACTGAGCTGTGGAGAAAGGTCATGGTAGCACATGCCTATAATCTCAGCACTTGGAAGGTAGAGGCAGGAGGATCATAGGTTAACAAGGCCAAAGCAAGGTATGATTGTAACTCAAATTGTGTCTGGTGACAGAGTAATAATTAAACAAATCATAACAAGAATTATATAGTAGAATACGATACAGCTATTACAAATGATGTGAAAGAATACACAAAGGCACAGAAAATGTTTATAATGTATTAAATGCACAAACAAAGCAGATTACAAAAGTAGCTTAGCTGAGTCATATGTTTACCCAGGTATAGAATTTGATGTTAATTTTTTATTAAAAAATACATATTAAAAACATGTTAAAGGTCAGTCCTCAGTTTCTAAGCTGTGGGCTGTGGCTACATATGGTGTCACCTAAGTTGAATGTAAGAGCCATGGCGTAGATCTGACAATGAAAAGGTTTCTGAACACACGCGTAAAAATAAATTCAAAACCAAATGCACAGTTAGTCTGAGGCTTTTCTGTCAACACATGGCCGTGTCATATCACATGATTTCCCTGCAGCTCTGCTCTGAACAGATAACATGCCCCAAGCACTGCGCATGCCACACAACTGCAGTGAATGTTGCCAACACGAGAGCTCAGGCTTGAGAGCACTGTATTGTATGAACCGCAGTGTCTACTCTACATAGAAAGCTCTCTGCTGATATAGAAACATAGCTTTAACTACAGAAAGCAAAGCCTGACAATTCGTCTACCATCGTTCCCTGGCAGAAGATACCAAGTTATATCTGTGGAACTGTACTGTGTTAGAATAGTTGACTTTAAAACTTGCTGTTTGAGTTGATGGTTTGAGTTTCATTTTTTGAAGGGAAAAAAGTCTTTGAATGAATTTGAGTTTGGGCTTAAGACAGAATTTCCAACAATTTCTGAAATAACTATAACATATTTCTGCTGCTGACATGAACATGGCCATGTCAAGGACCCCGACAGCGCAGACTCGGGGCCAGGCCTTTCCTTTGTACACAGACTATCAACAGCAGCTTCCCCTGCTGCTGCAGGATGACTACAGGCAGAGAGTGCGCCCCGCAGTGGCCTCAGACCTAACCTACATCCTCCCATTTCTGCTGCGGTTAGACACTGCTGCACAGCCCACCTGAGCCCAGCCTTTCGGTATGCGTGTCTGCCATTTCTTCACTGTTGCCCCAATTAGATCAATCCCTAAGCCATAAAAGCTGTGGCAAAGATTTAATTCCTTAGGTTAGAAAAACAAACGCATTCATTTTATTAGCATGCAAACTTTTTTTATTTCTTTAATAAATAGTAAAATTATATGTAAACCAATGAAATGTTTGAAAATAAACTTATTTTTATTTTTAATTCAGTTACTTGCAGGTGTTTGTACGAGCGTATGTGTGTGCTCTCTCGCTCACACGCACATGCTTTTGTGCCATAAGTGCTTGTCGAGGTCAGAGAAAAACCTGCAAGTCAGGTGTCTTCTTCCACCATGTAGGACCTGGGCTCAGACTCAGGTAGGTCAAACATCAGGCCTTCTCACTTGACCCTGAAAATAAAGGTCTTTCTATTATTGGTAAATGTTTGATTTGTTTAACTGTTTTGTGTAATTATTTGTGTAATATCGCAAGACCCAGGGCAGAACTAGGATACATATCTGACTCTCGGTCTACCCCTTTTTCCAGCTCTCCCAGTGCCAGACCCTCAATCTGCCTCTTCCTCCATCTCCTAAATGCTTAGACTTCCGCTGATATGTGTCCAGATAGGAAATCAGAGGTAGCAGAGATTTATGTATTCATGTAATACAAATATTCTGAATTATAGATTTTAAACACTAATCTACACTAGACTGAAACCACATTTGAGTTTAAAAGGGGGGGAAGAGAAGTCTCAGTATATAGATGCATGAGCAGACCATGTGTATGGCTTTCCACACTGCTACAGATAAATACACTATATGCCAGCATACATTATTTTAAAAATTGAAGGTCTATGACCTTTTAAAAATTCTAGCAATAATACACAGAAATTATCAAAAGAGTAACACATTCTTGGAAAGCAAAATGCTGTTTCTGTGATACCTGCAGCCATCTGCCCACTGAATCTGCAGGTTTCCCAGGTATGACTGTAAACCTGGAGAACCAGAACAATCGAGAACAGACAGCCACGCTCCTCCTAGCTATGGTAACGCTGCGCAGCCCTTCACCGCCTGCTCTTCAGGGAAAAACCTGCTTGTAATTACCATTAATTAATTGAATGCAGCCTGTATTATTCAGGAAAATATGTTCTTTCACTGTGGTTTAGAAGACAACATCTGAGCCTTTAAAGTACAAGCACACAGACTTTATAAATACATTTATTTCATTACTCCCTTTCAGTGATTAGATAAGATTCATGAACTTAGATACAGCAGACTCCTCCTCTGTTTTGATAAGAAAGGTGAGAAAGGTTTTTCCTTGAAGATTTTCCCTGGGCAGAAAAAGTTTTGTGTTTTGTTTTGTTTTGTTTTGATTTTTGTAGCTATCTGATGTTGTAAAGCAAAATTCAGATGAAGTCCTAGGGAAGGCTAATAAAATCTATTTGATATTTAAGGTGTTTGCACTTTATTTACTCTAAATGGTTTAAAGATATTTGAATTTGTGTACTAAATTAGATCAAATAGAAAATAGAAAAGATTTGTCACAGGTAGAGAGTGCATGACCAATAAAATCAAGTTCAGGTATGAGAGGCAGTGTTTATAAATATGGGGGAGAGTTGCCTCAATATTTTTATAATTTTATGTGCATTATTTTTCACATCTTAAAGCTGCCGAAGTATAGAAAAATATAGGACTTCAATAATGGTTACCAGCATGATTTGCTTTTATTACCTTTCTGTTCAGGACCCTTGTTTCCCCTTGTAGCATGTCAAATTGTTCCCAAAACCATATTATACAGCAGAGAAATGTTGTTCACACTTCACTGGCTATTGATTTACTTTATTTATTGGCACAAAATCAGCTTGAGATAAACATTTTGTCCCCTATTTCCACTATTGTAAATGGTATACCTCATTGTAAGGCAGGTAAACCCAAATGTGCAGGGTCACAATTCGACATGGCTTTCTAATCAATGTGTGAAAAATTATCTAATGAATAATGGGTTGCACATTTCCACAAACAAATTAACCAGGGTGAGACTGAAACTAATGATTATATTTATCTAATGTAATTTCACATCTGTTACGAGTGGTAGTCTTTTTTTTTTTCTTTTTCATCCATGGTGTTCTCAAAATTACAACTTAGCTTTTCAGAAACAGTGATAGGACATCAGTTTAACCAGAAAAAAGACAAGTTTGTGGAAGTATTCTTCAAATGCTAGTGACCTAAGAAATACGATGCAATTTTACAAAATTTGAGAATCTGGATATTTCTTGGTCACTACTTCCGTTGTATTTTAAAGTATTACCCATGGGCTTGATTTCAGACTTTATGTAAAAATTCTATTATTCGATCTTGGAAGAAGGTTACAGTGCGATGGTTCGGTGAATAAAAGCACATGTGGCCAAGCCTAAGGACCTGAGTTCGAACCTCGAGAAAAAGAAGAGAACAGACCCCTTCCAGCTGCCCTCTGACTTGCGCAGATACACCATGGCACCCTACCTGCCAGTAACTAAATAAGTGCTTTTTAATTTTTAACTTAAAAAATCTTGAAAGAAACAAAATGAGTCCACTTTACCACTGTAAGACCATCCTTAATTTTACTTGTTCTTATAATATTAATCTTGATTTTAAAGATTTTTTTAACTTTTTAAGTTTAGAAAAGCATAGTTTAATTTTAAACTTAAAAACAGTAACAGCAAAACCACTTAGGATACCTGAGGTTCCCAGATCAGAATGCACGAGTTCCATACAGAATAAAGGCACCCTCAGAAACCAATTTCTAGCTAGCATACTCTTTCAGTCATGGTCTCCTGCTGCCAGGCCAGCTCCAGGGACTCAGGGAAGTCTCCTACTTTAGCATCAACGCCCAAAGAGACTTGAAGGGATTCTACATGGTGAGGAGAGGAAAAGCAGGGAGGCTTCCTGCAGTTCACCAGCAATCGCTCCTGGACACTCCCCAGCCCACACAGGCTACTGTCTACTTCTGAAACCAAATCTTTTCATTTTCCTTCAAGGTTTATTAGAAATCAAGCTTTGAAAACCCCACTCTCTGAACTTTTTCATTGGGTTTACAAAACAGAAAAGCAATGTAATGGAAGTTTGGGTCTCTTTAAAAACTCAGTTATATAAATGTGTTTTTATTTTCATCACAAGTATGGGGTTTTAGTTGGGGTTTAGTTTGTCCAAGCTGATAATTGTTTGACTTAGGGGGTGGCTTTTGCCAGCTGGTAATGGCCTCCCATGTGTGGCCCGAGAGGGGTGTGGTCTAGAGCTCTGAGGATATAAATTGAAAGCCCAGAAAGAAAAGGGTGGCCTGCAGTGGTGAGCAGCAGTTTGAAGGGACCAGAGACAGACAGATAGAGATTCTTTGGGGGCACAGCGGCTTGAAGGAGACTGCTGGTTGTGTTTGCTTTTGACGGAGATCGGTATAGGGCCAAAGACCCATTGACCCTAAACAGAGAGGAGATTTAAAGGGGTCTGTGCCTCCTCTTCCCAGTAGGAGGGAGGTAGAGGCCTAAACACCCCAAATAAAATAGCATTTAAAGACGAGTGCCACAAAGCAGGGGACAGAGACACATTTACTCCACGAAAAAAGAAAGCTTCAGTAGGGGCAGGTCTCAGTTTGATGAATTATCAAACTTACTTGGACCCTAAAAATTTAGGGTCCCAAAGACCTTTAATTTATCGGTTATATGAAGATGTGCAGTATTAAAAGTTATAGCTGGAAATTCTCAAAAGCATTTATTCATTAATTCATTTCAAAATCATGAGAATAAACCTATTATATGTTAACATAACTAACATTTTATTTACAATAACAATAATTTGGGAATGGCAAGATGACTCAGCCAATAGAGGCACTTGCCACGAAGCCTGATGACCTTCAATCCCCAGGACCCACAAGGTGGGAAGCTGGGAAGCCTTTGGTCCTCTGGTCTCGGCATTTGCACACACACAAAATAAATAACAGCAAAAGTTTAATTACAATAATTCCTTCTTCACCTCCCCTCTCCCACAAAGAGAAAGAGACAGAGATACTGCCTTAATTAGAAGACAGCTTGAATATTTTGTTTAAGATTTATTATGCATACAATCTTCTGTCTGCACGTACACCTGCATGCCAGAAGAGAGCACCAGATCTCATTACAGATGGTTTTGAGCCACCATGTGGTTGCTGGGAATTGAACGTAAGACCTCTGGAAGAGGAATCAGTGCTCTTAACCATCTCTTCAAGCCCCTAACAGCTTGAAATTTATAAATGAGCCTGGCTCCAATTTGTCAAAGTATGTTGATTTACTGAAATATATAAAGTAAATCCAGTCATGTATGTGTGTATCTGGTGAAAACAAGCTCTTGTTAAGTGCAGGTAGCGACACTTTAATAAATAAAAGGCCCTGACTGTCAGTCTCAATACAGAATCAGACTCTGTGCTGTGGATGTCTTCATACCTGAAAGCTCATCCAAGCTTAGGTGCGAAGATGCACTCCTATAATCTTTGCACTTGAGAGGTGGCAGCAGGAACTTTAGGACTTCAGGCTTCCTCTTGGCTGCATAAACCAGCTGGCCAGCCTTATCCTGGAAGGAAGGGAGGAAGAAAGGGACGGAGGGAAGGGAGGGAGGGAGACAGAAGGGTAGGGAAGGGTGTGGAAAGAAAGAAAAGAAGGGAGAGATGTGAAAAGAAAGAAAGGAAGGAAAGAAAACACTACCTATATTAGTTTATTGTGTACTTCGCTTGTTTGTTCCACTTCTTGGTGCTAAGGTCAAACCCTGGACTGGTACATGCCAGATCACATTGTAGCACTGAGTTCCACCCTCGACCCTCATCTTGAACTCTAAATAAATCCTCCAGTACAATGTATTACTTAGGGACTATTAGTTCACTGACTGACACAAATCTTCCAAATAACATTTCATTATGCCATATTTTTAAACCATATCAAATAATATGACTACCAGCCTCATCAGGAAGTCTTGAGATGTTGGGACACCACCAAGCTAACAGTTTAACTTTCCTCAATTTCTAATTTTTACTTGAGAGTTAATGCTGTCAATACTGTCGGTTGTTTTCTCTAACATTTTCACGAAGGATCATTTATTTTGGAGATGTCTGCCAAAGTCTCAACTCTGAATAGCCACTATTTGTCAGCTTATCTGAGTCATGGCAGTCCATGAAAAGGGCAGCTGGTTACGTGCAGTTCACTCATACTGAGCTTTTCACTGTGGTGTGCTGGCAAAGGCACTTCATGCAGGCTTCCTGTTCATCATCCAGAGTATTGCACAATGTTCACACAAGAGTTGAGGGATCAAAAATGGTCTTAAACATCTTTCCTTTTGTTGCACAGATGCTAATAGAAATACAAGTGCTGCCACACGCAGGGTGCTTAAGTCACTTAAATGCGAGCAGCTTGATCTGCCATTGCTTTTGAACCATCAGAGCAGACGACCACACCATGAATAGAGAACATTTTGTCATCTTAGGTTATGCTTCTCGCTCCCACACCTCCTGCAAGGGGACTCACAGATTTCTGCGAGCCACTGTGAGAATGAGGTCATTGTGCTGTATATTCGCAGGGAAGGTCTTGATTGGGAAAGGCTGGAAAATGCTTTCTAAAAACAATGCAGAAATTTTAGGAAAAGGTATCTTGAACATTATTGAACGTTCATTTAATTTGGTTATCCTTATCGTTTGTCTAATTTTAAATATTCTATTTAGTTCTCTATCATTACCAGACTCAATCCCTGGCAAATTACAAATGAAATTTCATGTTCTGCCTACACCAGCAAGTGCCTCTGAGGGCTTGAGTCCTGTGCTGACTAATTTTTTTGTCAACTTGACACAATCTAAAGTCATCTAAGAGAAGGCAACCTCAATTGAGAAAAATGCCTCCATGAGATCAGGCTGTGGGAAAACCTGTGGGGCATTTTTTTAAATTAGTGATTGGGGTGGGAAGGCCCAGCCCACTGTGGGTGGCTGTCCTGGGTGCTATAAGAAAGCAGGCTGAGCAAGCATGAGAAGCAAACCAATAGCAGCACTCCTCCATAGCCTGTGTGTCAGCTCCTGCCTCCAGGATCCTGTCTGGTTTGAGTTCCTGCCTTGGCTTTCCTCAATAGACTGTAATTCAGAAAACATAAGCCAAATAATAGCTTTCCTCCCCAAGTGGCTTTTGGTATTGTTGCTTCATCACAGCAATGGTATCCCTAAGACAAGTCCTCTTGAGAACCAAAATTAAAAGACAATCTTCATACCTCTTTTTTGTTTTCTGTCTATATTAGAATGCAGTGCACCCTGAGATAGTGACTTGTCTTTTTTATTACTTTATAGTTAGTTCACAGAACAGTACCTGGCTCATAACAGGCACAACAAATACTGAGCGAGTTGTGTCATGTGATCCATATAAGCTTAAAATGATGTAACTGACCCAGATGAGTGCTCCAATCTTTACATTAATCACTAAGAAGGACCATAAGCATTTTTAGGAATGATGCAGCTATTGATCAATGTTTTGAACATGAAGGAGGAGGTGATGGTTAATGTACAGTCCTTGGATTTTAAATACTTCAGCTTGAAGTCTGGTTTTAGCAATTACCACCAAATGAAAGTGGGCAATGACCTAACCTCTGACATTGTGTCCTTGACTGAAAAACAGAGAAAAAAATACGATTTCACCAAGATACTGTGAAAATGAAATTACATCTATAAAAACAATTCCTAGCAAACAGGATAAGAACATGTTAGGTGCTGGTGGTGTCTAGGTGTTTGGTATCGGATCACTATGCATTTATTTCTCTCCCCTGCCCTTCTTTTCCCCTCTCATCCTCAAATTGCTTTTATACAATGTCCCTCCCTACTTCTCAGACTATACGATTTGAATAAAACTTCAGAACTAGATTTTAATCAGTTTGAGCCTACATAACCTGGACATCATTTCCCTGGGAACATTCTCTTGTAAGAGGTGACTAGTATCTTAGAATTACTGAACTCTGACATTAGCCAGGCATGGCGGTGCACATCTTTAATCCCAGCACTCAAAAGGCAAAGGCCAGCGGATCTCTGTGAGTGAGGACAGTCTGCTCTACAAATGGAATCCAGGAGAGCCAAGGCTCCACAGAGAAACCCTGTCTCAAGAAACAAAACAAAGAAGGAAAAGAAAGAGAAACCCCTTGAATCTTTTGGGAAATCTTCTAGGTGGTTTTCAATAGGCCATTAGTATGGGATTTGTATTTTTTAGAGAATGTATTATTTTGGGGTTTTGTGTTGTTTTTACTTCTTAATTAAGATTTGCCCATCTGGAGTTAGTTTGTTGACTAAGTTTTTCATATCTTTTTTATTCAAGTCATTTGTCTTTCAGTAGGAGTATTTACAATGTCCATAGCAGAGTTGGGATGCTAATTTACTGTTTGGTATTTGAACTACAGCCTCTATCCCATGCCTTCTGCTTATTGGCTGCAGTCTGGTGCTGCCAGCATTTTGGTCAAGGAGCTTGGAACAAGTTTGCACTGGCAGTGTGCACTGGTCCTGTGTCTTAGAGCAGAGAGGGAACAGGAGAGTCGCAGTCAGGCAGCCGCAGGGTTCTGCTGAGTTCTAAAGGAAGTGAGTAGCCTGGGTCTCCCCAATCCCCCTGTGCTATGTGGAGAGTCCCTTGTGGGGAGCATGCCAAGAGAATCCCAAAGGGAGGGAAAGAGGCCATGAGGAGGCTGGAGTCCTGACAAGCAGCCACTGGGAGGAATGATGGAGGGGGACTCTGGAGGGATTAGCTCAGGCTAATGCAAACATTGCTGAGGAAGATGAAAACATGATGCCAAGATCTGCCCTTGTGTATTTAGAATTCCTATGGCTTTAATTAAGCCATAAATCTAGGTTCTCAAAGCATTTGGTTAACATTTAAAAGAAACCATACAGTAATTCCAACTCTAGAGTCTACACCTTTAGAGATATGCAAATGTAGTAATGAAGCACTTCAAGCTACTAGTAACATTAATTAAAAAAAAATCTAGACCCACTTGCATATGTTCCCTCAGAGGGGTTAAGAATGTAAGTGCCTTTGCGATTGACAGAAACACTTTGCTAATGTTCATGTGGTTGACACTGATTCTCTTTTACCAATCAGAAGTTCTTACACAGATACTGAGATAGCCCGTTAGTGACAAAACTCCATTAATTTTCCAAATTAGGAAAAGATTATTTAAATCTGTTTGATATGGATAGATAAGATGGCTCAGCAAATAAAGGAACTTTCCACACAAGCCTGGCAATCTAAGCCCAATTCCAGAACTTACATAAAGGTAGAAGAAAAGAGACTGAACTCCACAGAGCTGTCCTCTGGCCTCTACATAGGCACCATGACATATCCACACACACAACTGTGTGTGTTACATGATGAACATAATGTATGAGGAAGGATAAAGAATTTTAAAAAGTTCTTTGCTGTTTGCTGAAGAAAAGAATGAAAATTATAACAGGATGTAGAAGGCTATCACTCTTGAAGGTCATTTGTGGGATGGTAGGGAAAGGCACAAAAGTGTGCAGTGGTTCAAGATCTGTTGAGGCCACAACCTGACACCGGGTGACCTCTGCTTAGTCAGCAGACAATACTTGGGACCTACAATAGCACTAGAGCCTGAAATGCAGCATAAAACAACATGCTCAGGCTCTGAGAACATGCTTATGCTTATGCTCACTCACTGTTTCAGCATCATCTGTAGGTCATGACATCCTTCTTCCTAAGCCTCCAGATGTAGCCTTCCACATACCCTGTTTCTAAAGAAATTTGGATTCCTATACCAAAATGTTTGCGTGAACTTTCATAGGATAATCTGCATTTGACCATCACTGACCTATATACTCTAAGCTTACCAATGTACCCAAATCACTATAGAATTATACATTAAAAATAAAGGGCCTTAAAAAAACAATGAACCTTGCTAATGCCATATAACAGAGTCCTACTTTCCAATAACCAGCAAGAAAATACTGATACATATTAACTGTGAGCTGAAAATCATCATGGTATGAGAAAAGCCAAGATCAAAGGCTATACTACACTGTAATACGCATTTACTGGCATTCTAGACAAGACAGTTTTATATAGAGACCCAAGCACATGAAGAGGCGATAGAAGGAGACTGACAGCAAGGGGGCGTGACCGAACTTGCGGGAGTGACGGGGGTGTTCTATGTTAACTATGGTGGTAGCTACATGCTGTGTATCTTTCAAACCTCTGAAATAATTAGTCAACAAAGCGTATCTTGTCGTCATTTAAGTCAGCTTAAGTTTTAAAAGGACATAAAAAGGAAACGAGAAAAATGGCTCAGCAGTTAAGCAAGAGTACTGCTCTTTCAGAGGACCGAAGTTCGGTTCCCAGCATCCACATTGGGCATCTCACAGCTGTCTTTAATTCCAGCTCCAGGGGATCCAATATCCTCTTCTGGAATCAGTAGATTCCTGCAGCCATGTACACATCCCCTTGTCACGCGTAAGTATAACTAAAAATAAATCTGTTTTTAAAGGATGTGGAAAAGGAATTCACTAGAGTTCTTAAAGTTTCTAAGAATGACCAGGGGTTATACCCTCCTTTAAGACAAGGGAATAATAACTGAAGAATAAGATGGAGGTGTGGAATTGACAGCAAAGTGGAAATAGCATTACTGCCTAAAACAATTGTCGGAACTGTGTCACAGAGTTACTTCTTCCCCGCCCCTCCTCCGTTCTGGCTCTTCAGAAAAGGGCCTCTCAGAGATCTCAACCCGCCATCGCATATAGCAATAAGACTAAGTGCCGGCCTTGCTAGGCCACAGAGGAGGACATGGCAGCCATTCCCGAAGAGACCTGGTAAGCTAGAGTTAGATGGAAGGGGAGGAGGTCCTCCCCTATCAGTGGAAAGGGGCAGGGAGGAGATGAGGGAGGGAAGAGGGGATAGGGAGGGAATGCGGGAGGGGGCTATGGCTGGGATACAAAGTATATAACCTGTGATTAATATAAAATAAAAATGTTAAAATTCAAAATAATAATAATAAAAACACAAAAATTAAAAAATGCATAAAAAAAGACTAAGTGCCGGTCCTCATGTTAGGGCTGGACCAGCCAACCCAGTAGGACGGAAGGTTCCCAAAGACAGGCGGAAGAGAGAGCCTCTGCTCCCACTGTTAGGAGGCCCACAAGGAGACCAAACTCACAACTCTAACATATATGTAGAGGGTCTATCTCAGTCCCCTGCAGACTCCCTGGCTGTCCGTTCAGTCTTTTTAAGCCCCAGGCTGGTTGACTCTGTGGGTTTTCTTGTGGCATCCCTGATGCCTCCGGCCCCTCCCTTCTTCCACAGGGTTCCCTGAGCTCCGTCTGCTGTTTGGCTGTCGCTCTCTGCATGTTCCCATCAGTTGCTGGGTGAAGCCTGTTTGATGACAGCTGGGCTAGGCTCCGACCCAAGAGAACAGCAGAGTATCATTTTCTAGTCTGGGTCTCTGTGCTACCCAGCCTCTGGGCCTGGCCCTCAGGCAGTGCCAGGGATGGTCTCCCTTTCATAACATGTCTCAAGTGGGACCAGACATTGGTTGGCCACTCCCACAATTCTATGCTGCTTTTACCCCAGCACATCCTGTAGGCAGGACAAATTGAAGGTCAAAGGTTTTGTGGCTGGGTGGTGTCCCAATTCCTCCACTCAAAGTCTTGCCTGGTTACAGGAGATGGCCAGTTCAGGCTCCATATCCCCATTGCTAAGAGTCTTAGCTAGGGTCAGCCTCACAGATTCCTGGGAGTTTCCATTGCCCTCCATTTCTAGCTCATCCCAGATGTGCCATCCCCAGGGTCTAGTTGTCTCTTTCCCTATCCTTCCCCAACCTGACCCACTCACCTTGCCAGAAGCCCCTTCCCTCTGACCACCTGTGAAGTCTTCTCTACTTCCTTTTCACAGGGAGCTTCATGTATTCCTTCCTCGAGCCTTCTTTGTTACTTAGCTTCTCTGGGTCTGTGGACTGTAGCATGGTTATGCTTTCCTTTACAGCTAATATAGCATGGTTATGCTTTCCTTTACAGCTAATACACACTTATAAGTGCGTATATACATACCATGTTTGTCTTTCTGGGTTGGAGTTACATCACCCAGGATGATTTGTTTTCCATTTCCATCCATTTTTCCGCAAATTTCGTGATGCCATTGTTTTTAAGAGCTGAGTAATACTCCATTGTATGAATGTACCAGATTTTTTTCTATTCTTCGGTTGAGGGACATCTGGTTTGTTTACAGTTTCTGGCTATTACAAATAAGGCCCCTCAACGGAGGAATGGATACAGAAATTGTGGTACATCTACACAATGGAATATTACTCAGCAATAAAAAACAAGGATATCATGAAATTTGCAGGTAAATGGTGGGAACTGGAAAGGATCATCCTGAGTGAGCTATCCCAGAAGGAGAAAGATACACATGGTATATACTTACTCATATAGACATATAATATAGGATAAACCTACTAAAATCTGTACACCTAAAGAAACTAATCAAGATGGAGGACTCTTGCTAAAATGCTCAATCCCTATCCAGAAAGGCAAACAGGATGGACAAAAGAAGAAAGAGAAAACAGGGAATGAATCAGGAGCCTGCCACAGAGGGCCTCTGAAAGGCTCTGCCCTGCAGACTATCAAAGCAGATGCTGAGACTTATGGCCAAACATTAGGCGGAGTGCAGGGAATCTTACGAAAGAAGTGAGAAATAGTAAGATCTGGAGAGGACAGGAGCTCCACAAGGAGCACAACAGAACCAAAAAATCTGAGCACAGGGGTCTTTCCTGAGACTGACACTCCAACCAAGCACCATGTATGGAGAAAACCTAGAACCCCTACACAGATGTGGCCCACGGCAGTTCAGTGCCCAAGCGGGCTCTACAGTAATGGGAACAGGGACTGCCTCTGACACGAACTGAGTGGCCTGCTCTTTGATCACCTCCCTGAGGGGGGAGCAGCCTTACCAGGCCACAGAGGAAGAAAATGCAGCCACTCCTGATGAGACCTCGTAGACTAGGATCAGAAGGAAGGAAAAGGAGACCTCCCCTATCAGTGGACTTGGGGAGGGACACGGGTGCAGAAGGGGGAGGAAGGGAGGGATTGGGACGGGAGGAGGGTGGGAACTACAGGGGTATAAAAAGTGAATAAAGTGTAATTAATAAAGAATTTAATAAAAAAATTTAAAAAAACAAATAAGGCTGCTACAAAGATGTTTGAGTAAGTACGTGTCTATGGAATGGTAGAGTGCCTCTGAGGTATACGCCCAGCAGTGGTCTAGCTGGCACTTGGGGTGGATCGAGTCCCAATTTTTTGACAAACCACATATTGATTTTCAAAATGACCGTGCAAGTTTGTACTCCCACCCACAATGGAGGAGTGTTCCACTTGCTCCACATCCTCGCCAGCGTATGCTGTCACTTGGTTTTTGAATCTTAGCTATTCTGACAGGTATATGACAAAATCTTAAAGGGTTTATGAGCATTGGTTGGTGTTTTGCTGAATGTATATCTCTATGAGGGTGTCAGATGCCCTAGAACTGGAGTTAAAATCAACAGCTGTGAGCTGCCATTTGGGTGCTGGGAATTGAACCTGGGTCCTCTGGAAGAGCAGCCAATGTTCTTTACTGCTGATCCATCTCCCCCCAAAATAAAAGTTTTTAAAATTTATTCACTTTACATCCTGATTGCAGACCCCCTCCTCTCTTCCCAGGCTCCTTCCCGATTCTCCCCTCTTCCTTACCTCAAAGAAGGGGAAGATTCCCCATGGGTACCAACCAGCCCTGGCACATGAAGTCACTGCAGGACTAGGCGCATCCTCTTCCACTGAGGCCAGACAGGGCAGCCCAGTTAGGAGAATGGGTTCCAAAGGAAGGCATCAGAGTCAGAGAGAGCCCCTACTCCAGTTGTGGGGGAATCCACTTGAAGACCAAGCTGTGCATCTATTACATATGTGCAGCGTCCTATGTGTGCTCTTTGGTTGGTGGGTCAGTCTCTGTGAGCCCCCACGGGACAGGTTAGTTGACTCTGTAGGTCTCCTCTGCTCCCCCAATCATTCCCCCAACTCTTCCATGTGACTTCCTGAGCTCTGTCTAATGTTTGGATGTGTATCTCTGCATCTGTTTCCATCAGCTACTGAATGAAGCCTCTCAGAGGAGTTACGCTAGGCCCCTGACTACAAGCACTGCAGAGTAACATTAATAGTGTCAGGGATTGGTTCTCTCCCATAGGGTGGGTCTCAAGTAGGGCCGGTCTCTGGTTGGCCAAAAAGGTTTTATTTTTTTAAAAACCTCCTCAGCTATCTTTTTTTCAAAGACTGAAGCTTTAAAAGTTATCTTTATAGTCACTGACAACCTGGAATTCTCATTAAGTTGCTGTTCAGGCTGTAAATTGCTAAACTTCCTAGAGGATAATTTTGCATTATCAAAAAAAAAACAATTTAATGCAAAACTCTAGCATACTTCTAAGAATTATTCAATAAATATATGATTAAGTATTTAATATTATATACTACAAAATAATTGTAAGTAGAGCATAAACAACCTAAACACTCACTAATAGGAGCCTTAAGTAATTATTCTATATACATATGCTATAAAAATGGAAGAAAATTCTTTATGTACTAGTGTTGAACACTATCAGTGTCTGGCATGCTGGTATGCACCTATAATCTTAGCCACTTCAGAAGCTAAAGCAAGAGGAGCACAAGTTTGAGGCCAGCCTTACAAGACACTTTCTCAATTTAGGGACAAAGACAGAGCTGAGAATGTAGATGGTAAAAAAAAAAAACACTGACTTAGACTATGTCAAAAAAGAATATAAAGTCTTCAGTATATACCATATGAAAATGTAATGTATAGAATAACAGAATAGAATGTTACCATTTGTGTAAAAACATAGGAAAAAATATATGTCCCACCTGTTAATCCTCTAGAATGCACAGAAAAGCAAAAACAACTAAGCTGTTAAGATTGATAATTCTGCCTACATGGTAACACATGCCATTAATCCCTGCGCTTGGGAGTTATGGCAAGTCCAAGTTAAGTTTGGTTTGCACAGTGAGTTCCAGGGCAACCAGAGTTACACGTTGAGACCCTGTCTCAAAACAAACAAACAAACAAACAAAAACAATAACAAAAAAATTCAATAGATTTTTAAAGTGGGGCAGAGAACATAAAATTGAGTGAGTAGAGAGTTGGGGAAGTTGTAGAATGGGAATACAAAGATTAAAATAGTGTGAAATTTTCAAAGAATTAAAAAATATTTTTAAAATCTATGGTAAAATACACATAAAAATAAACTGTAGCACTTTAACCATCTCCGAGAGTTTACTTCAATGTCACCTTTTCCCAAAATTATTTTCATCTTACTAAAACTTGAACCATAAACCATAATTATCCATTTTCTCCTAGGACCTGGTAACAACTTCCTATCTATATGCATGTTACTACTGTGCCATCCTCCACAAAAGAATCACACAACATTTGTCTGGGGTTCTCAAGGTTCATCTGTGTTGTAGCATGCACCAGAATTTCCTTATGCTTTATGTTGACTAATATTCCACTGTGTACATATACATGCACAGTGTGTGTATGTATTTGTGCATGTATGTGTGTTTGTGTAAATGTACACCACATTCGGTTTATCTTTTCATTCATTGATGGATACGAGGGCTACTTCTGCCTTTTGATTGTTGTGAATAAATTTTGATTGAGGTGTACAAATATCAAGTCTTGCTTTTGACCCATTTGAGTATACAGTCATAAGTACAACTATGTAATTCTATTTTTAATAATTTTAGTAACACCATACTGGGGCTACAGACATAGCTCAACTTGCTATTCCAGAGGTCGTGAGTTCAATACCCAGCACTCACACAGCGGCTCACACACACCTACAACAGTAGTCCTATGCTCTCTTCTAGAGTGCAGATGTACATGCAGACAAAACGTTGCATAATAAAAAAAAATCTTTAAAAATGTTTAATTTTTAAAAAGCGTTTGGTCCCTTGATCATATCCTTTTACAAAAACAACAGCAATTCTATCCATATTAAAAGAAAAACCATCTTTTAAACTGAAAGGAGGAAATACGGATATAAACATGTTTTTGTTTTAATCCCAGGTGTGGGATATGGGACTGATTCAGACTGTCCACAGAACCAGACTATTTGCCACATTTGGGCTCTGAGAGGAGCTCTTTGCCAGCTGCAGGTAGTTTAAATCTGAGAATTGTGGAGAGGGAATAAATGCCAGAGCACAAAGAGTGTTGGGGAGCTCAGAGAAAGGACAAGGATGATGCTGCTCCCCACCCCTGATACAGTAACAGTATCAGAGTTCAGATCTTCAGACCCATGTGAAAGCTGAGTGAGCATGGAGGTCTAAACGGGGAATCCCGAAAACAAGCTAGCTAGGTAGGCTTCAAAAACATGAAGTTTCAGGGTCAGTAAAAGGACCTCCCTCAGTGTATAAGGTGTAGAGTGGTCAAGAAAGATACCTGAAGTCAACCTCCAGCCTCCAAATGCACATACACTGTAGTATGAGGGTCCCAGAATAACGACTCTTGAGACTCAATTATTATTTTACACAAACTTCGATCATATAGCTAGGCTCTTCTCTGACTAGCTCATAACTTAAAATAACCCATTATACTAATCTTTAAGTTCTGACACGTGGCTGGTTACCTGAGCTCAGGCACCATTCATCCATCTTCCTCACATTTTGGCAGCTGAATCCAACATGCCTGGCTCTATCCCAGAATCTCTTCTGCCTGCCAAAGTCCCACCTATGTCCTGCCTCTGCCATAGTTTTTTTTTAATTGACAGGTGTTACATCCATACAATATACAAGAGATTCCTTCTACAGTGCACACACGCACATGCCCCACACATATGTAAATACAAATGCATACATATTATACACACAGACATATTGGGAAGAGAATAAGCAATCCTTTGGTTGCCTAAGTCTAGAGGAAGGAGCTGGTATTGAATACTGATAGGCTGAAGGGAATTAATGGGGAGGTGGTAATATCTGAAAAATAGGGCTAGGGAGACAGTTCAATTGGTAAAGCATTTGCCATGAAACCATGAGGACTTAAGTTTAAGCTCCAGAACTCATAAAAATCTGGGCATTGCATATGGCATGCACTTGTAACTCCAGTACTGAAGAAACGGAAACAGTGGATCCCCGGAGCTCATCAGCAAGCCTGCCTAGACTAGCTGGTAAGCCTTGGTGCCAGACAGAGACCCTGTCTCATTAAACAATATGTACAGTTTCTGGGGAATTGCTTTGCAAGGTAACTCACACACACAAACACACACGGGGTGGGGGGTGGCTTGTAGTGATGGTAACCCAATTACACAAGTTTCCTAAAATCACAAATTTGTCTTACCCAGAAGAGAGAACTACAATATATGGATTGTGTTTGTGCCAGATTCTCTAAACCTGACTCTGAAAAATAGTCTCAAAATACTTCAAAATAGTCAAAGAAGTCTGATTGTACACTGGATGATACTAAAATTGTTATATTATTGGAAACACATGACATGTTTGTCCATGATTTTAGAGATGCTTCTGAAATATGGACTACCTCAGACATCCCTCAATTTGCCACAGCAGCGGCAACAGAGCAGTGAGTGAGCAAAGCTGTGAGAACCACTGCACCTGGAGATATGGGACTTCATTATACTATTTTCTCTGCATTGCTGGTTGAATTTTTCTATGATTAAAAAATCAATGGCTACTGTGACACCCATAAATCCAGTCAACACCGATTTCTGTGATTCCATAACATTGCCA
This sequence comes from Pachyuromys duprasi, assembly GCA_028658305.1. Lineage (NCBI taxonomy): Eukaryota > Metazoa > Chordata > Mammalia > Rodentia > Muridae > Pachyuromys > Pachyuromys duprasi. Next base: position 1,226,415 of record CM053750.1, on the reverse strand, counting down.
ACATGTAACATACCACATCATCACCATTTTAAGTAAGTTTCCATTTTTTTAAATTATTTTAAGTCTCAAAGTAAAAGTGAAATTTTTAACCTTCAAGTCACCATTTGAAACTTAAAAATATTAACCTTAATTATACAAACCTTCTCTGTGTTTGGGGTTCCTTTTGAGGGTTCTTCCTACTAGCTCAGTCGATCCTGTGTTCATTACACACTTTGTGCTGCACAGGGCATGAACTAATCCTTCAGGACTCATCCAGGGTAAGCATGCCTGGTGCCAGAGCAAGCTAGCCACGCCTTTTCAGCTGCTTTTCCTTTGTGCACAGCTGCAGGCTTACCGTACACATCTGCATGAGAACTCCAGAACCATGCTCTGAATTGTAACTAGTGCAGCAGGACATCTGACAGGGCCCTCGGGATTCTGATGTGTCGTCTGCTTTAAGATCTCCAGGGAACGGAGGATGCCCTAGGGAGAACATGAAGCTAATATCAGTTCAGGCTTAGAAAAGCTGAAAGTGTTAGGCAGATGCTTCCTAAAACATGCACTTTACCTCAGATCACGGCTGCGCTCCTCTTGAGCACTATAGCATCCCTCACATACGCACTCTAAGTGACCAAGGTGTAGACCCAACACTCACGGACAGACCCGTGTGGGGCCGCCCACTCTCGTTACTACAGAAAAAAATCACTGGCACGTTGATTTGAGCAGTAATAGGCAAAGATAACAGACAGGCTGCATTTACAATGCACAGCCCTCCCACTATGTACTCTCATATGGCCTCTTCCCCTCAGGTTCAAAAAGGTTTTATGAGCCAGGCACGGTAGCCCATGCTTTTAATCCCAGCACTCAGGAAGCAGAGGCAAGTGGATCACTGTGATTTCGATGCCAGCCTGGTCTACAAAGCAAGTCGGGAGAACCAGAGCTACACAGAGAAACCTGTCTCAAAAAAGTTTTGTATGAAAATATAGAAAGAAATTTGGAGAGATTTCTCAGTGATTAAGAACATGAGCTGCTCTTCCAGAGAACCTGGATTCAATTCCCAGCACCAGCATGGAAGCTCATAACTGTCTGTAACTCTATTTCCAGAGGATCCAACATCTTATGGAGGATGCCACAGGAATGCAAGTGGTACACAGACAGACAGCAGAAAAACTGTAGACAGACAGACAGATAGATATACAGTTAGGTATCTATCTATCTATATGAGAGAGCAATATGGAGAGAAAAGTTCGTACCCACACAGCTTCCCTCACAGGTCCTCTGGGACACTGGGTGCCCCATACATTGCTTATTCAACAGCTAAAGCACACAGCAAACTCCTGTGAGAAGTTTGAGCAAGAAGCTGAGCAACTTGATGCTCTACCTCTCTGTCCTGGAATGCTTTGAGTAGCACTGTCCAGAAACAACTTTCTGCAAGCTAGCCACATACAGTAGCCACTGAACACATGTAGGTTTTAGGCACTTAACATATAAATATTGTGAAGCTGGAGAGATGGCTTAGTAGTTAGGAGAATTTGAAGCTCTTTCCAAAGAGATGGGTTCAATTCCCAGCACCCACGACTCATAGCCACCTGTGGCTCCAGTTCCAGGGGCTCTGACACCGTCTTCTGGCCTCTGCCAGTGCGGGCAGACATGCATGTACTCAAAACATCCACACATATAAAATAAAAATAGTACATCTCCTTAAAAATGAATATTGTGACTGGGGAACTTTTATATTGTTATACTTATATTTGTGTGTGCATATATGTACGTGTGTGTGGGTGCGCGCATGCGTGTATGTGCACGTCAGAGGTTAACTCAGGTATCTTCAACTGCTCCCCACCTTATATTTTGAGACAGGGTTTCTCATAAATGCAGCTATATTGGCTGGCCATCGAGCCTCCTGTGTTTGCCCAATCCCATCACTTGGATCACTGATATGTAAACCAAATAGACTCTTTTCTCCAAGTTGCATCACAGCAATAGTAACCCTAACGCAGACAAAAAGCAATAATCTCTTAACATGTGCCCAAAGCAAGCTCCACGTAAAAGTTATCCTTTGCAGTTCTGCCTAAAGGGAAAATTCTCACCATAACTTCAAATCTGAAATGTCTCATAGCATATGAACAGTTCTCAGAGATGCTGAAAATGATGCTCTTCAGTCTTCCATCAGGGAAATCTGAGAGAGATGGTTTCCTGGCAAGCATGTGCTCCTCTCTCTACTGTGGGAGACAATCTAGTCACTGGAGTTTCCAAGAGTGGCATATTAACTCTTCCAACATACCAGGGCACCATTTACCAAATTACCTTTTTGAAGATACTACATGGTCCCCCAGTCCTTTGGAAAGGGTAATTAGCCTCCCATGGGTGATGAGTTTATTTGAAGTGAGCTCTGTGCCCACCACAAGCCATGGATGATTTCTTTTTGTGAGAATGAAAACATGTTTCTTGCTGTCAGAAGTGAGTGATTTTTTTTTCATTTTGATTTTCATACAACTCATATTCATATTCTCTCTCTCTCTCTCCCTCTCTATCTCTATCTCTCTGTGTGTCTCCCCTGCCTATATATCTCGCCTGGTTTGCTTTCTGTTGCTGTGATAAAGGCCGTAACTTCAAAACCCATTTGGAGAGGAAAGGGTTTATGGTGTACATAGCCTAATCACCGTTCATCATTGAGGGAAGCGAAGGCAGAAACTGAAACAGGAACCTGGAATCAAAAACTGAAGCCAAGACCATGAAATAACATTATTGGCTTGTTCCTCATGGCTCTCTCAATTTGCCTCTCAATTAGCCTTTTTTTAATGTAATTTATTTATTTTTATATTAATCACAGGTTAGGTACTTTGTATCCCAGTCGTAGCCCCCTCCCGTATTCCCTCCCACTCTCCCCATCCCTTCCTCATCTCCTCCCTGCCCCGCTCCAAGTCCATTGAT
>CM053750.1:1194853-1223002 GCA_028658305.1 Pachyuromys duprasi | reverse complement strand
CTCTGTCAGATGTAGGGTTGGTGAAGATCTTTTCCCAGTCTGTAGGCTGTCGTTTTGTTTTGATGACAGTGTCTTTTGCTTTACAGAAGCTTTTCAGTTTCATGAGGTCCCATTTATTGATTGTTGATCTTAGAGCCTGTTCAATTAGCATTTTTATACAACCCAGTATCACCTTTCCAGGTGTGGTACTACCCACAGTGGGCTAGGTCCTCCCTCATCAATTATTATTCAAGAAAATGCCCCCAAGGCTGGCCTACAGGGTGATTTGAGGAAGATATTTTCTCAATTGAGGTTCCGTCTCCCTAGATGACTAGCTTCTAGTTTGTGTCAAGTTCACACACACACAAACACAAATCGGTACCAAATTAAATATGTTGGGAACTTACCAACGATCTGTAACACATAAGCACTATATCAGACTATAAATTACTATTAAAATTAGTCCAGAAAATGACCCATCATGCCTTGCCCTGATCATTAGAGACGAAATCTAGCTAACGTCTCCATATTTGGGAAGATAGCAGATTAGTCAGTGATGATATACATTAACATCCAAATATGCTTTATAGATCTAAACATGAGACCCAGAAACACTGCAGCAAGATGGACAAGGACAACCTAACTGATACCTTACTGTCCTATAAAACTCACCTCCTTCAGGACACCTTGCCCAGAAATTCATCCTACTTCTTTGGGTTTCGGTTGCATTTAAGATTTGTGTCAGAGTAGTTAGCAATTTTCAACCCATTAAAAATACCAGGAAAAATTAGTTTTAAGTATGTTTGTCTTATCACCCAATTATATGGGAAGCTCTTTTACAGCTCGAATATCATATATTTCTCTTGCACCCCTACCTGTGTGCCATGTTAATAAGCACAAAATTTGTTATTGGTTTGTCAGCATAAAAAAAAACATGTTAGATGAGAAACCTGAGGGAATTCGTCATGAAGAAAATAAGATGGTGGATAGATGAGTTCAGCTCATGGAGTACCCATGTGTGCCCACTCGAGCATGTGGCTCTGGGAGGCCTTGCCCTTCTCCCGCATTCCCTCTGCCTCGCTCAAAACCATTAGATGTCATTGCTAAAGCCAGCCACCAAGGTCTAGTCCCTTATTTGACCATTTCCTCCTCCTGAGGCTGACACCAAGGTCCAGTTATCCAAGTATTGAAATCCAGCAATCAAAAGCCCCCATTGGCTGCCTAATTAAAACGCCTGATTAGAATTAAACACCTCATCCTAACAAGGAGTTTCCCCTTTTACCTTTACAAACCATGTAGCAATGGCCACATCTGTCTCCGTTGTCGTCTGGGACAAACACCCTCTCCCTTGCCCCTTCCTCCGCCTCCTTTGTTCTCTTCCCCTCTCCCCTATCCTCTATCTGCCGTCTTTGGTCCTCATTCCCTGCACTCTGTCCCTTTGAGGCAAATAATCTCCTTTGTGCTGCAGACTTTGTCTTGGGGTTCTTGAGGTTCCCCCCAGTACCCACATTTGCTGGACTCTTACAATCAGGAGAAGCAGATAGACCTTGTTCTCACTGCACCAACCGAAGAAGTTTCTGGGCCAAACCATTAAGGCTAACTCACAACTTTCTAGCTTTCTCTCACCATCAGAAAGAACCTTGAAGGCACCTTACCTTCCCAAATTCCAACAGCTTACACCACTGACTCAGCAATGGCAAGGGCTGTCTCTAGAGTTCTTTGTCACAGCCACTGGCTGTGCTGAGCTGTAGGCATGAAGTTTATCTGGTAATCTACTACAGCCACAAAGGGAAATACCAACTTAGGAAGGCGTTCATTAACAAGTCTAAAAAAACATAAGGTGAGACTTTAAATGCGGACCCAAGAGGCAGACTAGCCTTAATAAAAGAACTTCCCTACAGCAGGACAAAATGAGACCTTGTACTCAATCACAGCCTACAAGACCTCTTGCTGAGAAAAATTTTAAAGGGTAGCTCTGGTCATGAATCTGAATTAGATGATTTTAAAGACCCATTCAGGTCAGATGTGGTGGCGCACACCTCTGATTCCAGCACTCGAAGGCAGAGACAGGAGGATCCCTGTAAGTTTGAGGCCAGCCTGGACTACATGGTAAGTTCCACAACAGCCAGGACTACACAAAACCAAAAACAAACAAACAAAAAGGTCCATTCAAATGCTAAGATTTTATGTCTTTGATTAAGAATGTGTTTAATTGATGCAAGGGGAAAAAAGGAGAAATGGCCTATCCTGAGTTGTAACTACTTCATGTCATACCAAACCAACACCAAGAGACCCCAACACTAAAATCCTTCAAGGGCTGACAAGAAGCACATCTGAAACACTGGGGGACACAGGATCCACTCCCTGTGCACAATCAGGTCTTTCCCCTCCATCAGCAATACCACCTTTCTTCAAGTATGCAGTGATCTTGAGAGTTTCTTGCCACATCAGCTGGAGCTCACAAGGCAACAAGGTCACTGATAGAGACTTCGTACCCAGTAAAGAGGTTTCTGTGTGGCTCACTTTAACCATCAAGAACTAACCTCTAGACGAATGAGATTCACAAAAGAGGTGTTCCTGGACCCTTGGAACTTTTACTTTACACAGCTACCATGTCCCTCATATAATTACAAATTTAGGTATTTCCTTCCCTGAGAATCTGCTAAGAAGGATGTCTCATGTCACACACAGTATTGCTGAATAATCGGAAGACTTGGAGAACTATCTCTGCCATTTGCTGTGTGACCTTTAGCAAAACATTTGGCTTACATGAGTCCTAATTTCATCACCTACACAATCAGGAATATACTTTACCTGTGTATCCTGATTTAAATGAGATCATGTGCTCTATAAACCAGATATGGATTCAGATGTAAGGGACTGAAGGAAAAATTGTGAAATAAACACCCTCTGAAAATACTATTTCTAAATAAGAATTGGAATATCTAAGGCAGAATACATGACATTAAAAGAAATCAAAAAGTAATAATCCCAGAGGCAAAAATGTTTCAAGTTTGAGGACAATGAGACCCTCTCACAAATTTTGTCTAATTAGACAAGAATAGTTTTAAGAAAGGTCAATTCACTGACTTCAGAATTTTATGATTCTAGTATGTGTGCTGTGTTGTCAGTTTCTTAGGATTTTTATTTTAATGTCCTAGGAATCATATATAATCCTTTTAGTGTTAAGGATTTCTACAGTTTTTAGTCTGACCTTCAGTTTATCTTAAATAGATTCAGTAAGTACTGTGAACAAAAGAATAGAAAGCCCTATGACATTCCAGTGAAAGAACATACATACATACATACATATATATATATATATATTATATAAAGAACATATGTTGCATATGTCATGCAGGTTGATTATGTATTTCCTGGCACCTGTGAGTTATTTCAGAACAGGACTGAGTGAGATTATGGCAGCAAGTGCAACTGCAACAAGTGTAACACAAATCAAGTGTGGCCTTAAAGATGGAAACTGGGGTATGTGAGACACCGGATCATGAGAACAGAAGATGCAGCTCAGCTACACAAACAACTAATTGTATCTGCTTAACGACTATGACATCACCAAAATCGGAAAAGGTTCCTCGGTGTGGCTCATACCTGAATTTTCTTAATGTTTTTGTATAGGAAATCTCATAAACCCACACCTTGTTTTGACAGTGCGTAACTGAAAAACGAAAACAAAGGCATTGTTCTGCTTCTCTGCTAAACAGACTACAGTTCCTTTGCTGAATACCCTGCACTGACGAGAGCAGAAAGCCAGGCAGGGAGTGCCCCCCTTTGTTGCTGCTTTGGTTTTTTAAAATGAAGCATAATTTCTGTATTGGATATGAAGATGGGTTTACAGCTATTAGCCATCATATTAATAATTTAGGAAAGACATGCCCAATCACTTGTGTTCTTTCAATTCCCTATGAACACAGCTGCAACCCACATCAGAAGCGAGAATGAATGGATATTTTTCAGATGAGATATTTGGGCTGAATTATTAGGGTAGCCTGTACTACAAAATTACTAATAAACACTGCTTCTGGCTCAATTTAGCCTGAACTCAGTGAACCCAGCCAATGGTGACAAATCAAAAACTCTGAAATACTCTATGAATGAATCTAACTAATCAAGGAACCCTGTAGGAAGTAGATGCCAGGATTAATGAGCCAGTAGTTTCACCATGCCATGCTGTTATTTCTTCACATAAATGCCCTCAGATGAGATTATCTTTATGTCTGAAAGGAAGAAAGGAAAGGTTATATTCTTTCAACTGAAAGGTTAACTACTGCCATTAGTAGGGTACACATCTGTGTGACCTGAGCTTTTTCTTTATCCCAAAAATTAAAATACAAGGTCCACCAAACAGATTAAAACACATTTTCATTTCCCAGAAACAAAGTCATAGAGAGCAACAAATAAAAATCACCCCAGACCTGAAATTTCATCTCTCTTTCTTCTGTGTATCCATATTTGTAAGTCCTTTGATCTACCCAAATTGCTCTGAATCCTATTTATATTCAATATCTAACATCATCTTTAGCAGGTTGCATTCCTGTGTATTTTTCATCAACAAGTAAATGCAACATCATTATTACATCAATACTCAAATGATACATAGGATACTTAGTGCCAATTTTGAGAAGAAAATTAAGATACAAGGATAAATATGTATATTAAAATGAAGCAATCATATAGTTATGTCATAATGGACTGACTTTTCTGGCTAGCATGTGGTGACAGATGTCAAACAGGCTACTCAGCAAACAGCACACTTCATCAGAGGCTAGACAGCCAGCATGCTGTACTCATCTAGCTTGCACTCTGATATTTTACACCATTAGTTGTTCCTTACTAACTTTAATTAGTCACAGCGTTAACAAACTGGAGTCAGGAGTTGCTTTCAATAATGACTGAAAAGAATATGAAATATTATTCTGTTGGGTTTTCTCTCCCTCAAAAGGCAAAAATCTTTCATGCTTATAATTGAGAGTCTCAGTCTCTGCTTTTATCTTTGTTAAACTGTCAACCTCAACATTTTGGCCCAGTTAGCCTTCTCCTACCCTAATGGCACACGCAACTTTAAAATGTTCAGGATTAATACAAAAAAAAAAAAAACCTATTGCCATGAAAACAAATATTATTCCAGAGTCAGGTCAACAGAAAAACTCTGTATACTTTTTTTTATGTTGACAAATAACCACTCTACTACAAAATATAAGTGTCTTTAAAAAGCTCTATCACTTTAGTTGATTTGCAACTTCTCATCAGTGTTCTGAGTTAGCCCATTTTTTTTAAATGAAAGATCTTATTTCCCTGGCCTTTGAGAAACACAAATTTTTAAGATTCCATTTAACATCCTTTATTGCATTCCTACATCATAAAGTTATGCTTTATAGCAACATAAAAAAGCTGTAAAATTAGCATCCTTGTAAACAACCTTCCTTGCTCACTGGTGAAGCCATCAGTGATCTTTTAAATGCAACTTGATATTATGATATCCAAAAGTTTTTTAAGGATTAGCATAAGAGAGACCATAGGACATGTAAAAAAAATACTCTCCATCTCCTGATGCTTTATAAGATATGAAGGTTGTCCTTAATTTTAGGAAACATTCCAAAAGTACAGAAATGTCCCATTTTTGTTTGGCATAATGTGCAAGGCTGAGCCCTAAGGATGCAGATGCAGGAGAAGCACCTCAAGTTCCAGGCCAGCCTGGGCTACATATTCAGACCCTGTCTCAAAACAAAAGGTTTTAATATGAAACCCAAAATTAGCGATAGAATTACCTTCTCTTAATATATTCATGTTTCTTTAGGAAATGTGCAACTGAAAGACCCTTCAAAATCATCTAGATAAAATCCCTTACGTAGTATGAACATATGCTTTTCTTTATCATAGAAAAGCCTTCCTTTCTGCCTTTACCTTTAAGGAGATCCTTTGTGTTCTGGTTGTTGGGTAATGATTACATGTAGTTCTTAAGGTTCACATTTAGCCCTGTGGCCCAAAACTGTAATTCTGGATAAGGGTGTTTTTAGGGTTTACACTCTGGCAACCAAATGAGAAATCCTCCCATGGGAAAAGGGGTGCCCTCTCAATGCCTATAACGACCATTAGATTTCATATTGATCTGGTTAGTTTTCCAAAGCAAGGCTGTGGTATCGATTTGCCTCCAAGTCTAAAACACGCCGGCGATCTCCCCTCGCAGACTATGGAAGAAACAGCAATTGTTCCCGTGCCTTGAGGGACATCCACGGAGCACGTGGCTGAACTAACTTCGAGGTTAGCTGCCACCAAGCATGGACTCTGAGAGAAAACCGGAGCAGGGCCGCAGGGGATGCCCCCAGGAGCCACCAGGCGTCACGGGGCACACACCACCTCTTCGGATCCCTCCTTTGCACCCGGGAGGGTTGTCCAGGCCGTTGGAAACAGAGCGTAGGATGGGGACTGAGGCCGGCAGCCGCCTTACCCACAATGCACTTGGGGAGCTGCGCCCAGCGAACAAGGACCGGGCAGGGCCTTGGGCCGAGCTCCCCGCTCTCGAGGCCGAGAGGTTTCAGCCATGACCTCCTCCTGCCCACGGCCCTCACCTCACGCGCGTGCAGTCCACGAGGGGCGCCCACCGCGCCACCTCCCGACCGAGCCAGTGGCACAGCTTGACCCTGCGCTGCCGTGCCCCCAGCCCGGTGTTAGGCCCAAAGCCTCGCGAGAGCCTGAGCTCGCGTGGAAAGCTCGCGGCCGGGCTTGGGCTCCTGACACAGGCCGTGCAGGCCCGGCTCCGCGTGGTATGCAGCGTTCAGTCTTGCTGTGGAGGCGTCACAGTGCGGTCCAGAAAGTAAATCCAAGTCTGCTGCAGGGGTGAAGGGCCCAGGCGCCCCGGCCACCACCTCCCCTCCTGAGGCTCGCCCTCTCCCTCCTCTCTGAGAACCGCCTCCCCCACCCCCTGCAGTCAAAACCCATCATTCTCTGTGTCACATACTGAAAATGATTTTATTTTATCCATTTACATTTGACTTGATATAAACTTGTCCGGAAAAGTCAAATAATATGCTTTATATTAGCTCAAACATTTATTAAGAAAACCAAATTCCATAAAGAAGCACAGACAATAAGTTAAAACATATCACAAATTGACCAGTATGTAACAAGAATGCTTTATCTACACCAAACATCCTATTTCACAGGTTTGTTCATTCTTAGAAAGCGCTTCTGTTCTCTGGGTTTGGATTTGACCAGCACATGCAGAAAGAGCTGATTGTGTTTCTCTGTACAAAGTTGCAGGGTTGTAGATGTCCGCCTGCACCCCTTTGGCGGCCGGCAGGAGGCCGAGGGGGCGCGAAGGACGCGGTAGGACGACCACAAAACAACAAAGGGCACAGAGCAGCGAGGAGAGAAAAACGGAAAAGGAAGCAAACGAACACCAGTCCTGAAGGAATCTAGAAAAGAGGTGTGGCTTTTGCTTTTACAAAAGGAAAAAAAAAAATCCTTCCAAGTGTATTTTGTTCTTCCTATAAAGGCCTATCAAAACGGGAAAGGCCACCTCTTCACCACACAAGTGCTTTAGTCTGCTCCAGCCACCCAGTCCGCTGGCATGTTCCTCCTGAGAAGCCTTCCCTTCTATCCCCTCACACAGTTGTGCTTAAGAAAACAAAACCCGAGCTATAACGAAAGCGGCATTTTGCAAGCCAATAGAGGGTTGCGTGGACGTGGCTGGAGAGACGGGGTAGGGTGGTGGTCCGGGAAAGAAAGAGAGGAGTTCGGAGAAAGAATACAGGGATAAATCAAAGTACATCAGCTGGGCCCTCAGATGAGGCGGTTGGTAGCAGATGCTTGTCCACCTTTAAGACAAAAATCCCTAACATTGTGCTGCACCTAGAACACGTCCGTGTGTGGCCAAGGTGCACGGTCCGTGCGCGCGCGCGCGTGTAGTGTCTGAACGTGAGCTATGGTGCGAGTGTGTGTGTGTTTCTGCCCACAAACCAGTCCATTGGTGTCTGATTTCAGATCCTGAGTCGACTCCCTGGTAAGTAAAATGGCGGGAAGGATGCTTTCTGCCGGGCGCGGGAGCAGGGGTGCGAGGCTCGCGGAGAGACGGAGCCCGAGGGGCGGCGCGGGCGAGGCGGGGTCACGGGCACAGGGGTAGCGACCAGAGCGCGGCCGGGGTCGCCGCCAGGCAGAGGCCGGGAGGAGGGCACGAGCACGACCTGGGCGAGCGGGCAGCGCGGGGCGAGGGGAGCGGGCGAGGGGGGGCGGGGCGGCCCGGCGGGGGCGCCGGGAGGACCGGGGGCGCCGGGCGGGCTCTGGGCGGGGGAGGCGGCTCCCGGGCTCCCGGGCGGCGGCGGCGGCGGCGGCGGCGGCATTAGGTGAAGCTCATGGAGACTGTGTGCTCGAGCGCCTTGCGGCGCAGGGAGGCGATGCTCGTGCCCCGCCACACGTCGCTGCTGTCCGGGGAGCTGCAGAGCTGGGGCGAGCCGGAGACGTTGCTGGGGCCGGGGAGGGAGGCGGGCACCATGCCGGGGAAGGCGGGCTGGTAGAGGTGCGACTGCAGCCCCGCGCCGTTGGAGCCCGCCAGGCTGTTGGACAGGCCCATGGAGTTGGGCGGCGGCCCCGCGGCCAGGCTGCACTGGGACAGCGACTGCGCCATGGCCTGCTGGCGGCCGAGCGCGGGCGGCAGCGGCAGCTGGGACACGCCGGGCATGGCGGCCGCCGCCCAGCGGGTGTCGTTGGCGTGGAAAGAGCACAGGCTGTCGCCCATGGCGGCGGCGGCGGCGGCGGCGGCCGACGGGAACTGGGGCAGGCCCGGCGTGGGCAGCAGCGTGCCGGGCGCGCGGAACACGTTGGTGGTCTTCTTGCGCTTCTTCCACTTGGCGCGGCGATTCTGGAACCAGACCTGCAGCGGGCGGGGTGGGGAGACAAGAACCCACGGGGTTAGCGAGCCGGGCCGGGGCTGCACACCGCCGCCCAGCCCCTGGCTGGACCGGCGCTCGCTGCGGGCTCGGCACGCCCCGCGCCCAGCGCGAGCTCGGCTTCGCCGCCGCCGCGGAGCGACGGGCGTCCCTTGGCCGCCACCCAGCGCAGACTCCCGCGCCCTCACGTCGCGGGGCGCTCCAGCGAGGAACGCACGGGGCAAACAGCACCGCGGCTACCTCTAGGTGCAGCGTTCGCCACCCCTTACACTCTGGCCGATTCTGTGCATTGCGCAGAGGCACCCGTCTGCAAGCAGGCATGTGTCAAGGCTCGACCCACAGGTGTACAAATGAAGATAAACACGAGTACCCATGTGACTTAATAGCGTGCCTTAGAGCACTGATGGGGTATAGAATTTTCAGAAACACTGGAAATTTGGAAATTGATGAAAGGCCAAGAATGACATAAACAGTCTCAAAACCGAAAGACAAAGGAAGCCCCTAACATCACGGCTGGCAGAGCAGAGAGGTTAACTTAGTGACCCCTGTGGCAAAGTGAGCCGCTGAGCTGCGGTGCCATTTGGTTTCCACCTCCGTTTCTGATTCCTCCCTTAGCGCTTTGTGCAACTAGCGCAGCGCTCCTCTCCGGCCCGGTCCCGAAACACTCTGAGGGCACCTTTGTCTGAGCTGTTCGCCATTCCGCCGCCGAGCTGGAACCTGCTGCCAAAGTCCTGAATCCCTGGGCCTTCCGATCTAAGCCTTCCAGTAACTTCCTTCAGATCCTCTAATGCCTGCAAGCTGCACACACCCCAACACGACTCTGACCAAATAGGAAGTTTCTGACCAATACGAAGGAGAGTGGGTCAACTTTAAAATCATGCTGGCCATGATGCAAATTTAAATTTGATGGGACAGTAAACGCTGCTGCCGCCGCCGCCGCTGCTGCTGCTGCTGCTGCTGCTGCTGCTGCTGCTGCTGCTGCTGCTGCTGCTGCTTGTCCTTTTTTAGGGAAAACTGTTTAATAAAATATACCTCAAACAAGCCTTTCCTGATTGTGGCCCAGGGGTTTTAGAGCCTATCAGTCAAATGAGCCTACAGATTTGAAATTTACTATCACAACTCGAAATTTCCTCTGAATTGTAATACACAACCTATCTGACCCTGATAATTTTCATCGCCCCCTATTTGAATTTTATCTTTAAAGGCAGAGGGTTTTCTCAGTATGCTTACTTGGCAGACATTCTGTTTAAAATCTACTTAGCTGGATGACTAGTGATACTAAATATAAAATGGTGCCATGCACAGATCAGATATTAACTAGTTTCCTCTTAGAATCTGGCCCATACAACCTGCTCTCCGAATTTGTGGACTCTTCACAAAGTGATTTACCTGGTAATCCAATTTATGTAGTATTTGCTTTGCAAGCTGAAGCGCCAGGAATGTGGACATATTTGCCTTCATTCTTGGTAAACCAAAAATTTATAGCTGTGCAAACGAGCATGCCCTTTGCTTACTGGTATGAATGGCTTGCAGTCTAGGATTCTCTCTGAATCCACCCACATCTTCCTTGTTTGTCTGGAACTTCACCATCACTTTACCTTTCTCTAGTTTGTACGCCAGCTTCCACATGGCTGCTGAAGCCACTGTTGATGGTGGGTAGGTATGCTACAGCCCTTAGCTGCAGCTGGAGGCGCTGGGATTAATGAGGCTGCAGGGCCCTTGATGGTGATGATGGGATCGATGTGGCTGGACTGAGCTGTTAGCAGCCTTTGGCCTTAGGTGGAAAAGAAGGTGAGGAGAACTAACATCCCAAAGACCCTTTGCAGCACCTATCCAATACTAGTTTGAGAAGCTGGACAAGAGGGCATCCTTGACTGAGACTTGTCCATGTCCAAAACGTGCAACTTCCTAGGAACATTTTGAAAGGGAAAATCAAAACCAATTCCCGCCACTCCCAAGGTCTAGTGAATCCTAAAGGGTTGGTGTTTTGGAGGTTGTAAATTGGGAGAAGGGGTGGGGAAAGAAACAAAAGAAAGAAGACAATGTCAAACTACCCAGCAGAATTCCAAGAGCAAACATTACTGCCAATAAAGCCTTCTAAATCCAGATTCTGTTGTTCACAGAAGGAAAAGAGCCACTGTTAAAGAATGAAATATAGAGGAATAATCCAAAAATCATGCTCAATTATGTCTGAGGGTTAGTAGTCAAATGATGGCTACGGAATTTTTAGTGTTTCATGGTTTACTGAGATTCAAGAAAAAAAAAATCTGCCTGGAATCCGAACACCTCCATCCCAAGCTGTGATGCATATGTTTTTAAGATGTGAATGTTTCCACTTGAAAACTAGAGCATGACAGGTTAAAATGCAGACAAAACCTAAGGGAGATTTTTGGAATGCACAGACGACAACTCCAGGAAATATATTAACCACAGCCAAAGAACCAACTTTGTACTCAGTTTGAAATGCAGCTCTCCTCAGAAAATGCGTAATACAACAGTGAGAATCTAATGGAGGTTGGAATCTAAAAATCCACTTTGATGATATCTGCTGTTACAGTAATATAGACATACTGTAAATGTATTTTAAAATATATAGCCCGTTTAATTCCCCAGCTATAAATGGCTCAGGAATAGAGAAAGAGGGAGAGAAAGAAAGAATACCCCCCACACTTGAAGCAAATGCTTTATGAAGACCTCATTGGAATCCAGCAAATGATTAATGTGAAGATATGGGAGGAAATCTGGGGAGCTGTATTAAAGCCTAGATCTCAGGTTCATTTCGATCAGCCAGCCGTGAACTCTGGGCCGAATTCATTACACTTTAATAGTGCTGGGAGAGGAAGAAAATGCAATTTCTCATTCCATTAGAAAACTAGAAAATACTCTCAGCTTGTTCCCTATTAAGATGTGGCAGGTGACAGGGCCATTCTAGGGGACACGGTCAATGGAATTACAGCACATTATTTTTGTTCATATAAAATATTGAAAGGCAAGCCTGACTGTGCAGAAGTTATTTCACTGATTTGGTTTTTATGTAAATAAAATATTGAAAGTTAATTAATCCGTGCTAGAGACTAATGATTATGCTTATTATATTGCATTTGATCGCGTAATTTGCATGATTCTCGCATTGCTGCTTAATAAGCCATTCCAGGTTATAAATAATTCTGAAATTGGTTTCTAATAATGGCATGCTATAAAAGGAATGGTTTTATTACACTAGCCAGAAAAGGGGAGCCATACCATACACGAATTGGCCTCCGTGTGAGTAAAGGTGCATTAGTAAACACTTCAAAGTGTGATATAGTCCAGGTAAGGATAAAAAATAAATATACCAGATAAGTCAGTCTAAAATAAAAAGCATCTTTGAAAACATGCAGTAGCACTAAGTGAAATGTTTGGATCATTTTTAATCAGTGCAGTGGCCCACATACTGGAAAGAATGTGTGGCAATCTGTTAACTATGAAGAAAACTATGAAGCACTCATCATATAAGAATGTAAACCAATTACTATTTAATTTGAATTTGGTCAAGGAGCAATGGTACAGTGAATCATGAAGTAAATACATTTCCCATAAATTATTTTTGCATTACATTATATAATGTTAATCATTTTGAAATGTTAATTAAGAAGGTTATGTTGATCTGATTACTTTTTAAACTATGAAACATTATTTTTAAAAAATATTGAAATTGCCATTCTATTAAATTGTTTCGATCAGTAGGCTCAAGCTATTATCTTTGCTTGAACATTATGCTAGGACAATTAACATACTTTATCTCTTTCTTTTTGCATATTCTTTTGTGTACTTTTTGAAAATAACTACCACACAGTTTATATTTTATTTCATTTATAACTTTTTCTATTAAAAGAATCACTGCTGTTAACCTTTGGAAGACCTAATAAAGTTTAATAGACCTCATTTTCTTTTTTCATAAAATCAGCCGTCCAATTATATTTTATTTGTGATTCTAAGTTCTATTTTAATTTGAACTAATTACCAGTATATCTAAGCTAAGCCACAGCGCTGCACTCTTTAAAACAAAAATTAATAGCAAAGATTTCTCTTGAGGACAAAAAGTAAATTTGTGATCTTTGATTCTCCAATATTAAGCCTACAACCAAATATTGTCATTGGCCTGTATTGGAATTGCATATTTCTATGACAGTGTAAGCCCACACTAAAAAGAAGTGTGAGGTGAAGATTTAAAGAACATTAATGAGGCTGGAGAGATGGCTCAATGGTTTAAAGCCCCGGCTGCTCTTCTAGAAGACCCAGGTTCTATCCCAGTACCCAGATGGCAGCTCACAACCGTCTGAAACTCCAGTTCCAGGGAATCTGACACCCTCACACAGACATACACAAAAGCAAAACACCAATACACATAAAATAAAATAAAACAAAATAAAAGATTTCCTTCTAAAGAACATTAATGTGCCTGAGCAATGTAATTAGTACTCTTCTCATGTGTAAAATCGTTACCCATAGTTCAAGCTTTCCAGAGTTTGATTTACTCAGATTTACATTGAATAAAAATATTAATCGTTGTGAATATTTATCTACTAATTTGATCATTTTAAGTCCGTGGGATATTCATTTCTTTTTCAAACAAAAGTATGTACTTCCGTTTAGATGACTACAAAATGCCAAATGGAAACAAATTCCCATCTCTTGGCCAATCAAATGCAAAAGAACTGGAGTTCTTAAAGTTAATTTGCAAAATCAGGTAGCGCCGGCTTAACAAATTGGTCAGTTTAGAACCCAGGATACTGGACTGGAAAAAAAAAAAAATTGTAAGCAGTGGCGAAATGTTTTCAGCACCGTGGATAGCTCCAGGCTGTAGGCCAGGCTTCCTCCGGGCTCCCGCCCAGGAAATGAAAGAAGACAGACATTTGGGTCGGTTAATCTTGTACTTTTCATTCCCAAGTTTCAGAAGAGGTACAGCTGAAATTTTCTATATAGAATCCATACAGTTACAACTTGGAGGGTGGGTGGATAAAAATATGGACACAAAAACGATTTCCTCCATTACAGGTTAACCTCTCTGGCCTGAAAAGTTCCTTCTTTGGGTCAGACATCCACAACAGAGAGTGTTTACTACCTGGGGAATCTTAGGGGAATCTTAATTGTTTTATTAAAATTAAAAGCCCGGAGCTCACAGGTGGTGTAGTATTTTCACCCAGCCCCAGCGCGTTGGCAGACTACCCGAGCCAAAAGCCTTGAAAACAACCAAGCTGAGGGTATTTGCCTGAAAGATGAGAGAGGGTGGTATTTAAGAGAATTAAACCAAGCCTGGGAGTTTACGTTTGCCACTCCTCTGCTAAAGGCACCCGCCGCCCCGTAATCCCCCTCCCCTGTTTTCTGTATAATTGGGACATCTCCCCCTATTTATCCAAATTCATAACAGAAACTCATTACGGGGTAACGGAACACTTGTCAGCAGTGAGGGCTGGAGCAAGCTGCGCCCCGGGTTTAGCTGAGGGCGAGGCGCGGAGGCCCCCTTCTCTGGAGGAGTCGGGAGGGAGGTGGACCGGGCAGCCCCTGAGGCCGGGCTTGCTTTGGAGGAGTTTTGGGGAGCGGGGGATGTGGCTACAGTGGCGGAAGTCCACTGAGGCCCGTCGAGTGTCCCAGGCAAGGTGTGGAGGGGCTCATGCGGCCCGGGACGCAGGAGAGCTGGCGCCGCGAGCCGGGGGCCCCGCGCCCGGCGCCCTGCCCCGCGAGCCCCGCGCCCCCGGCCCTCCGCCGCGAGCCCCGCGCCCTCCGCCCCAGCCCGGGCCCGGCGTACCTGCACGCGCGACTCGGTGAGCCCGATGCGCAGCGCCAGCTCCTCGCGCATGAAGATGTCGGGGTAGTGGGTCTTGGCGAAGCTCCTCTCCAGCTCGTTGAGCTGCGCCGGGGTGAAGCGCGTGCGGTGGCGCTTCTGCTTCTGCTGGCCCTGCTGCTGGCCGGCCTGGCTGGCGTTGGGGCCGCCCTGGGGCCCCGGCTGCTTGTCCGGGTCTTTGGCGCTCACCGCCAGCGAGGCGGGGGTCGAGCCCACGGCGGTGATGTCCTCGCCCGGCAGCAGAGTGGCGCCCTCCACGGCGTCGGAGCTGGGCGCCAGGTCCCCCGGGTGCCCCCCGGGGTCAGAGCCCCCCACGCCCAGCCTGCACTTCACCGCCTCCCGGTGGCCCAGCAGCTCGGCGGCATCTTTCATACCTGCGGAGGGAAGGGGCTCGGTCAGGGGAGTCTTCCCTGCGCGCCTCCGCCTTCAGCCCCGTCCGCCTCGCCTTCCGAGCCCACGCTCGCCCCGCAGCGGAAACCGCCTCGTCCCCGGCCGGCTTGCCCGGGACTGCTGGGTTGAAGTAACATCTCCCGGCCTTCCCCTTCTCTCCACAGCCCGCTTGGTGGTTCACGCCTCCGGCTTCCGTGCCTCCCACACAAAAACAAAACAAAACAAAACAATACGAGAGCCTCCCAGGCCTGGCAATAAAACACACCCGAGTTCTTTCATCAACTGGACCCCGGCGTCCCAGGAAACCTGGAACAAGTTCTTAGACGGGGGATGCGGGAGAGAAGGAAATCAAGAGAGACTCCTAGGAGGCTGAGCATGGGCGCTAATGAACTCTGGCCGAATCGCTCTGGCTTTCAGAAGATGAATAAGTCTCCAAGCCTTCCACCTCTCAAAATAAACCGAAATCAGCTCCGCCTCCCCCTCAAATCAGAGAAAGTGTTTGGGAAATGGAGTCACATCCATCACTAAAGCTTCCCAAGCCGGAAACCCAGATCCTGGTACCCCAGATAGCTTTAAAGAAACTCCAGGAAACTCGATAGCCATAACAGTGAATCAAACTTTAGAGAATTTAACTTTTCTCTTCCGAGAAATGAACGGCTCGTCCCTCCCGTCCTTGGCAACGCTGGGAGCCTGGGAGAGCGCAGGGGAGCCTGAGAGGGGGAGCTGCCCCTATCCCCTCGCCCAGCACGTTAGCAAGTCCACCTTCACTCAGCCGCTTCTT
Source organism: Pachyuromys duprasi (assembly GCA_028658305.1). Classification (NCBI taxonomy): domain Eukaryota; kingdom Metazoa; phylum Chordata; class Mammalia; order Rodentia; family Muridae; genus Pachyuromys; species Pachyuromys duprasi. The sequence continues at coordinate 1,207,125 of CM053750.1, read as the reverse complement.
CACGCCAGGTCTATGTGTGTGTGTGTGTGGTTTTTAAGAAAACAAATTTAAGCACACTTAGAAAAGAAAGTGGTGGTAGAGAGAAAGGAAAACGGAGGAAAAAATTGAAAGAAATTCCAAATCAAAGCAAACAAGAGTGGGAAAAGAGAGAAACACTTCCAAACAAATTACCACGGACTAAAACTCCTTTTAAAAAATGATAATAAAGGGAAAAGAGAAAGAAAAAAATAAGAAAAACAAAAAGTGTCAGCATTCCCAACTCCTTTAAGACGATGTTAAATCAAATTAAACTTTAATACAGCACAATTACTTTTAAAGAAATTAGTCCATTTAGGGCGCATTAAGATAAAATAAGGAACAAATTGACAATTTCCTGCCCCGGCTTCTCCTGGCTGCCGGGTGAGAAGCTCTCACTCACCTAGCCTGGCGTCCAGGAGGTCGGCGTGAGACAGCATCGCGCACCGCTCCAGGGCGAAAGCTGTTCCCCCCCAAATTTTAGCGGCTTTAAGTTATTTAAAATAGATATAAGCTATAAGCTATACGATATAGATATATATAGATCACCTAAATGAAAGAAAATTCGGTTTGTGGTTAAAAAGGGGGCTTCTTGCATTATAATGTCCTTTAGAGAGACGGGGAGGTGCTTAACAGTTGAATGAACCCGTGAGCAGCTCGGCGAGGGGACCAATCAGGAGGGCAGCCTGCAAATGTCAGCGCCCGGTGAGTCCCCCACTCCGCCCGCCCGCCCGCCCGCGCCTGCCGGGAGGAGGCGGCGGCCGCAGCCCAGGCAGCTCCAGCCTCCAGCAGCCGCCAAGCGGCGGCGGCCACCTTGGCCTCGCCCCGGCCCCCGGGCCCCGCGCTCAGTTCTTCCCGGGCACACCTTCCCTTTCCCGGCCCTGCCTTGCTCGCTTCACAGGCGCAGCTCGGTGTCTCCAGGACAGGGGCAGTTCAGACCCCAGAGCAGGGCGTGACCTACGCGTGACCTGAGCCCCTCCCCCCCGCCCGGCCAGCTAGGCCACCCGAGACCTCTGCAGTCCAAGCCTAGCGCGCCAGGCCGGCCGGCCACCGCCTCTGGAGCGACCCTAAACCTCGCCACTGTTCGGCAGGCCTTCGCTGAGGATCCAGGCTCCTCGGCTGCGCCCCGGGGCCTACTGAGCCCCGATCCCACCGCCAGCCTAGGGAGAAAAGCGGAAGCTGGCTCCCCCAACTCGGCCAAGGTCCCCGGTCCGCTTTGGGGGAGGGGGAGGCTTCAGGAAGCGGGCGCCCCTCCAGAACGCCAGTGGCTTGCATTCCAGGAACCCCTGCCCGCTGGGCCTAGCTCTCACCCCGACTCCTAACCTGCTCTCTCGATCAGACTTTCTAAGTTCAGCTAGGCTACCAAAGCCACTGAAAGCAGTAAATAAAGTTAAACGCTCTTTATTTTCCTCTTGGATATGTTAAACTACTTGAACAATTTAAAGTGCTTTTGCACAAGTGAAGCGAACCATTTCTAATGTTCTGATTTTTCAGAGCCAGCCAACAACAAAGTTTAGATTAGTAATATATTTCTAACCAGAGTAATTTTCAAGATCATTAGGCATTTATGTAATTAGTGCCAAATCTATAAGCTTTTATTACGATTATTAGAGTAAAATCAGTATAAATTTGTACTAATTTACTACTGTTTAGACTTGGCTGTCAAGCCCAGAGGTTCTTATTGTAAATGATAACTAAGGAAATTAAGTGCAAAATTCTGTACCATTTCTGATCTGCTCCCAAACAATCCGTTTCAATTGTATTTGCAGCAGAACATGATGCCCCTTTAAAGTTATTTGACTTGTATTTTTATTTGCAACACAAGAAAAATACCCTCTACCCAAGGCAAAATGAAAACTGATATTTACTACTCCCAACTTGATTAACATTGATTTTTAATTCGAGAGTGATGCAATTAAGATTATTCATTTAGTGCAAATAAAGCTTCCACAAAAGGGTGGCCCTCTGAAGTCTGTTTTAAATAATACCGAACAAATGGCTTTTTTTGTTCGTCGTCCAATTGACTTACACAAAACATTGAAAATGCTGCCCGAGAGCAGATGCGAGAGGGTGTGCGTGTGTGTGCGCGTGCGTGCGTGTGTGTGTGTGTGTGTGTGTGTGTGTGTGTCCTTTACTGTGTGTGACAAGGAAGAGCAAGGGAGACAAAGGAGGCGGCGAAGCAACTCTGGAGCAGTTTTGTTCCCTTCTTCCCTTGCTCGGCTTTTCACCCAAATCCTGCGGTGCACACACAGGCGGGCGCGCGCGTCTGCACTGGGGCGCTCGCGCTCGCGAGTGCAGGGCCTCGGCTGCGGAGGAGGCTCGGGGACCCCCCGGCCTAGCCGGGCGCCCCCGGAGGAGCCCCGCCAGCAGCTTTGGAGCTGTCCGCAAGCGCCGGGTGCCCTGTCCAGAAAGGTTCTGCCCGAGGGGAGAATTCTAAGCCCTAAAGCAAAGCCTGCCCTTCTGAGAGCTTGATTTTTCTCTGCACAAAGCCCCCAAATTTGAGCACTGGAGCGCGGGCGCGGGGGCCGGGGTGCACGGGTCAGGACCTGGCCCGAGGGCGCGCGCCCAGGGCTGGCCAGGTTTCGAACCACCAGGGCGAAGCGCGGCCCAGGAAGGACCCGGAGGGCGGGCACCCCTCCGCGGACTCCGTGCCTGCGAATGCCGGCGGCTTAAGCGGGAGGCCTGCCGGGCCGCCCGGGAAGAGCGCCGGCCGCCAGCCCGCGAGTGTGCGGTCACCAGCGCCGGGGCCCGTCCCGCCAGCCCGGGACCTGCCGCGCTCGGCACCAGGCGCCCTCACGCACGCACTCGCCCGTATATTCTGTTCTGTTGTATCTTTTCAGGTCGATAAATAAATGTGTAATAGTTAATGTGAAGACACATCAGAGTAGTAACAACGGGACAAAATCAAGGGATTATCCATCTCCGTTAGTAACCCTGAATAACAATGCAGCCGCGTGATTGATAGCCCGCTTCAGTTTATGACTTTTCTATTGGTCTTGATTTTTATAGCAGTATAAACAAACTAAATCATTTCTTCCAAGACTTCGGAGCATCAGCACCTCGGAGAGGGGGGGGGAGAGAGGGAAGAGGGGGGAAAAAAAGAAAAAAGGGAAATCTGAGAGTGGGAGGGGTACAGGGGCAGCCCGGGGCGTCGAGGTGGGGAGCCGGAGCCCGGAGCTGGCAGCCAGCAGGCGTGGCGGAGAGAGGGAGCGCCTGAAAGTGCAGCGCTCGCCCCCACGCTCTGCTCCCGCTCCGCAGCCCGGTTTGGCCAACGTCTGAATGCACCTGGGCAGCGCCTGAGATGTATTTACCAGACTTTTATTCGCCGTCAGCTTCCCACGTTCCTGGGGCAGCCGGGAAAGGGCCGGTCAGGCCCGTTGCTGTTGATAATTCAAAGCATTTCCCACATGATCATGGGAACTGAAGTCCCTAACAAGGCGAGGCTTTAGCGCAATGGCCCCCAAATCTTCGGAATGACAAGAATGTCTTCAGAAATCACTTCAAAGCAAAGTAAAAGGATTTTCTATGACGGATCCAGTGATTTTTCCTCAATAAATAGGTTTTAGATTGTTACACACACGTAGAAGTGGAACAAAGGGAACTACCAGAAAATATATTGGTTGCCCCTAATAAAATTTATTTAGACAGTTTACTTCTCATAAAAAATAGAGATTGAATTTTGTACAAGAGCCTGCCAAGGGACGATGCACAGGGAAATCTTTTCTCTTCTTCTTCCTACCCCTCCTTTTTTAAAGAAAGCACAAAGAGTCTTTAAAGGCCCTGGAACTGTCTCCTGGCTCCCTCGGTAGGAACCCCAGACCAAGGAGAACTCAGTAGCTCTGTGAGGAGTCGACTTTGGGTGAGGGCTGTTTGGTTAAAAGAAAATCTTGTAGCTATGTAAATTACAAGTACACCCACTATACAAACAATGACATTGTTATGTTTTGCCATCCAATTTTGGAGCAAGACTTAGGAATAAGGTGTGGCTGGACTAGGTGGGACAGGATAGGATGGGAACACCAGATCACAGCCCAAAAGATGGATTTATGCAAATTAGGTTTACAATCCTGATTTTCTCTCTAATTGTGTTTCTGCTATCATTGCAAATCCTTTGTACAGACAGAGGCAGGGAGAATAAAAATATGTAGAGGGTGCTCCAGGAAGAATCGGGTAGTGTGCCCAGAGCCCTAATTGCTTTTCCCACTTACAGAAATCGCTGGTGTTTATTAAATGTAACTTTCAGCTGCTTGCGTTGTTTGTAAACGGCTCTTTTCTGTGAGACAGTGGGCTGAAATATGGCGCGTTATTATTCACATTCCTGCTATTAGATGCTGAATTGTAACATTGTTCCCTTTAATGAGAAGCGCCTCCCTCAATAATTAACGATCTCACATTTTCCTATTTTCTTGCCTGATGAAAAGAATCAATTTTAATTCGTGGTAAATTACAGCCATGCTTTGGGGGTATTATTTGCTTACTGAAAACAAATCAAGTGACTTGAACACTCCTGTTTACTTTTCCAGATCTGCAATAACCCAAAACCAACTGTACATCAGATCGTATTGCTCAGGTCCTCTTCAAAACCGAAGAGAAGATGACAGGGTGGGGAGGGAGCGCGCGGGGGTGGGGGGCGCTCTGAAGCCCCAAAACGTTTGCAACAATGGTGACCAGGATTTCTCCCAGACCGACCTCAGCAGCCAGAACTCCCCAAGCCTCGATGTCCACCCTGTCTGAAGGGTCCTTAAATCACATGACCCTCCTGGAATTTCGGACTGCTCAGGGGATGACTTGTTTGTGGGAATGGGTGAGTGGGAGGGAGAGCTGAGAGAGGGAAGTCTCTACAAAGGGGTGCCCTCGATTCCACACTCCTCTGAGAGAACTCTGGGGGTCGCCAGCCGGAGACACAGTCAAGGAAGAGTCGGCTGAGTGCCCCTGCCGGTCCATTGCGAAAGCTCCCTCCTTTTTAGGTGAGGGCTCTCCAAGGCAGCTGTGAGCTTCTGTAACTCTTAGTCAAACAGGCCTGGGCCTACCCTAAACCCCCAGACTTCCCTACCCCGAGATGGAGGACTTGAGGTCAAGATTCACTTAGCATGTACTGTCTTTAAACAGAGCCCACCCTGCCTAAAGGAAAAAAACTTGACCACAGGTCCAAGCTCCCAACATTTGTTTTTCTTCTTCCAACACTGGGTGCAGGGCTTCATGCATGACCCATGAACTTGGATGCCTACTTTTATGAGCAGTGCATTGCAGGTCCATTGCTTGGCCACCTACATGGCTGTGGCTTGCCAGTGGCGCTGAGAAGCAAGAAATCTATTCCAAACTAATACCGTAACGTGGGAGCTTTTGTCAATACTGGAAGTGATAGATGGATGGTAGATGGATGGGTGGATAGATTAGACAGTTTTTCTTTCAACAGCTTTGCACATGTTTGCTTTCGCAGACCACAGCAGACAGTCCAAACGGACAGGCCACCTGCATGACTCTGCTGACAGACCCTTCTTTCTCTAGTCTTTTCCTTCCGGTAACTGGCACTTGAGGCCCCTGATGCAGAAACAACCACACCAGACAATGAACCAGTACCTGCCTTGTTGAGTGTGCTGTCTATCCTAGCTTCCCTTTTCTTTTAGTGCCTTTTGCACTGTAATTTTTGCCGTGTGCCTAATGAGCCCAATTAGCCACACGCAGCATAATAAGTGGCGCGCAGGTTTTGTTCCATGTATTAAGTTCGTTGCTTTTCTTATTTCTATTTACTTAGGATAAATAATCATGTATCAGTTATTCAGTTAGGTGACAAGGCTAGTAATTGGAATAAAAAGAAAAAGTCTCATCCTTACTCTTTCCATAACTAGATATAGTGCTAATAAGACTGCATCAATCTTATGTAGCAAATAAATAAAATAGACAAACAAACAAATTTGCCTCCAACAAGTTAATGCGGTGTATCTGAGTGGAAAGTAGATATTTTCACGCATTCTGGAGATGAGGAGTGACTTTTCATAAAATCACTAGAAAAACAAATGTAGCTCTGTAAACCGTGTCTTCCAGAAGCGAGCGTTCGCACCCCTCCCTCCTCTGCTTCTCCGTCGTAACTTCTCTCTTTTCCTAAGCAGTTGGTCCCGGTTGAGAATGGCAAGGGGCTTCTCCAGTAACTTTACACTTGGCTGGGTGCTGGGAGGGAGACAGGATTCTGTAGGTATTGGCTTTCTGCAAATGGGATTTTTCTCTTTCCCTGGCTTTCCTTCTATTCTTTCTTTCTTTTCCCCCACTTGGCATTATTCTCTCTTCCTCATTCCCTTTCCTCTTTTTTCCCCACCCTCCTCGCCTTTCATCCCTTCCACTCTCCCTCCTCCGCTCTGACCCCGCACTTCCCTCCTCTCTTTTCTCTTTTCTTCCCTCTCTTCTTTCTTCTCCCTCCCCCCCCCCTTTCCTCACCAGCCCCCCTTTCCATGTCCCTTGTCCCCTCCCTGAAGCCCGAGTGCAGCTAATTCCGGGCGTCTATATTCACTCAATTAGAGAAATCTACAGTGAAGATCGATCTTCCATCTGCAGACATGCCAGCTTAACAAATTAGATTCTTGTTTCGTGCAGGTGATTTGGTGACAGTTGGGGAATTAGAAGTAATAAGTTGTTGTGTTTGAGCCCGGGCCCCCGCCCCCCGCCGGCGCCCCTCCCCGCCCGCCGCCCCGCGGCCGCGCCCGCCGCCCGGCACCCCCGCCGCCCCGGCCGGCCCGCGCCCGCCGCCGCCGCCGCATCCCCCGCCGTAATTAGTGCTGCTGCCCTCCATGTGGGCTCGATTAAACCGTGATTTAGCCGAAAGAAATATAATTATGGCTGCAAATAAAATAATCAGCATTGAAGAGCGATTTCCTTAATGAGATGGAGCGGTTGCACGTCACGGAGTAAAGGGGTCTCATTAAGAGGTGGTAATGAGGCTTGGGTGGATGGTGCAGTCACAAAATAGCCCAAGTCCCCAGCAGGCCCGGCCCGCCCGGCGAAGCGGCCTCTAGGCCCTGCCACCGCGCCCCAGCCCGCCCGGCCTCCAGGGGGCGCTGCGCCCGCCGCGCGCTCTCCTCCGGCGGCCGCGGCTCGGTCGCCCCGCACAGTCCTTGGCTGCCCGCCGAGAGCCGGGCTGCGGCCGCGTCTCTGCGCCCACGTGCGCCTGCTCGAGCCTCCTTTCCCCAGGCAACCTGGAGGGCAGCAGGCCGGCTGGGCGGACCCGCGTGGGCGCCCCGCTCGGCGCGGGTGTGGAGCAGGGTCAGCCCCGACTTCTGCGAGCAGCTGGAAGCGCCCGGCCCGCGGAGCGCGGGTGCGAAGGCAGGCGCCACAACCCAGCTCGGAGCCCGAGCCTGGCCTAGAACGCGCCCTGGGGCTATTCTCCCCAAGCCATTTTCTAGACTTGGTCAAAGTGCAAGGAAAGTCACCGCTCAGTGTCTTTCAGCTTTCTCGCCTAGGCTCCTCCGATCTTCCTGATCAGAGCTCAGGAGCCCTGAATTCCTTTATTATATCAAGGTGTGTATACATATGCACACTCCTGGGTGCCCGGATGTGATGAGACCTTATGTTTTTTTGTTTGCTTGCTTTGCTCTCGTTTTCATTTGGTTTTTCTGAGGCAGGGTCTTACTATGCAGTAGACCTGGCTGGCCTGAAACTCACTGTGTAGACCAGGCTAGCCTCCAGTTCACAAAGATCCACCCGCCTCAACCTCCTAAGTGCTGGCATTAAAGTCGTGGGCTGGTACAGCCAACTGGAACTCTTTGTTTTTCTGGAGTTTCAGTGTTGGACAAGAGGGCGGGCTGGGGGCATCCATAAAACGTGACTCTCAGAAGCTGACATCGTCTCTTATTCACCCTACTATGTGCTAGGCACTGTGCTGGACAAATGGACAAATATTAGTTCTTGTGGGGCTTACAGGCCAGCATGGCCTACACTGAGTTTTTCAGCGAGGGTGGACGCTGTGTATCAGACATTTGCTCCCTTGGAAGCAGCCATGACACAGGAATAGCTCAGATTTGGATTTTGTTTTTGCTGTGCTTCGCAGCCATGCGCTCCCCATCTGTTATCAGTTTTCAGTCTCTATAACAAAGTACCTGACACAGACAGTTTAAAGGTTTCATGTGCACTCCCTGTTTCTGAGGTTTCGGTCCATCGTGGTGTGGTCCCTGGTTTGGGGCTGCCGGTGAGCGCATGGCAGAATGACACCGTTCACCAGGAAGCGAGCAGGGAGAAGGCCCTGGATCCCTGTTCTTCCCCCACTAAAAAGATCTGTTTTTCTACAGGTAGGCTTTTCCTCCTGAACATTTTGCTACTTTTCAATATCTCACAGAGAACAGACCAAGCCTTCAATATACATCTCTTTAAAACCCAGGGTCCCATTTCTGCTCAGCATGGATTCTCCCCGAGCTGCTGCTTTGTCCCCTCAGTTTGTTTCGGGGTGCTTTTGTTTCGGAGTACCTTTTCCATTAGTAATTTGTTTCTACTTAGACTCCCAGGGTCCTAGGAAGATGATAACTCTCTAGTGCTGCTAGGTAATTGAGTACCTTTGTGGCATGTTCTCATTTTACAAAGGGCTACAAGGAGAAGCATGCTCCCCAGATAAGTACTTTTCCACATCTGTCTGGTGATGACGAGCTGGATAGAGGCTTTACCCCAAAGCACTACTATCTTAAATACTCTTTCACCCTAAACAAATACAGGTTGATTTTAAATCCAAACCTTTATTAGAATGTTCTACACTCCAGAGCATTGTCAGGAAGCCTGCTTTGGGGGTGAACAGCTTCTGAACCCTATAAATAGGTCCTGGGCAGCTGGCATGAACCCTTAAACAATGACGGGTCATGAACAAGCAGACCTTACCCTGGGTGGCAGTGCAAGTGAATTCGATTAACATTCACATCCTGGGGCCACAGGGAGCAAGGGTGATTAAAGGCGGCCCTAAGCCCACTAAAGCCCCAAATCCACAGCTTAAGCTAATTCTCTATTCACTCCCCAAAGGCATTTTCCACACTAGAGCCTGAAAGCTTAGCAAGGGGCAGCCCTCTCCACCTCTCATGCTTTCCCGAGTTGCTAACACATGGACCCAGAGAGTCATTTCTGCTCAGGGGCTGGTTTTCCTTTCTCCTGGATGCTTTAGCGTGTGGACTTATTAATCACACCCTTAATTTTTGAGAGGTCCCCGAGTCAGCCATTAGGAATGACATTGACTTTTCCATATGCACCTTCCGTTCACAATTCTGTCTCATTCCCTGGAAGGCAGCTGAGGCAGGGGGAGGATTATGTGTTAGGTGGGGCACAGTTAGGCTACTGTAACAGAGATCCCAAAGTGGAGTGCCTTGGGGCAGATGGAATTTTATTTCTCTCTTACATAGCAGTCCGTGAGGAAAGCAGTCCAAAATCGCTAAAAGGGAAGTTGTCAAAAAGTGTGGAAAGCCAGCCTTCTTTACTGATGCTCTCTGCCTTCTGTAATGCCTGCCCTGTGGCCTATGGGGGCTGCTCCAGCCCTGACATCACCTCCACATTGAGGCAGCTGGAAAACTTGATGAAAAGGGATACTTGTTCCTTTCTTTTAAGTGGATGGCTCAAAATTACTACATTTCCTCTCACAGCACATCGGTCAGAACTGAGCCACATGGTCTTCTATAACTCAAAAACAAAACAAAACAAAGCTGGAAACTGTTATCTTCATTTGAGCTAGTTAAAACATAAGACCATGCTCTCCTACTCTGAGGCAGAGGAACCTCCCATGCTAAACAGGAGCCTCACTGATGACTTGTCCCTTCCTCACTCTTCCCCAGTATTGGTACTGAAAGGTTGGCGTGTGGTAGGGCTGAGGGGAGTAGCAGAAGATGGATGCAGGCCGGTTATGAACAGTGACGGTCCACCTTAACTGTCAATCTAGTAGGGCTGAGGGCAATGTGGAGCAGTGCGGTGCAGTTCTGTGTCAGGGCAGTGAGCTGCCCTGAATGGGGGCAGCTGTACTCAGGGATGCTAAAGGCCCAGATGAAAAGCTCGGAAGAAAGGAGTGACCTTTGAGTGCAGGCATTCCCTCTGCCCCTGGCTGCTGTACGCAGCTTCGATCCACAACACTCCTGCTTCCTCCATGTTCCTCTCACAGCTTCACATGCTGTGAAGACAAACTGGCTATGGTGGGAACCCCTGAAACCAGGAGCTAAAATAAGAGCCTTTCTCCTTTTAAGTAGTTCTCTGGAGTATTTGTCATCACACTGAGAAGTCTGTCCAAAATAAGAAGGCAAAGCAAGAGAAAAATGGTAGCTGATTAAGCAAAATGAAAGAAATGGTTAGAATCTATAAGCATTTCTTAGAAAGCCTAAGGTTTCCTTGCAAATGTGGACTGTGAGGGAATGGACCAACCATGCCGTTTGTTAGCACTCTCTCCATTGGTTATAGTGTGACTGGAATATAAAGTGATGTCCACAGGTTCATGTGATGGGTATTTGGTCCCCAGCTGGCACAAGTATATTGGGAGGTTATGGAAACCTTAGGAGATTGGTCCTAGCTGGAGAAAGCAGAGTACTGAGTCTTTAGGGGTATGCATCTGACTCTGACTCTGACTCTCTCTCTCTCTCTCTCTCTCTCTCTGTGTGTGTGTGTGTGTGTGTGTCTGTCTGTCTGTCTGTCTGTCTGTCTCTCTCTCTCTCTCTCTGTGTGTGTGTGTGTGTGTGTGTGAGTGTGTGTGTGTCTGTCTGTCTCCCTCCCTCTCCACTCCCTCTCTTCTGTCTGCATGAGGTGAGACCCTCCCCAGCTATACATTCCGACCATGGTGATGTCCAGGCACATGTAGACTAAACCCTGAAAACCCAGGGACCAAAATAAGTTTCTCCTTTAAGTTCCTCACACAACATGTTTTGGCCACAGCTATGAAAAATAACTAATGTAGGCTCTCATTTGTTCATTCACTTCATTCATTCATTTACCAAGTTGTTGTTGTGCACAGGCCTTAAGCCTGTAGATATGATGGAAGTGGAACAGATGTTCAGTTCCTCCTTTTCTTCCTCAGAACCTCCAAGATTATCACTCTGAGAGCAAGTCTTCAGGAGTGTGCATGGACACAGTGTGAATTGCCATCTTCTTCTGGTCCTTTCATTTCAGTTCCTGCTGGTACCAGTTCGTGATGCCTCCTTAGGTGTTCTGGCTGAAGCAAGATCAACTCTTCCCTGGGTTTTCCTTAGCTGAGACCAAATGGAGCAATACCAGGGTTCATGAGGTAGAGATGTGAAAGGGCAAAGGTCAACACAGAAAAAGTGAGAAACCCTTGACTCCCAGGTTACAAAGCCTCTGGCATCTCTTAACGTTTCTTCACGCTTGTCTGGAAGGACTAGTCAAGCTTCTTGGCCTCCTTGGTCACAGCACACATTCCCTGGATGTTTACTTGCCTGTGTGAAGGACACTTGTCCGATCATCTATCCTCATCCCTGGGTAAAGAAGCAACTCTGTCCAAAATTCAGGCTGCAGGTGGCTACTTCACACTTTCTTGCAGCCTTCTCAGAACTTTTTGCTCAATAGGCTCATTTCTTTGTCCTGGGCTTCTCCCTCATCTGTCCATCTGCAGATGGACAGGCATAAAGGAGAGAGGTTTGTGGGTGGAGCTTGGATCGATGAATGAGGAGGTCATGTGTGTATGTGTTCAATGCACCCGTCAATGGGAACTGAAAGAACAAGTCTCCAACACTAAGGAATTTGACCTTGACCTTTGAGATCACCCTGGTCAAGCTTGTGATCCCAGCATTTGGAGACAGGGGTAGGAAGATTGTGAGTTTGAGGCCTGTTTGGGCTACATTGTAAGACTTAATTTTTAAAAGAAAAAGAATGAATGAATGAGGGAAAGAAGGAAGAAAAGAAAGAAAATTATTATACTTAACAGTTTATTAACTTGATATACAATATTTAGACATATAAGCTATAATCACAATACTTGGGAGGGAGAGGCAGGAGAATCAGGAATGCAAGATCATCCTTGGCTTAGTGCTGAGTTGAAGCCAGCATGGGTTACATGAGACACTGTCTCAAAATACAATTCAGACGCATAGTATTGAGATATTTGTTTGTACCCTTGCTCCACACTTGCACACCAGAACTTGTAGGTGTAGAGGCTTGGCTGTGTTACCACTTGTTTTGTGATCTTCAATACTGCAGCATGTGAGAGTCCTCCTCCACAACCCTTGCTTATTTCCAACATGTGACCAATCAGATTGTAAAAGAAGAGCCTGACCCCTCCCCTAGAAAGCTGACACACACACACA
>CM053750.1:1178251-1194753 GCA_028658305.1 Pachyuromys duprasi | reverse complement strand
GGACTCAGTGCTCCACCCACCAGGTATTACTGCTCAATTTCTTTCTTTCTTAATGTCTTTCTTTCTTCCTTCCTTTCTTTCTCTTTCTTTCTCTCTTTCTTCCTTCCTTCCTTTCATTCTTTCCTATTTGCATGACTAGACTTTTATATGATGACAGAGCTCTCTTCCTCTCTTCCACTCAGAGAGTATCTCTAGAGAATCTTGCCATGACACCCCTTTCCCAGATCTTCAATCATTTCCTGAGTCAAATGCAAGTAAGTGTCTGCCCCCTTTTCTTGCTTTAGCTTTTCAGCATATCCCAACTGAAAGCATGATACATGCTTATTTATTGTGGCCTTTTTGCTCTAGTAGAATGTAAACTCCAGGAGTAGCTTGTCTTCAAACCTAAAGCTGCAATGAATGAATAAATGAATGCATGGATGTGTGGCATGGAAAAATACCTAGAGGGCTGGTTGATCCAAAGCAGGTGGGAATCAGGTTTCCCAGTTAAACCTCAACTGAGTAACCAATTCACTTGGGGTGGGGTAGCCTGACCAAGTCACATGAGGGTGACAGTCCAGAAGGAGAGAAGGTCCTCCTCTGAGAGCTCCATCATGGTAGGCTCATTGTCAAAGAACCCAGCGTGTATATGTTATAGTTGTGTAGCTTGGTGTTTTTGTGGGACTCCTAATAGAGGGAGTGTGGGTTGTTTCTGACACTTTTTCCTGCCTTGGGGACCGCTGTCCTCCTCCAAGGTCACTATGTCCAGCCTTAACTTGATACGACATGTTTGGTCAACACACCTGGGAGGCCTGCCTGTTTCTGAAGGAAACAGAAAAGGAGGGAGGAAGGAGAGGGGAGAAAAGAGGAAGGAGCGAAGAGGGGGAGAGGGAGAAAGGGAGGGGCTGAGGGAGGTAGGGGAAGTGTGGTCAGGGAATAAATTAGCACTAAATTAGTAATAAAAAGAACCCAGGACAGTCTAATCTCTCAGCCTCTCCTTTCCTCCGTCCCTTCTTCCTTCCTTCTGCAGCCAAGGTTAAGGCCGTGATACACTAGTATTAGACTCTATTATTAAAATAGTCTCTAGTCTGCGACTGTCACCTGTAAAGCAGAGCTGTGTTACCTGGAAATGACAACACAGGGTCATGGTCTCTATTAAACAGAAAGTCCCAGCTGACCTCGTTGAGAGTTCACTTTATCTGGATGGAGTCCACATGTCCTCTCCTTGGACCCCTTCTCTGTACTCTAACTTAAGTCGGGAAGTCAGCTGGATGAGGAGAGTACATTGTTACGCGGTGGTGGTGTGGGACTCAGCGTTTGAACAGGAGACTGAGCTGAAACTAGATAGAAACAGAATGGATGATGCTAACTAGAAGGTCCTGTGCTGTCAAGGCTGACCAAGTGCTCAGGCATTGCCGGCCAGCATCTCTATGTTTTCTTTTCCTTTAAAAATTTTTTTCCCAACATTATATTTTTATTTATTATTTGGGAACTTCATACAATGCACACTGATCACACTTGCTTCTCATTCTTCCCAGGTCCACCCTCCTACCCTTGTGCCCTCCCCCCCAAAAGAAGAAAGATAACACACCAAGACCACTTTGCGTTGCCCATACACTCACTGAGCATGGCTGAACTCTCAGTGGCCAGCCCCTTAAAGAAAACTGAGTCCTTCCTGACACTGCAGCCCCGCTGCCGCCTGACCCCATCCCCATCCTCCCAGAAGCCATCAGCTTGTGAAGAGCTGCCCTTCAGCATCTTTATCACAAATTTTAAGGTCTTTCTTCAATGACTTCCTATCTGGACTATCTGATTTTATTTCGGGGGTAGGAGGGGGAGGGGAGGTTGTCACAGAAGCCTTCAATGTCTCTCATACTCAATCATGAGTCTGCAATCTTAAAAAAGAAATTTCCTTGCCCATAACAGCCAGTGGCAGATTGGACCAGGGACTTCCACATGATTTCCAGTGCACAGACCAAGGACATCCACAGACCACTGACATCAACAGGGACGCCGATAGCAGCACAGACCGCAGATATCAACACAGCCTCCAACTCCTACAGCAGCTCGGACCACAAAAGTCTCCAACACGGAGAACATGAAGTCTAGAGATGGGCCTTAGGACCAAGGTCCCCTAGTGGCTAAAATAAACCAGGGCTAGACTCAAGTCCTCACCCTGAGGTCCATACTCACTCTGGATTAACCTTGATGAGGTTCAAAGAAACCTCCAGGGTGGGCATCAAGTCTCCACCAACACTGACACTTAAGGAGCCCCTACTTGCAGTCCTCTCTACATGATCTTTAGAATTGGGGGATAATGTTGAGGAGACAGACACCACAGGCTCCACACAGAACACTCCTAAAATGAGGACCCTTTAACTGACTGCTTTGCTTAATTCCCCTCCATCCCTATAGGCTCTCCCGGGCCCTAGCTAACTAGTTACACTATGGGAGACAAAAGGCAGACCTCTAGAGCCTTGTGCTGATGCACAGGCTGTGAGGGTCACCTAGCCAGGCCCAAGGAAGACATCCCACAAGCTCCCACAAGTGCGGGATGCCCACCCAGCAAGAGCACCCTGCTCCTTCAGGCAGATGCCGCAAAGCCTGAGGGGCTGCTTGGCACGATGCGCCTCAGGGCGCAGGGACGTGCCACAGCTGCAGCCCTTGGAGATTCTCACAGTCCTCATTTTCAATTTGGTCTTTGTAGCTAAAGAGGTAAATTGAGAATATTGATCAGCTCATCAGCTCACAATTAGGCTGTTCTTTTCTCTTTCTGAAATTTTCTGTAAAGCTTGTGGTGGGGAGGTGATGGAGTGTGGGCTCCCGAACCCCTCTAGACTATCTTGTGGCCACCAAAGGCAAGGATGCTTTGATTTGAGTATTTTTGTTGCTCCTTCTCATCTATCCATAGCATTGGATTTTGATTATTGCATGAAGGAACGGTGCAAAGTGAGAGTTTCAAATGTGGGAAGAACAGGTATGCTGGCCCAGAGAGGTTTTCCCACAGCACTGTTGATCTGAGTTGCCGATGAATGTCAAGTTCTCTGTCTTCCTGAGGTGGGGGGACAAAGCGCTGAAGAAAGTGAATAGTGATTATTTTCAGAAAAAAGCGCCCAAGCTGAGGCAAAGAGAGGGTGGTGGTAAAAAGTAAGTAAGCTTGTTTAGACCATGCTACATTTTTTTTCCTCTTTGAAAATTACATTTATTTCGTGTGTATATGTGTGGTGCGTGCCTGGGCACACACATGTGATGGGCAGCACACACAGACAGAGCAAAGGGAACTTGAAAGTCGGTTCCCTCCTTTTGCCAAGGAGGGCCCTCACATTGAACTCAGGCCCTCAGAACTGAGAGCAAGTGCTAAGCCACCAGCTGCCCTCAGTCTTCTCCTTTGTGACTGTTTCCGGTCCTGAGGATTGTGCCCAGCACCGACCACAGCAGTCAAGTGCTTTCTCCACCAAGGCGCTCTCGGCCACACTGCAGCGCACCGCCATAGCCACTGCTGGGTTTCCAGGCTTTTAGACCACAGAATACATAAGATACAAAACTGCAGATCCTGTGGCTGGTAATAAATTATGTGCATGTGAAAACAGACACACATACACAGATCCTTCTTTGGCCAATAAGTGGTGAAACATTCCCCTCTCTCTTGTCTCTGTCTATGTTGTCTCTGTCTCTCTGCTTTTCCTTTTGCTTGGTGAACACATGGAACCACTTTAGCTTTTTGAGAAGTCACAGAAACGTTTTCCTCTGGCTCAAGGCCACTATGCACTCACTATGCACGCTCCCCTTTTCCCTGAACGATCTTCCTCTATCCTTCACATAGTGCTCTTTCTCTCAGCCTTCAGACTCCATTTTCAATATGGCCTCTCAGGCCAGGTGGTTGATGTCCATGCACCTCCCAGAACCTTATCTGTGCTGCTGTGGAGCAGCTTACAAAGCTCCTACCGAGCTGATTGAGTGTTGACTGTTACATGGTAAACTCCCCAAGGGCAGGACATTTGTATTTTATGCACATAAAGCAACAGATTCTCAGTAAGTTTTCATTCCTTTGCTCCAACAGAGGAAACCAAAATCATCCCTGATCCCATTTCCATCTGACATCCATTCCAATAGCAAACCTTGTCTCTACTTCCTTTTTTATACAATAAATAACACAGAAAAATAAAGGAAATAAAGAGAAAAGAGTTGAGGTACTTCCAAGGTGATGGGCTCCTTGAAGGTAGAAATTAAGGGACTGGGACCCTGTAATCCTGATGTCCCTGTCTCAACACACACTCAAATCCTTTTTTTTTAAATTAACACAAAGCACCAAAGCTTGTTACAGATGGATTACAGCAGATACAAAACAAAGGTTAAAAGTTGACTAGTTTATGCAGTAGGGATGAGAAAAGGAAATCCTGGCATGAGACTAGGTTACAGACAGGAGCAGAGGAAAGTTCCCTGAGGAAACAGCCCTACAGATAACAGAGCAACAACAAACGGGACCCACTTTGACCAAAGCTTTGGGTTCATTTCTAGCACTGGAAAATAAAATACGAAAATAAGAGTTTCATGATCTCATGAAAGAACTAGACCAGGGGATGCCACACTGCTGGGATTCGATGGCAAGGAAATGTCAGTGATTGTCACGTGATTGGTAAAGTCTCCCTGGAGGAAGCAGCTGTGGAGCTGCCCTTGGAATAGCTGTGAGCAGAAGAGGCAAAGGCAGTCAAGAGAGATGAAATCTGTGGCAGCATCTGAGACTTATTTTTACTTTATGTGCTTTGGTGTTTTGTCTACATGTATATCTGTGTGAGGGTGTCGGATCCCCTGAAACTAAAGTTACAGAAACTGTAAGCTGCCCTGTGGGTGCTGGGAATCGAACCCAGGCCCTCTGCAAGAGTGCTCTTAACTGTTGAGCCATCTCTCCAGCCCCATCGTTTTTACTTTCAATACTTATTCCAAGGTCTTCCCATGATGACACCACCACCACATCACCTGGGAGGTTGCAGGAGATGAGTAGCTCCCTACAATCTCCCCACCTTTGTCCAGACTGGGTTCCAGACTACCTGAAACACTGCAATTGCATTGCCTACTGTATCACTCTCTCTTAGCACAGTAGCACCAGCCACCCAAAGGTCCAAGTGGAAGCAGTTAAGGAAGTCACAGAACCCAGGTTCCAGTGTGCAATATGAAGTTTGTCAGTAGCCCCTTCAATGGCTTTCATTATGGAGGGAAGTGCTTATGGTGGGTTGACTTGGCTCTCCTAGGCATTAAGGACTAACAGACCATGTTTGCCATCGCAGTGATAAACGTTGAGGGCAAAACTGAAACTTACTCTTGTAATGTTCTTTGCTACTGCTGAAGTGGTCGTGTAGAGCTAGATCAAGCTTATTTGGTTATAGATGTTTTCCTGCTTAGGAGAAGTGGTTGACATTATAGCTTTAGCAATTGCTTTTTGGAAGGGGGAACCAAGGTCCAAGGTCCTTTATCCCTCCAAAGACAGTCTGAATTAACAGACCCCACCAGCTGTTGTGGCACACCTTGTTTTAATACTTTGGAGTTAGAGACAGTATGATGAGGTGGTCAAGGATTGTCTTATATAGAGAGCTTGAGGCTAGCCTGGACTACTAGCCTCACCTTATAGTAGTAGACATAGCACTGTCTCTAAAATAACCAAACCAAACCAAACAACAATAAAAGACAGTAACACCAAGACAGAACCCTAATCCAGAGGTTTTTGTGTGTCTTCTAGCCCATTGCTTTCACAGATCAACTCTCCTGTTGTGAAGAAAGAAGTTAATAGCAGAATGTCACCAGAGAGCAGTTATATCTGCCTGGGAAGCTAAGATTCCAGAACGTTCCTCCCTCCCATCAGAACAGTTCCTTGAGCAAACAGGGGCACAGGCAAGCTCTGGACTTCAATTCACATTTCGAGGCTCAAACATGGCTTGCATGGTAAGGGTGAATACAAGCAGAGAGAAAATGTTGTGGGTAGAACCTTTCTTTAAGGCCCTGCAGTCTTGCATGTGATTAGAGGCATTAGAAAGCTGTGTAGCCCAGAGGAGCCATTTTCTAACCACGGTAAACTAAAAAGTAACTGTGTGTTTTGAGTGGCATCTAGCACTCAACAGGCACTTAATCAATATTCACTAATAACATTAGGCCACTCAGCACCAAGCAGGAAGATAAGGCCATTTCTTTGTTGGGCATATACTTGGGTAATTGATAAAAATAATTGCAAGGCTTTAAATGTTTAGCAATGATTAGCTAAAACCATCACCTCTAAGCCCTTCCCACTTTGATAAGCTCATTCCCATGAAAATACTCCGAACCTGAGGAACAGCAGGGAAAGCAGCCAATACCCACAGCTCAAAGATTTTTACATGAGCTCTATGAGTGATCTAATCTAGCCTTTTGAATGATCTATGTAAATGAATTACACTTTTTAATTAGGTGGTTTTTTTACTCGCATATTGAAGTTTGCCACTAATTACAGCAAGGCAGGAGGTCACTTGATTGGTATGGGAAGCAAGGGGCCTTTATTTCATTGAACTAAAATACTGAACAGTTAATGTGTAGAGCAGAAAAAAAAAACCTCTAAAATTTATGCCTGTTCTCAAAATTCAAACTGTGAAGCTCCTGTTCATTTTTTTTTTCTTGCTTGGTTTTGTTTTGTTTTTTCCCTGACTCAAATCCCCTTCTATGGCTCACTGGGGGATGGGGGGGGGGTTCTTTGTAAATACCAGAATGATTTGTAATCACCCAGTGACTCAAAACTATTATGGCAGAATAGCTTGGAAGCCTGGAGTTTTGCATTCTTAATGCCAGGGGGAGAAAAACCACCCTTCTGATATCAGTCACATTAAATGTCATTTAATTGCTGGCACAGCTGTTTCCAGATGTGACTTTATTTTGTTTCTACCAGCCAGACTGTGAGTTTCATTAACTTCATCATTAAAAAACACAGAGAAACCTTTTTTTTCATACTTCATAGGAAGCAGAATAGTCTTCAATGAGCAGAAGAGAGTGGTCATTGCTACAAAGAGACTGCACTGAATATCCTAGGTGACATTTTATAAAGCTTCTTCTCATTTTTTTCTTAGAGAAAGATTGGTTATTGCTGTTATTTGTGTGTGCACAATGCATGTCCCGTGTGTGTGGGTGCCCTCAGTCAGGAGGCATCACAGTCTCAGGAGCTGGAGTTGCAGGGGCAGTTGTGAGGAACCAAACTTGACTTGAATGTGAGAAACCAAATGTGAGTTCTCTGGAAAAGCACTAAGTACTCCCCAGCCTCTGAGCCTTCTCTCCAGTTCCCCTCAGATGACTTTTAGGCCATACCTGAGGATCTCAATTTACTACTCTTTGCCCACATTTTGGTAATGCATTCTGTCTAATGGTGGGGAGATATGCAGGTCATATTTGCTGACTCAATGTGCAATCTGAAGAAACATCAGGGCTGCTAATTAGAAAACACAGAGTGAACAGAAGTCTTGACCTAGAGGAATTCTCCTGTCATTCAGAGTTGCACTTGTTCTCATGCTGACACTTGAGTACCACCCCATGCTGGGAATGTAATTGTGATGAATCACTGATTCCCTTTCCCCTTGGTTAAGAACTAGGAGCTCTTCTAGATGCTTTGGGAATGCGGGGGGTGGGGGGGTGTGTGTCTGCTTTAAACCTGGTTCTCTAATCCTTCCAAGGCTGCTGAAGCTTGAATAACATCCAATTTGCCCTGTACTTGTCTCCATGGCCAAAAAGATCTTAGGAGTCAGGGGTCTTTTCCTTTCTTGACCCCTAACACCTAAAGCCTAAACACTGTAGCCATGCCACAAACATTTGTTGAATTACTGGAATTATGAAAATCAAGACCCTGAAACAATACATTCTGTTATCATAGATACTAATAGTAACAATAGACTCCTCTTTCAGAGAGCATACGATAAGCTAGGAATTATGTTAAACGCTTCTAACAGTTTGTTTCATGTCATCAAAAGAGATCATATCTTACTCCGTTTATCCCTCTGTGGCAGACAATACTAAACACACTCCATTCATATCTTGTCCTTAACTAGAACCTCAGTCATGTTTGGAGCAGCAACAGTTATTTTCCCCCATTTCTATCATTGTTTTGCAGGGTTGGCCATTGGCTTGGTGCTCGCTGATAAGGTGAAGGAGAAACTTTGTCTGAGCCTTACAGGTAAAAGGAACTCTTGGTTGTATGTTGAACTTTGCCATTTCACCTTTTACTTCCTGCCTGAGTCTTGTAGTATGTACCTGTAGGCAGAGGGAACAGCCATCTTATTTCATTGTGGGGAAAAGCCTGGTAGGGGTGAGCAGATTATCTCATGAGGGGTGCGGGGTGAGCCAATATCCAGACTCCACATGAAGGTAGGTGGAGAGAATTGATTCCCCAAAGTTGTGCTACATTTTTTTTCTCTCCCTCTCACACACACACACACACACACACACACACACACACACGCTAATAATCACAGCAATAATAAACGATATTAAAGTTAAGGCTGGCCCTTCTGGGGACTTCTGGTCAGGGGAGCAGTAAGACTTGCTGACTAGTACACTCTACTTACTTGTGATGTAACAGACATGTGAAAATACACCCCTGGATAATTGACATAAAGCAGCCTCATATGAGCTTTAATTGAAGAAATCAGCATAGCACAGACTTGGGGGAAAACAGGTGTTTTGTTGGATTTTGGGGGCATGGGGCTTGTGAGAGACCAAATAATTAAAAATTAGTTTTTTGGAGGTATTGGTTTAAAGTTTAAAGCACAAGCCTAAACAAAGGCCAGCCAGGTGGAGACATGTTCAGCCACCCGGGGGGAGGAACTAGCCTTACTGCATTCTTTTCCTACCCACTAGAGATACAGTTGCTAGGAAACCAGCTCAGATGGCCAGGCCAGAACTGTTTATGGACTTAGCCCCTAAAGTAAACCAATCATTTCAAAAGTTATTTGCCCTTACCCAATCATGTAACGCCAAGGCATGTAACCTACCACTTGTGGTTTTGCCCTTTAAAAACCTTGTTTCCCTAGACTGAGTCATGTTTCTCTCCTGTTCCACAGAAATTTTTGTAACCCGGGCTTGAGCTTGTATCCAATAAACCCTCATGTGTTTTACAGCAGAGGCGATTCCTAGTGGTCTTTGGGGTTCTCAGGAACAGGACATAACAACTCGTTACTATGAAGATGAACCACAACCCTAAAATCTTGTCCTCATAGTTTAAGGGATTTCCCCTTGTTACAGATATAAACTACTGGCCAGAGTGTCCCTGACCAGACACCTTTCTATTCTGTTCTTGTTCAGTAGTGGCTTTTCCCCCTCCTTCTTTTATAAGTATAAGCCTCTCACCCCTTGGGAATGAGCTGCCAGGCTCTGAGGACCTCCCTAACCTCTGGTCCCCACCCACAGAACTCTCTAAATGTAGGCTGCCAAGCTTTGGACTTGAAAACTCATCAATCCCTACCCTTGAAATCTCCACTCTAGAAAGTTTTGAACCCAAGAAACCCTACATAAACTCTGTCAGTTCTCTGCTGATTCTATCCTGAATAAGGAGGCAGACCCCTCCTGGGTTTTTCCTTCCTAATAAGTCCTTTGTATGAGGTTTGTTGTGTAGTGTGACTTTGTGGTATTCCTTGACCGACAGGGAGTTTGGAAGGCCCTCAAGTACAAACAGAAATGACGACTTTGGGATCAGCTTTGGGGAGGCAGATCAATTTTATTGGGGTGAACAAGGGTTATATACAATTTTTGGGAGGGGAAAGGAATATCCTGGGTGGACAAATGTCATCTGCCGAAGGGCTAAGGTACTGAGACACCTCATTAGCATGGGGATGCATTCCAAGAATCCCAGGTGCTTGATGAACTATTTTTTTTTTTGTTTAGATTATTTGAAATACAACTTTATTCTGATTCTAAATGAAAAGAATGAGAATGACAGTAACAAACAAGATTTCACCACTGAGTATCATGATGTGAATGTAACAGTCTCATCTTTGAAATTCAG
The DNA here is from genome assembly GCA_028658305.1 of Pachyuromys duprasi. Lineage (NCBI taxonomy): Eukaryota > Metazoa > Chordata > Mammalia > Rodentia > Muridae > Pachyuromys > Pachyuromys duprasi. Next base: position 1,184,768 of record CM053750.1, on the reverse strand, counting down.
GAAGGAAACAACTCTGTTCCAAACAGCTAAATATGCAAGTCCAAAAAAAAAAAAAAAAAGAAAGAAAGAAAAAAGAAAAAAAAAAGTTTTAACTGCCGCATTCATGCCAAAGCCCATTCTTCTCCTTCAGCACCCCAATGAAGCAGATACTGTTAGTTAACTAAGGGGGCACACACGCTACCCGCTGACATTGAGGGACAGTTGCCTAGAGAAGTAGACTCCTGACATGGGGTTCCACCTTCAGTTTCTCAGTCACCCTCATCCTCATCCGGGAGGGCAGTCCTCTGAGCAACCTCTCAACTATGTTCATACTGTGCTGCCCAAGTTGGGCCCATGCCCACCTCAGGCGGGGCAAGAGCAGACATGGCAACAAACTCCAAGTTAAGATCTCCAATGAGCTTCCTGGCAAATCAGAGGAAGATGGTAATTACTTTTGGCAGAAAATGTCATCATACTGGAGATTCTTCTTTCAGTGGAAGACAACAGATTTTGTCTTCATCTTCCTGCCCTTAATAGCCACCTCTTGCCACACAATACAATGAGGACATTTTTACACACACACACCCTTACCAGATCTCTTTGCCAGTTAGGAATGTTCTTGTAAGTAACTCTTGCTGTTACATCCAACTTTGTGATGGCACACTGAGTTTGGATGCAGCAGCCATCACACAGCCCCCAAACTCCTCGTGTCTGCCTGTGTCCCACACTTCGAACTTGGCGGGTCTTCAGTTGGTAGGGAAGATGAGCAGGTGCACCTCCACGCCTAGTAGCAACGCACTTCTTGAACTTTCCCGTCAAGTGGTGCTTCATGAATGCCCTCCTCCCAGCGCCACCAGCACGAGGTTGAACTGGACCTGCGGCTCTCCCTGGGTGGCTATGGTGCCTGTCCAACTGAACCAGTTCTTATCGGGGCGGGGAGGGGGGTAGGGAAGCTGGACCTGTAGTTTCCCTAAGGGCTATGAGACACTCCTCAGGTAGAAGGTCTGGGGTCTGGGATCCTCCAGGTAGGGAAGAGGAAGCCTCACTGGGAAAGGGAGTCTGCCGTTTTGCACCGAGCTCAGAGCTTTTCGTAATGTCAGACTTCAACCTTAGCAGCAGGGTTTCCCAACATCTCCCTATCACCAGGAGACCTTTTCTCTCGGAGGTGTAACACTTCCATTGGAGAAGCCTTTTCCCTCAGAGCTGTCATACTTATAGTAAGGGTTAGGGACACCTATTTTATATTGTTAACAGGAAGGAAAGGAACTCTGTAACACGTTATATGGATTAAGAGTGTGAGAACCTGCGTCCTGTCCCTAATCCTGTTTTACCAGCATGCTTCCCTGATGGCTGAGTGAGGGCTTCCTGGCCTTTGCCCTTTACACAGAACCACCCCCTGCAGCCTCCTGCTGCTTCTGAGGACCTTGTCTCAGGCTGGATCTGGTCTGCTGTAGATACTGCTTTTGCTTTTCTGTATTCCTGATGCTCCAGTGTTTGGTGGGGTAAGATTGTTCCTCCCTGGGCTGGTCACTTTTCAGAAGTAGCAAACAATGACCTGGTAGGAGGAGGAAGCAAACAGAGACCTTCTTCTAAACCAATTGCCTTCTCTTTGCAGCTTAGTATCCCAGGAGGCACAGTGCGTGTACCCTTCTCACCATAGATCACATGCCAAAGGAGGACCACACTGGTTCGCAGATCCTACCAACATGACCCGCACTCTCCAACACTCAGTTTCATACCCTGGCTTTCCCTTCTATACACCCACAAAGCCCAGGCTTTTTCTTGTTCCTCCCTGACACAGCCTGGGTTCAGAGCTGTGAGAAACAAACTACTTTCACTGGCAGCAGCCTCCTCCGGATGACTCTGCCTCACCCAGCCTGAGTAAAATCTACATCTTAAAGCAAATTCCTGTAGCTGTATTGTCCTACCTCTCTGACCTCACAGACCCATGGAGACTTAGGCATTGTTCCTTTGTATGGTTCTCCCCATTGATCTTGGCACCACTGTGGGTCATGGATGAGGTCTCCCTTCAATGGGAGATGCATTTCTTCTCTAGGTGGGTTAAAAGTTTCTCTTTCGCAAAAGACCTCTACAAGTCTGTACCAAGTTAGATGTCTGTAGCAACATAGTATTGCTTCCAGGAAGCAAATAGTCAAATGCAATAATTAAAGTGGACACAGGGATTCTTAGATTGTAACACTAGAAAAAAACACGAGGAATCATCCAGACACTAGATGCTAGTCTCTTCCTATGACCCCGAAGGGTAAAGGGACACTTATGCCACGGCACACAAGGACCAATGGTACAAAAGTATAATTTGTTCAAATGATTTCCATTTCTGTTGAGTATTCATTCAGTTTATAATTTGTGTGTATGATTATATAGATGATGTATGATAAAATATATGGAGATATGAGTATACATGATATATAAAGATACAGGAAGACATATTTATATGAATATGTAGAGTCAAGAACAAGTGTGTGTGTGTGTGTGTGTCTGACTTAAAAGATAAAGCAGACCTTGACATGTCCTGGAAAAAACCTGCTATCTCTTAGAGGAGAAAATAAGAGTCAGGAAGTAACCAAAACTCTGGGGAGAAACAGGACCTCCCTGTACAGGTGGGAAAAGTGTCCACCTTGTGTTAATCTCTCTTTACAAAAACCCCACCAGGAAAATGCTAAATAATTTTAAGTGACGCATTAGAATAGCGAAAACAGGGCAGGAGACAGCAGTGGGCGAGAGGTTTAAACACAGCGTTCAAAACATGGAAAGTTTGGGCATAGCTGCACACACCTTTAATCTCCCGAAGCAGAGGCAGGGGAAAGCTATGAGTTTGAGGTCAGCCCACTCTATTCAGCAAGTCTGGGGCAAGCTGGGGCTATATAATGAGAATTTGGCCTCTGAAACAAATGACCAATGAGTGACGGAAAGCACAGCTCGGTGTGAATAAGCTAGAGGAAGAAATGACCTAAGCATTCAGGGACACAAGAAGCCAGGGTCTCAGCCTGTCAAGGCCATGGACATGCTCCTGATGGCACTGACTTTGCCAAGAACAGAAGTTTTATTCTCTACTGAGACTGGATTTAGACACACAGAGGCCCAGAAACATAGGTACTGGGGACATGTGGCTCCTCATACCCATCTCCCAGGCCCCACACACACTCTGTTTCCCCACAACTCCCCGACACATCAGCCTGAGGATTCTGCTCCGGCAAAGCAGAGAAAAGCGTCTACAGGCAACACTTGGTGGCTCCGTCCCTGTCCTCTCCCTGAGGAGGACTTTGGGGAGCAGTCACTTACACAGCGTCTCCAGGCAGCTCTCCAGCCCCTGAGCAGGGATGCGTGGCCAAGAAGAAGCATCACATCCACCTGAGAGATGCCTTCAAGATGCAAACAGAAGATCAAGCCAAGAGCATTTGGGCGCTCAGAAGAAACTGGACAAGTGCAATTAAAACGCAAAGAGCCTTACACTACCAGAGGGGTGAGCAGCTACCGCATGCAGAAAACACATGAGGATGCTGGGTATAAGAAGAGCTGAGAAGCCAACAAAGGATCTTAGAAATGATGATGATGATGTAAAAGATCAGTAGAGGGATGAAAGGTGACATCTAGGAAATTTCCCAGAAAACAACAAATTAACAAATGGAAAACAGAACAGGAAAAACAATATCTATTGGAGCTATGCTCCTCCACAGAATACATTACCGACCACAGCTGTTAGCTTTCTGGGAGCAAAGTTTAAAAGTGAAAAATCAGCTGGGAGAATTAAACCCACTAAATCTAAGACTCTATCATTTTTAATATACAGTATAAATTATAATAAAGTACTTTCTAGTAGTTTTATATTAACACAGCATGTCTCAATTTACACAATCCACATTTCAAGTATTCAACAGACTCAAGTGCCTCCAGTGCGACAGTATCTAACGGAACACACACAGAAGAACAATCCAGAACCTCTGAAGCCTAAATAATGAAGTTCACAAAAGAGGAAGACATAAAATTCTGGAAACTGAGGATCTAACATGAAGAAGTCAGGAGGGAAGGAATCATCAGAGAGCAGGTGTTGGCGGTTCTAAACATAGCTGGGAAGAAGGGTCTGAGAGAGGACCCGTGAATCCAGGCAGGCTCCATTTGAAGTTTGGGAAAACTGACTCCACCTGTTTGACAGATGTGTCAAAGCATCCCAAAACACTTTATTTGCGGGCTTATAGAAAGCTAACATTAAAAATGGATGCCATAATAAGATAATTATGGGTCAATCAAGCATAATCATAGCACATTGATTGGCCTAAGAGCACGAGATCCCCACGGTCATTACAAGAAGTCAATACATGCTGCAGAGCAGGGGGAAGCCCCACAAGTGGAGGGAATCCCGCCTGGGATCAGACGCACTTCAGACTCCAGGACTTTCAGGATATGAGAATATTTGTACAGACTCTGCCTCAGCTGCACAGTCAAGTCATATGAATTAAGGGGAAGTCTGGATTTCAGGTTAGGGGCCCTCCACTTGTGTAAGCCTTTCTTAGGAACCAGGAGGATTCCACCTGAAGACACCGGAGGAAGTTAGAAGTGGCCCTGGGGAGTGAGACTGAGAAGATGGTGGGCCAGGAGTCTGCCGACCTCTAAGATGCTCGATTTAATACACCATGTCTTGGGTGGTGGCACACGCCTTTAGTCCCAGCACTGGGGAGGTAGAGGCATCTCTGAGTTTGGTCTACATAGCAAGTTTTAGGATAGTCAGGACTACATAGACAGACTGTCTCAAAAAGGAAAAAACTATGTATATACATGTACATGAAATTATATAATATATGTTATATAATTATATAAAACTATATATAATATATAACTATATATTATAATATATAATATACATATAACTATATATAATACATATAACTATATATAGTTATATATAATACATAATACATAATTATATCTTATACAGTTATATAATATATATTATATATAACTATATATAACTATATATAACTATATAGTTATAAGATATAATTATGTATTATATAATATATATAGCTATATGATATATATAACTATATATATATCATATAGCTATATATATTATATAAATAGTTATATATATATCATATATAACTATAGTTATATATAATATATAATACATAATTATATCTTATACAGTTATATAATATAATATATAACTTCATATACATATATATGAAAGTAGTCAACAGGGATAGATGCTGGTAGTTAAAAATGAAGGGAGTGGAAAGGGCTTCTAAGCAGAGCAGGGGTTTTTACTGCTCTTTGATAGATGATTACACTGTCTAGTGTAGTCATTTCCAGCTCCCCTCCCCCTCCAGTGAGGAGAGTTGTTGAAATAAATAAATAAATTGATCCACAGATGTCTACAGAACTAGAGGGAAGAATGTGAAGAAGTACTGCATGCTCTGGGGTTATTTTTCTTTTTTGACGTCAAGTGGCTGTAACTGGTGATGTTGCTATTAGAATATGGAGCTAGAAGATTCTTACAGATTCTGAGCTTGCCGAGTCCTCATCCAGGCTGCATGCATGTGCTGGAGAAGGTGGGTTGGGGGGTTTGTTTAATAAAAGTCTGGTTCCAAGAAGCCCAACTCTGAATCTATTTTATCAGACTCTCCAAAGGTGAAAACAACTACATCATTACTGTGTGTGTGTGTGTGTGTGTGTACTGTTCCATCAGGAGTGCTGTGCGCCCTCTCCAATGGCCACTTTTTCATTTGACAATTTAGGAAAACCCAACTACAGAGAAGTTAAGGCAATTATGGAGGATCATCGAATCAGTGACTGAGTGGATCTTCATAAGGACATCCAGACTGTTCAGTTTATGGGATTGATAATTGTTTCTAATGTAGAAGTTAAACTGTGTACAATTTATTTTTTTCTTAAACAGGGGGAAGTTGTAGAGGAATTTAAATTCAGAACTGGCTCCTCTGGCTCCTCCTTCTAGGTCTGTGTGATCTGGCTTGAATACAAACATACCTTTAATCCAGGAGACAGAGGGAAGCAGCTCTGAGTTCAAGGCCAGCCTGGTATACAGCAAGTTTCAGATAGAGAAAAGCTTAGGCCCAGGTGTGGTGGTACAGGCCTTTAATTACAAAAAGTGAAGGTAAAGTTAGTTTGTAGTAGAAGCACCCATGTTTGAAGTGATGTCTAACTGAGTGGCCAAAAAAGGGACAAATCAGAGAAAGACTTGACAGAAATAGGATACGCCTTAAAGGAGCAACACGAGAACGAAAGGGTGGAGGAAGTTTTTTTACTAGGAGAGCTTTACAGAGGTTGAACGAGTGAACAAGCTAGAAACAGGTAAAGACAGAATGAGCCAGAGAGTGAGAAAGAGCTGAAGATTAGAAAAGATTACTGGAGTTAGTTTGAAGACAAGAACAACAATCCGGGGAGAGTATCCACACTGAATCAGTCAGCTGGGAGAGGAGTTTGAGCCAGAACAGCTGAGTTGGACCAGCCAGCCCAGAGCTCAGAAAGAACAAGAAAGGTAAGCTTATTAAGCAGTAAG
>CM053750.1:1150486-1177751 GCA_028658305.1 Pachyuromys duprasi | reverse complement strand
AAAAAAATACTAAAAAAAAAAGTTGCAATTCCAATTGCAGATTTGTTATTTGAATGCTTACAGATTGTTATTTGAATGCATTGAAGAAGCTGTGCTTTTTCCTAGAGTCACCTTGGGCTCACTGCATCCCTGTGAGTCATTTAAATTCCTGTCCACCAGCTCCTCAGCCCAGAGTCAAGGCTGGTCAGGCTTGGCAGCTGGTGCTTTCGGTTGCATTCCACCAGTGCTAACGTAGTAGCTGTAACGTAGTAGCGTGGGCTTAGCTCTTATCAACTTGAACTACCCATGGAGCCCGCCAATACTCTGTCAATGGATGGTTTTAGGAAACAATTTTTAAGGCATTGTAGTTTTACTGCTTTTTTGTTTCTACTTGTATCCCTGTATGCATTTTAAACCCTAAATCTGTCACCTTTATTTAAGAATTTTTAAAACTCCTTGCTGAGTTGATTGGGGAGAGGGGAGAGGGATCTCATTCAAATTTTCATTCTCTTGTTATTCACATCGCTTGTGAGGCCCCTTAGCCTGTGGTAATTTTTTTCCTTTTGATATAGTCTCATGTAGCCCAGACGAGCATGAAAACTCCTGACTCTTTTACAGGCATAGGATTACAGGTGTGCGCCACCTGGCCCAGCTGTACTTTATTGAGTGTGAACACGTAGGTGAGCACGTGCCACAATATGCACGAGGGCTGGAGGAGAGCTTTGGGGAGTTCTTTCCGCTCACCATGTGGGTCCTGGGGCTCGACTCCGGTTGTCAGGCTTGGCAGCAGGTGGCCTCTTCGGCCCTGTGCTTCTTTTATGCATCAGCTCTCCGTGTTATTTGTCCAGAGGCTTGACGTTTCCTAGTTATGTGTAAGATTTTTGCTGTTAAAAATCCTTTTCTAAAATATAAGTAGTTTAATACAAAAATTGCCTCATTTCTATCTCCAATTACTTGACCCACCCTCAGGAGACAATGGGTGATTTTGAAATACTTACTGTCCTCCCATGCTCAAATTCCATCTAAAGTACCCGTTTCCCTTTTCCTTTCCCTGTGCAGCTCCCACGTGGTCCATCAGGTCTGGCTCTCAGTGCTAGGAGCAGCAGCTGTTTCTCTCTCCTCCACCTATATGTAAGCATCCGTCCACTGGTAGCCTTTACCTTCTGTTTTCATTTATCAGTTGGTTTTATTTGTGAAATTTCATCATTTGCTGAAATATAGCTGATAACCCATGATTTGAGCTGTGGAGATGATGCTGTCTACCTGGAGATGGCGTTTGGTGGTGCTGACAGCTGAACCTAGGCTTATCAGCATGCGAGAAGGGGTTCTACCACTGAGCCACCTCCAATCATTGCTTCTTCTCAACTGTCCTTGATCATGCCTCAGACTTGCGAAGCCGCATGTACCACATGCTTTTACTTGTATGCAATTTACCCTACATGCTAACCCTGTAGCCAATCAGAACCCAAGAATACCCTTAAATTGTATGTGGATAGGGAGAAGGGTTAAATGGGTGACGTGTGAGGGGACACTCGCTGGAGGCGTAAGCTAGAGATCTGTAGTGTTTGAACTGAAAGAGATCTGGGAAGAACTCAGTGAATCTCACAGTTCCTAGAAAAAAAGACCAATACTTGTATGCTGAGATCCTAGCCTCTGCTCCAACGCCACAGCTTTAAAGAACGGTTTCCTGCACTTCTCCGGACCCTGCCTGTCCATTCTCCACTTTTAGACTCTCCTAGGTGGTCTCCTGCTTATTTTTCTTATCTTGATACAGGCTTGGTTACATCTCTCTACATTACGTTGTGGAGAATCTTCAAAATATTCTCCTGACAGTGCATTAAATTCCCTCTTCCCTGCTTACTGCACCAACTGAAAATTTCCTTATCAGTGTTTTCTTCTAGCTTTTTCTTTTTCATATTGAAATCTTTGACTAACTTAAATGCATTTTTATGTAGACATATTTTGTTTTCCAGATTGCTAGCCAGTCATTGAATAACCTACCTCTTATCCAGGAATCTGAAAAAGCCTCTATCATACACTGAATTCATATGTGTACATGTAAATTTGTATATACTTCCATATTCATTCTATATAATTTGCTTCTGGGCCCACTGTCTCTTTAGGAAACATGTCTGCGTACTCTTGTGTGCTTGAGTGCTACAGGTCAAACCCAGGTCGTTGCACACACACTAGGCAGCTGTTCTGCTGTTCCTTGGTAGTTGTATTGGCAGGCAGAGCTAGTTCTCTCCTTTTTCATCATTGCTCCTCTTAACTGGAGTTCGTAGTCATTCCCTTCAAGCTCTTCCTTGCTCCAAACCCTACTGCATGTTATTCATCAAATTCAGAGTGACATAAGAAATAACATTTTTTTTCACTTATTTTTTTCCAGATACAGTTACTTCTAAAGTGTCTTATTTGATTCTCGAGAGCTCAGTTCCTTTCTGTTTGGTCACTGTTGCCACATGTGTTCTAGGGCCACTGGAAGAACAACAGCCTGAGTGTGAAGTCAGTGACTATTCACAACTTTGTGGGCACCCGCAGGGGTATCAGAATGACAGCCTAGGTGTGAAGACAGTGACTATTCATATCTGTGTGAGCACCCGGAGGGCCATCAGTGGACACGATGGGAGAATACCCCATGCCTGTCTGGGTCACCAGGGTCACACCATAGCTCACAGAGACAACCTTTCATTTCTGGCATCCTCTGGCCCATCAGTCATACTGGGTTAATCATGGTTTTATTTCTTTCTACAAGAATTGCATTTACAAATACAACTTCATTCTCCAGGTGCTGGAGGTTAGGTCTTCAACATGTCTGCTTTGGGTGACGTAATCCAAGCCTTCACTGTTGCGTAATTTTGCAAGCGCCTGTGTTAATTTAGCTTACTGCACAGGCAGCCCTTGTGCTTTCCTGATCCTTACCAGCCACTTACGAGGAGAATGACACAGCTTCTCCAGTATTTATTTCTCATTCCTTCCCTTGTCTAGTCTCAGTGGCTGATACTTAAGTACAGCAGGCCAACAACTCAGTATTCACTTCCAATTTGAACCTAATTACTACTGGAGCTGAAGAGCAGAAACACAACTATCCATTTGCATTTCCTCCTCTGAGAAGCATTTGGTTTTCTTTGTTTTGTTTTGAATATAATTTTTTATTTATTACAGTGTATTCACTTTGTAAGCATTTGTTTTTATTCTTCATCTTTTTCTATTGAAAAAATTCTGTATTAATTTGAAAACATTGTACAATAACAGTATCTTATGATATAATGAAAATACTTCCCTTGAAAAAACAGCACATCAACTGCCCATCAGAAGGCACAAAAGAGAAGGCAGGCACAGGTCTACCTGTCTGTGTCTGAAAAGTACTTCTCATAAGAGCAGAACACGAGGAGCGGAGTGCGATGTGGATTTTAAGAAGCACTCTTAAATTTCAAGTACACTAACACTTCTAATTTGTTTCACAGTACACTATTTCTGAACCATTCAATTCCTTTCCAGCTAATACACTCAACAGGGCTTCTAGGACTAAATAACCTGATTAACTCTTTAATGCCAAAGGCATCAGAACCCTTGCTCTCTCATACACGTCAAATTTCTACTGACATTTAAAGCCCCCTAATTCACCATCAAAGAAAGGATTAATCTATCCTTGGTTTATCTAAAATGACCAAATAATAAGATTTAAATGATAACCAGCTCTAGGATATGTCCTTATTAAGTCCAATGGGATTTTTAAAAAGCTCACTAATATGATGAAGTTTTGCAAAGTGATTTAAACAGGTTTGACTACTCAATTTGGAAGAGAAGCAGTGCACAGTTATAGGCAATTGTAAAATGTTAGGTTCTGAATGTTACTGTCCAGAAAGGTGAGAAATGTTAGACGAACATTACATTAACTAGTTTTCATTATTTATAAAATAAATATGTGCTTATTTTCAGTGTATTCCCCACCCTCCTCCCACAGTTCTAGTTCTTAAGGGACTGTTGACAAGGTACAATACAGGTTAAAGGAAGGACAGTCTAGTTACTGGGAAATTAACACTCATTCACAAATGCAAACAATCAAAAGCTCAACCAGAAAGCTCCTGGCAGGATCTGTGGGGAAACATGATTTACTGGGGCTGATCTCCCCACAGCCAAGCACAAATGAGGGGCTAAGACAGGAGGAGGGCGCACCCTGCAGTCTCTGACAGAGATGCTAGGAAAGGTGTCATTCTGTCTTCTCTGGCCCTGAGTTTTGTAAATATGCTATAGTCTGCTAGTGATCTGAATTCACAGTCCTGAAATCAGACCAACCCACACTGTAGTAAGCACTTTCCAGCACTGTTCTTTTCCTTCACTGTGGGTTTAAACTTCATTATGTTATTTAATACTGTTCTGGTTCACTGTATCAATGCTCATATTTGGCTGGGCCCACAAAGTTTACACACATGTTCCAGGCATATAAGAAAATAAGTGAGATGGGTATTTGTGGGGGGGGAGGGGCAGCTGGAGATGTAGCGTGGTAGCTGAGCACTTATCTAACATGTTTAAGGCTCCCGCTCCATCATTAAAACCACACCAAAAATGGATAGGAAGTAAAAAATAAGTCCATGTTTGGCTGTGTCATCATGTTGCTAAAATTCCTTCCTACGGGGAAGGTAGTGAGAATTTCAGTTTCCTAAAAAACCTAGTTATGAGAATATATTTTTGTTTTATTCCCAGGTGTCAAATATGGAGCTGCTTCAGACTGTCCACAGCAAATGACTATGATTTGTCTCATGCTTTGCCAGTGGCATGATTTTGCCAGTGGAAAATAGTCTAGAATTCTGGGGACTCTTATAAATGTCAGAACCCTGAGAGGGGCCTGAGGCACTCTAAAGAGTCAGCTGCTGCAGTTTGTTGATGTTTGTCAAGTGGTTGTGCAAAAAGATATGATTCAAAGAAACTGGATATCCTGTCAGGAAAGATCAAATTGGCACCAAGGAATTCAACGCTACTAATTAGCAGGAAGTAGTTTAAGGAGATCTATGCCTCCTTCCCCCTCTAACTTTCTTTCTTACCTACCTAGTATTGGGCTGTTGGAAGGGATTGGGGTGGAGAAGGACAGTAGGTAAAAGTGCCCAATAAAGTAGCCAAAAAGTCCAGTTACAGGGGAGACATAAAGTCTAGCCCTCAGTCTAAGGGTCCAACAACAAACCAGAGCATGATACCACCAAAATTCAGTCTGGGGAACCAATGAGTTTATTGGGCTCACTTACAGAGCATAGGTGGAGGGTCTGGGTGCTCCTCTGCCAAAATCCACCCTGGAAAATCTTTGCCCAGAAAGCAGGGGTATTGGCTCCTACAGCTGCACAGATGGAGTGCCTCCCTGGTCCTCCCTAGCTGATGGACTACATTTAGACCCAATGTGTGATTACGAAGTATTTAAGCTTCATATAGAAACTGACATGTCAAAAAACACCCAATTTAATGACAACCATTGAACTAAGTGGTCAACTGAAAATTTAGTAAAGTATGAAATAAACAATTTTATTAGATGAATTCATTTATTTGACACATCAAGTTATGCAAAGAAAAACATATGCCAACTGCATAAAAAGAACCACATTTTCTTTTTTTCTTTCTTTTTTTTTTAAAATGTAATTTATTTATTTTTAAATCAATCACAGGTTAGGTACTTTGCATCCCAGGCGTAGCACCCTCCCTCATTCCCTCCCACTCTCCCCATCTCTCCCTCATCTCCTCCCTGCCCCCTCCAAGTCCACTGGAGGAGGACCTCATCCCCTTCCATCAGACCCCAGATCATCTTGTCTCCTCAGGTCTGGCTGCAATGTCCTCCCCTGGGATCTAGCCAGGATGTTACAAAGAACCACATTTTCATATTACTAAACACAGCAATGGTCAAAAATAACAAATTGTAGAGTGGACCCCAGGATTTAATGCAAAAAATACCCCATACTGAAAAAGTTCAGGCTTCTAACTTCACTGAATCCAGTACTACACGTGCTTCTTTATACTCCTCAGCTTCTTCCAAGTCTTTTTCACTTTCCTGAAATGAACAGCAAAATTAGTTTTTCCTTTAGGAGCTTCAACACGTTGCTGTTTATACTATATACCAGTAAGTAACTCAAGAATTAAAGAAAAGGATTCTAGATTTCTAAGCATATGACAGTTCTCTTTGTTACTGGGAAAGGAAGAAATGAGGGGTTAGCTTACTTTAACTATATATTCTCATACTATGTATTTTCATTAAGAACACAGTTCTTAATTAAGAACACAGTTGCCTAAAATTATTAGCACTAAGTAATTAAATAAAAACTTCACACAAATGTAAAACAATCATTCTTACTTGGCCAACATCATCATACAAAAAGATTATTTACAATGCATTGAAAGTAAAAAAAAACAAGGATTTGCTAACGTGTTAACAACATGACAGGAGCATCATCATAAAGAATACTCAAGCACTTCCGATGCCAAAAGCTGTTATTCATGTCACACAAGTTAAACACAATCAAATTAGAATCGTGAACTGTCTGCTTATTAAAGAGTATAACATACGGAGACCAAACAAAACATCCTCAATTTTCTGATATTTTATACATACTTATAGGAAACTTTCACTAAAATATTATAGTAGCAACAGTGTAATGAAATAGTGCCTAAATTTTCAGATAGAAGACTTTGATTTAAAAAATGTTTTTTTTTTAATTTTATGTGTATTGATTATTGTACTATGTGTTTGATCCCCTGGAACTGGAGTTAAGAGTTGGTTGTGTACTGCCATATGGTGCTGGGAACTGAACCTGGGTCCATCACCCCAGCCTTTGATTTTTAAATGTAGTGATACATAACAACTTGTGTAAGGTCAACAAAAGATGCAGACAGTTATGAAAAAGACAATGAATGATGTGTATGTTTATCATAAGGCAAAAAGCTGAATTCAGATGACTGGTAGCAATTCCTTAACCCTGGGCTAGGGGCCATTCCTGTGACATTGTAGCCAACAATCTGGCTTCATTCTGCTGCTGTTCTGAGAACCTGAGTGAATTAAATGTAAACATAATGGATAGATTTGTCTGATATTGTATGAGAATCCTCCTGTGCTGCACAGGGAGAATGAAAGAGTGTCCTAAAGGCAAAACCACACCACTTAAGAAGCTCCATCTTAAGAAGATGCAAATTCACTCACAGAAGAAAGCCCAAGGCATTCCCTATTCCTGGAAAGCAACTGCAAAGGAAACTGTCTTCAAAGTCAGTCACAGTCATGGTTCAAAGGGAATAGGCTCTATCTTGAGCTGTCAACAGAACTTGGCTACTGTCCATGTAGTATGTGTTTTGAAGTTATGAAAGATATAAGTGTGAGGGGTCAATGAGAGCAGCGAGGCCAGGCACTGTGTGATGTGGAGGCAGTCCCTGTGGTAAGGGGCACTGAGAGGCTCATCAATAAAGGTGAGGTTTAAGCTGCAGTGGAACCCCAGAAGGAAGGCAAAGCCAGGACGATGGCGTATCCATCAAGGAGAAGGGTCTGTGTGGAGAGGAGCTGCCAGAAGCTGAGTGCGGTAGGCTGCATGTCTGGAGAGAGGTGGGCTCCTGAGCCTTCGGATCACAGCCAGTGTCATTATAAGCCCCAAATGCAGGGCAAACAGCTGCAGGATTTGGTGTTTTCTGTACTGGAATTTCACTTATTCTTCCATTTTTTGAAATAGAAACATTTACTCTGTACTATTTTATGCTGACAGTATACAACTTAATTTGATTTTATAGAAACTCACAGTTACAAGACTCCAGCCTTTTAAATATTGGAAAATTTCAAGATAATAAAGACTTTTACAGGTGGCCTGTATTTTACATTAGGAGATAAATATGAAACTTTGGGGATAAAAAGAAGAGAAGGTTCCAGCTTACAGTGGTGTGTGTCTGTGTGTCAAGGAGGCAGAGTTATGATGGCTGGCGTTGGTCGTCAAGCTGACATGCTCTAGAACATTAGGTCACACTAGAACACACCCATTAGATCACTGCATGTGCTCTTCATGTAGATGTAATGTGATCCTGCCCCTGCCTTTCCTGCAGCGATGGACTGTAACCTGGAGCTGTGAGCTGCTCTTTGTCCCTTAAGTTGTTTTTGCCAAGGTGTTTTATCACTGCAACAAAAGTGGAACTAAGATAACTGCATCGTGCATCCGCCTAACGATTAAAAAATGACTTTTACTTACACTTTGACTCATTGACAAATTCAGCGGAGCGCTGTTTGTCAGACACTTGTACAGTCACTACAGTAGCACCAACCATGTGCTTCATGAGGTCTGCTGACCTCTCTCCCCCTTTCTCTCACATTAATTCAGCTTTGAATCTAAAATAATTCCAAGGGCTAAACAAGGACTAAATTAATTTGAAACATGGAATTAAATCAATTTTGAGCACTTGGCTTACTGTTAATTTAAAAAAAAAAGTGTGCACACACACAAAAACCAAACAGATACTGCTGGTCAAAACTGGTACCATATGTATACTTGCTATTATAGCTCAAATGCCCAGATATTTAATTAAGTAAGTAGAATAAACATGACAGAAAAGTCCTTTTACTGAAGACATACTGCAAACACAGGTTACACTCTTTAATTTTGAAAGTGTGGTGACACAGAGCATGGGGGTCAGTACTGACTGCCAACTATCGCCTAGGAGGCGAGCCTCCAGCAAGCCAGTGTGAGTGTCTGAGCACATCACTGGGAGGTTATCTTGATTTCGTTAAGTGATTGGGGAAGACCTGTCTTAATTGTGGGCTGGACCATTCCCTCAGCAGGGGAGACAAGCACACAAGAATTCACTGCATTCCGTTCCAGGCTATGGATGAATTATAACCAGGCTCTCTCAAGTCATGTGACTTCCTGCTATGGTGGATTGTGACCTGGAACTCTGAACCAAGAATATGTAATCATACAACAAGAGGAAACTAAGACCAATGAACAAATGAATAAAACATTACCTCAAGTAGCTATAGTGTTAAATATTCAAAATTTTGGTTTTCCATGTACTAGGCAGAAAACAATGTAAAATCTGAGACTAATCTTTACTTACTAGTATTTGCTGAAGATCTGTATATGCTGCCTCCAACCGGCGCTGGCAATCTGGGATCATCATCCTCGACTCTTGCAGGATCTCTGCCTATCATGACAGTATTTGTGAGGCAGGTCAAGATGACACAGCTATGAGAATTTACTTTATACACTGGCATATAACTAATGATTTGGAAGAAATGAAAAGTATAATTATGTTAATGACTCAACCCTGTAAATTGGGTTTATCACATTGTAATATCTGCAAAGTACAAGTTCTAAGTGGAACTTGCACAAAAGTTTTGTACTCTCCTCCTGTTCAATAATCACCTTCTCATAGTAAGTGAAAATTAACTGGCAAGCTTTTCATTCAGCTCTTATTTTAAAAGGCTATTTAAAGCAAATGATTCCCCTGCTGCCACAAAGCACCTTTATCTAAAATGGGATCAGCTGGTCATATAAATATCTCCTGCATCTTTGGGTAATAAAGGAAAACAGTGCTCAGATAATATCACAGGGAGATAATTACTGCATGAGAGAAGTTATTGAGTTATTGATCACATCGTGTGCACACTGCAGGAGGGACTCACTGAAAGACAGAGGTAAAGCAAAATGAAAAGCAAAGACCAGCAGGTTCATATTTTGGTGTTTATCATGCATAAAAAGTTATTACTTATCCTTGTGCTTCATTTTAAGAGACAGATTATTCTCCCCAAGCAGTTTGAGACAAATTATCAATGTGGTGCCCTCTGAATCCAAACTTCCTGCCTATTCCACACGAAGACAAACACAGAAACACATTTACCCTAAAAGATGTTGGACATAAAATCTACCACTCAAAGCAACATTGTATATCTAAACACAAAAGAAAATTAGGAAACCTGGTCACTAGTTAGTCAAAATGTTGAATATAAGCCTTTTTTCACTTGGTACAAAAGCTTTGTTTCCTTAATTATTCTCAGAGAGAGATATAATGGTAACAATGTTTTTTTCCCAAAATGGGTTCAATCAAAAGCTTTCAGAGAAAAAGGTACAAAATTAATCAAAATTACCTAGCTCAAATAAAACAAGATTCACACAAGTTAACAGCAAAAATACTGAATTATAATGAAAACTTTAGTAGGTCCAGTATCTTCATGCTTTCTTTGACAGTCTGTCATAGCTTATACTGTAATAAAACCATTACAACATTCAGGTACTCTACGCATGTCTATTTTCTTGGGTTACTAATAAGGCATGGGTTAAAATCTCAAACATAGGATCATGACTTTCCTCTCAAGTAAATAGACATTTAATCAATGCCTCTAAGTTATTTTTGTATATCTGGTATAAAAAATTGGGGAGAGAAACATTTCAGGTTTCCCCTCCTGTGGAATTCCTGCAGAACAGCTTAAGGAATTAAATATGATGAATAAAAAAAATGAATACAAAGAATTAGGTCAAACTCATACACAAGTCACAATGCATCTTTACATTCTTCCCAAGCTTTAATGTTACTGAATGAACTTTAAGCAGCACTGTGCAACCTAACCTCTATTCTTTCTTCTCTCTGCATTAGTACAGATCAAGATCTTCTGATAGTCTGGTAAGCTAGAACAGGGCGGAAGTTCATTCTCCTGTGTTCCACCCCAATTATTCACTAAATTTCCTCTACATTCAGCCCCCACAGCCACAGGTTCCACACCTGAAGATTTAATCTACAGTAGGCTGAAATTAAAAACAAAAACAAAAACCCAAAAATCTGCATTAATTATTTGCCATATGTAAATTTTGGACACCATAAGCCATACCCGCATCAAATCTGCAAGTTGAATACTTTCACTTGTAGCAATGAATTACTACTACCCCAGGGATAATTTTTTTTAATTCTCTGGGGATTTCCACAGTATACTATCATATTCTTTCCTGTCCCCCAACTCCTCCCAGGCCCTTCCCAAATTGCTACCCAGCCAAGCTCATGTTTTTTTTTTTTTTTTAAAAAAACAAACAAACAAAAAGGCCACTAAAAAACATGGAGTCCAAATTGTGTTAGTTAACGAGTTCTGAGCCTGCCCTCGGCTGTGGTTGATATACTAAGCATCAGTCCATTAAAGGAAACTGATTTTGTTTCATTTGGGAACAGTTGCTTAACTAGGAGTGGGAACTTAGTGCCCATTTTCTGGAATTTTGTCTGCCAGGAATAACAACTTAACAACATGATGATATACAAATTTAACTGAGTATTGTTCTTTTACAGTATTTTCCTTGGAAAGCAGTGATTCAAATGAGTGGTACCTTTCTTTAGAAGCCTTGAATACAGGGTTTATTCTAATGCTTACTACGTTACATCTGAGGGGAAATCAGGATGTTAGCACAGAACACTTAAGGAACCCTAGGGGAACACCATGGAGTGCCATCTCCACTAACATGAGATGCATTTTAAAACAACTTTTTTGGGTATTTATAACTTTTTGGGGTATGTATTCTGATAAAATGGAAGTTAGGGAAAACTAGGTAATCTATAGACTGCAGAACCTAAAAGTTGATTAATTTCTTTTATAATCAAAGAAAAATTGAAAGGAAATATTCCAATTGATAGGAATTCTTTGTAACAGGAAGAATTCTGTGAAACAACGTGGCAATGTTCAGCTGTTTGGCAACTGATTAAAGAAAGGCCTGCAGCTTCTTGAGTGAGCCAGCTGTTGTAACCAGGGGTTTAACAGCTTTTAGAATAATGTCAGCTGTCTCTGGAGCCAATGATAATCATATTCATTTGTCAGATGGAAATCTGAAATTACTATGACATTAGTTAAGTCTTCTCTTTTAACCTCTAAGCCATCTCTCCAGCCCAAGTCTTTTCTTTGAAATAGTGGTAGGATGTTAACACGCTCACATGGGGAATTAGGAATCCATTTGACCTACGTTTGTCTGGTTACTGCTGAATCCACTGAGGGGAAAAGGAGAAGGGGGTATAAACTGCTACATCAACAACATGAAATGTAAATGGTGCAAACATACCTTCTAACGTATGGAGATAGCCTAACTGTACCCAACCATATGCCATCCATAGGAGATTCACTTTGGATATGAAGAAAGAGAAAATAAAAGGATGGAAAATGATGTGGAAACTTTAAAAGTACTACATCAATACTGCATAGAGTAGACTGCTGCAGATCAAGAAATGCCGTTAGGGACAAAAGGAGTGTCATATTAACATTATCAGCATATCATGATTCTGTGTACAAACTGAACAGATAAACAAATGCACATATTTAGATGGGCATTTCCATACTTATGTTCAACAACTTATAGAAATATTAGACAAAAATGAGCAAAGATAAGAAAGAAATAGATAGCAGCACAGTAAGCTATTAGTAAAAAAACAGAATATTACATAAGAAAGAGAATGGGAATACATGTAAGCCCTATGAAACACTGCAGCAGACCATGTCGAGGTCAAACAACAATGAAAACAAAACAAAAACCTAAAACCCACATACACATACATACACGTCATACACAGCACATGATCTAACTACAAAACGAGAGTCAATAGGGTACAGATGGCACACACCTTTAATCCTAGCACTTGGGAGGCTAAGGCCAAAAACTGTAGGATGCAGCCAGACCAAAACTAGTGCTGAGATGGAAATGCAGCACTGAATGTTCACATCAGCAAGGATGAGTGCTCTCCAATATATGTTTTTACCTCAAAAAATATAAATAAGAACCAACACTTAGGTCCAGCTTGGCTAATTACGCAGTTCCAGGATAGCCAGGGCTACATATTGAGACCCTGTCAAAAGAAACAAAAACTAAACAAACTAACCTCTCCCCCCCAAAAAACAAACAGAAAAAGGCAGCAAATAAACTCAAAACAATCAAAGGAGTTAAAGTGATTATAAAAGTACAAATTGATAAAGTTATAAATAGGAAAACTACAGAGAGAAAAGTCAGCAAAACAAAAGGTCGATTTAAAGAAGTGGACACGCTTCTAGCAAGATCAGGTGAGTAGGAAATCACCAAGGGCTACACGGAATGGCTCCTGCAGCCACTGAAAGAATGAAGAGATCCAGGAACGACTATAATACAAGCAACGGAAAATGTATGTAACTACCCAAACCAACCAGTTCCATCATTTCCTGCAGATTTTATGACATCATCTTAATTTGAGTTCTATTCCATTGTGTGCATATAGCACTTTCATTATCCTTCATTGTAGATGAACATCTATCTGGTCTGCATCAATTTCCTACCTCTTATGAGAAATACAGCATATATTTTATTTTAATGGTCTTTCCACCAGTTTGGGGAGCTATTTCTGAATTTAAGCATGAATTTAAACTTATATTTCATATGCTATGTAATTTTTATATTTAATCTTTAGAACTGGGGACGCTGTAGAGTTGCATGGTAGAGAGCAACCATGGAATTCTTGTGTTCAAACTCGGGAGTTCGTGTGACCTGCTGCAGTTATTTTACTTGTTTCTGCTTTCTTTCTCTGTTGGGCTTTATTTCTGGTTTTGCTGAAATTTTGTTGTTTGTGTGACAGGGCTTCACTAGTCCACAAGCTGGCTTCCAACTTGTAGCAAGACTCCTGCCTCAGCTTTCTGAATGCCAACATTACAGCCATGTCTCCCCAGTTCAGCTTCCTTATCTCCACATGAAGTCTCCACAGGGAATAGCACTTTCTCTGACAGTGTTGTGAAGACTACATCTGTAGCGCACTCTCTCTAAGGGTCCCTTTACCTGCTTCTTAATGGCGTAGTTTTCACCATCCTCAGCCTTCATTTTTTCAATCTTTTCTTCTTGCTGCTTTGCTTCTTTTTCATACATCACTTTTTCTTTGACCAATCTATAAGCAAACCAAAAATGTTTCAGAATTAGATTTTTCTTCCTAAGGGTTAAAGAAGGCATGTGTGTAGGTGCATGGTTAAAATACTAATATGGACAGGCAAGGTGGGGGCGGCTAAGCATGAGCCTTGTGCTCCAAGTCCTCTCTTAGAGTAGAGGGTATGTGTTCCAGCTCTGATGGGAAAGGTGTCCTGACCAGAGCCAAGGAATCCCAAAAACCACACAGCAGATGCTGGCTATTCTTGCCAACTCGGGCGGCAGAGACTCCCATCGTAGGCCCCACCCTGGAGACCTCCAGCTGCCAGGCATAGCACCATGAGCTGCCACACAAGACAAGTGGGCAGACCGCCAGCCTGAGGAGTTGTACTGGCTCGGCCCTGTCCCTGAGGAGCTCCAAAGGCAAGCCCCAGACTTTCCTGAGATTTTTCCTCCCAATAATCTCTTGTGTGAGGTGCACTGTACAATATGACTTTGTAGATGGTATTCCTTGGCTCGCAAATGCAAAAATATCTTTCCATCTTAGGTGTAACACCTATAAAGAGATTTACTGGGGAGGACAGAAAAGAGAGAGTGGCTGTCTCTGCTCAGGAGAGAAGCAGCAAAGAACTGAGGAGGCAGGCTTTCTATAGGGTTTCTTGCGGGGGAGGAGCTTTCCTGGGTGACCTGGGATTGGAGGGATTGTGTAGCCTGGTGGGCTCTTTTCTGTAGAGGGCCTGGCCACTCTCCTACCTCTAGGACAGGAAACAGACATTAAGGTGGTTAGAAGAATCTAGACAGTGGGACTGAGCCAAGCTCTCAGGGGTCAGGAGTAGGGCCTGGCCACTTGCACAGCAAGGGCCTTACATAAGGCAAATGTGATGCCTGGAGCTCACCACTCTTACATGAAGAAGGAAAACCCACTCCTGCATCTGCAATGTAAAAGGATTAGGAGCGAACACTTCTGTAATGCTTTTTTTTTTTTAAATTGATATGTTTTCCAAATTTTTTTACAATGTGCCTTAAAGAACACGGTGCGTATACACTTAGTTTATTGGGGGGAAAAATCAGTTCATCACAACATTACATACCAAATCTCAAAGAGAGATTAGATTATTTTCAACAAAACCCCTGCTTATCACTGACAGAGACCTTAATTTTATGTCAGACTCTCTTTATACAAGGAACTAGAATAGGTAATTTAAAGGTAGTTCTCTCACAGATAATTAGTCAAAACAAACCAGTGCATACATACAATGTTCAAGCAAGAAAAGTTACATGTCAGGCAGATTCTGGTAAAAAAGGAAGCACACAAAACAAAAACTCAATCATAAATAGCTCATTCTCCCCTATTTCTGGTTAAAGTTTAATAGAAAAGTGTTATGCTGGCTAGTTGTATGTCAACTTGGCACAAGCTAGAATCATCTGAGAGGAAAATTTCCTCTGAGAAAATGTGGTGGGCAGGCCTGTAAGACATTCTCAGTTAGTGACTGATATGGAAGAGCCTCGCCTCCTGTGGAGGGGGCACTCCAGGGCTGGTGGTCCTGGGTTCTATAATAAAGCAAGCTGAGAGAGCCATGAGGAGCAAGCCAGCAAACAACACTCCTCCACAGCCTCTGCTTCAGTTCTTGCCTCCAGGTTCCTGCCATGACTTCCCTTCATGATGGACTGTGTTCAACAGGGACCTGTGAGATAAAATAAATGCTTTCCTCAAGCTGCTTTTGGTTCTGGCTTTTTTTGGTTTTAATCACAGAAGCAGAAACCCTAACAAAGACAATCACAGTTCAATAGCATATTAACACTACCGTATTATGTGTGTGCCGTGTGGCGGTTTGAATGAGAACGTCTCTCATATATTTGGATATTTGGTTCTAGTTAGTGGAACTGTTCTGGGAAGGATTAAGAGGTACGGTCTTGCTGGAGGAGGTGTGTCACAGGGGATGGGTTTTGAGGCCCAGTCTCTCTTCCTGACTCTCATTTGTGGATAAGATATAAGCTCTCAGCTACTGCTCCAAGGCCATGCCTTCCTGCACACTGCCATAATCCTGCACACTGCCATAATCCCCAGCATGATGATAAGGAACTAACCTCTAAAACTGTAAACAAGACTCCAATTAAAGGCTTTCTTTATAAGTTGCCTTGGTCATGGTTGTCTATTCACAGCAACAGAACAGTAACGATGGCATACAGTAAAGAAAAAGGTTTCCTCACTTCATTACATTAAAAACAGCCTCTATCTGACTTGTTTAATTCTATCCTAACCTGTAAAGATGAGGGAAAGCATGGTAATGGAGCTTTTAAAGTGTTATTTCTAGACATAATTTGATTTTTACAGTTTAAGTAGATTGAATTGAAATTTACAAGTCTTTGTTTTTGAGATGGGGTCTCTCTACTATGTATCTCTGGCTTCCTGAAACTTGCTGTGTAGACTAGGCTGGCCTCCAACTCACAGGTCTGCCTACCTCTATTACCCAAGTGCTGGATCAAAAGCGTGCACTGCCATGCCTGATCAAGTTCACAAGTACGGCAAGGTAGCAATGACACCCCCTGCTCTTGCTGCAGTGCCCAAAAAGCCTTTCCCTGTGGAGTTTAGGTTACTAATATACAACACAGACTCCACTTTGGCACTGAAACATCCTAGCCGGCATCTACTCCACTGTCATCTATGCTGTCTCTCGATGGAAGTACAACACATCATCAACAGTGAACAGCTATGTGAGCCTACAACACAACACCAACAGTGAACAGCTATGTGAGCCTCACACACTTACACCCTGGAATACTGTCACTGAAAAGGGAAAATACAAAACTGAACATGCACTTTATGTTGCCAAAACAACAACAGGATGATCAAGGAACAAACTACAAAGGGGCATGATATTACTGTACAGTTATCTGCAGAAGTCCTAGTGATTTGGGGAGGGGAGGCTAAAAGGGAGCTATTTTATGCCTTTCAATAAAATGTGAGCTTTTTAAAATTCATGTATAAATTTCTTTCATTTAAAGAAAAGTTAAGACCAAGTACAGCACAATATTTAATAATTTTAAAACTTGCTAGTTTCCCCGTTGATTATAGTCACTAATTTTCTGCAGTAAATAGTCAATTAGGAAGGCACAGAATCACCTAATAGTAAAATTCTTGGAATGTTGCTTTCCTTTTACAAATGTCGCTTAAAATAAAACTTTCAAATTAATGCTATTGCAGTTTAAATGCAAAATTAACTAAAAATATTTTCCATTACTCTTAGAAACCTACATCTCCAAACAGGAAAGCAGCTTAAAATCTGTTGGTTCTAATGAATTAGAAAAGCTTATTATTAAGGATAGCTATAAGAAGTGTAAAGAACTGACAACTCTTACTGTGATAATCAAACAAGAAACACCTGTAACATGACATATAACACAGAACAGTAACATTACACATGCAGCTGAGCACTGTTACTATCATCCAAACTAAGTGCTCAGACAAGCTGAAGATCAGAAGTTTACACATAGCTGAGCATATGTGTAAAAAGGTCCTGTGGAAAAACTGTGCAAACTCAACGGAGATGCAAGGATTGTAATCACTGGGCTCCTGCAGAACAGCTGCCTCTAGCACAAGTTTGGGAAGTGCTTTGTAGAAATCCTCGAGCTGCTCACAAGTGCAAAGTTGACACATAAAATCATGCTGCTCACAGAAAATCAACAGCTTCTGACCTTTGCACCTAATGCTCCTCATTTTTAATTTTTTATATTTGTTATTTTAATTTTATGGTTTTAGGAATTATAAACATTGTTTTCCAGGTATTTATGACCATCTAATATCTAATACTCCAAAGCCAAGTCTACAAGTGGCAGTCCAGCACAAATAACAATGGTAATAAGGGATAAAGGAACTAGATAGGGTAAGAGCACGATGAGTTCTAAGTCCCCATGGTGGCTAGCAACTGCCTGAAATTCCAACTCCAGGGGATTTGACACCCTCTTTTGGCCTCTACAAGTATCATATAGGAATGGAAACAAAAAGTCAATACATAAAAAATAAATCTTTAAAAATACTGGCAAAGGCCCAACACAGTCATTTCTTTAAGATGGCATGCAAATGTGCAGTAGGTATATGAGAATATGCTCAACCTCATCCATCAGGAATGAAATAGCATGACACAATCAGATGTCTATAATTGGTCAGATCATAAATGACAAATACTGGGAAACATGGAGAAAAGTTGAAAGCATTAAACAATGCTTATAGACATGAAAATGAATACAGTTGTTTTAAAGTTGGCTATTCCTCAAAATATTAAACAAATCAAAATTACAATTTGTCCTAATTCTACTCCTAGAGAAACTGGAACAAGAGTCCACATAAAATCCATGTATACACATGTTGATAACAGCCTTATGTGTAACAGCCAAACATGGAAACTCAAAACTTCACTTCATGGACAAATAAGACTATGGTATATCCAGTCACTGGAATATTACTCAGCAATTAAAAAGGAGTAAATTACTCAATGGGAAAATCTAGCACAACTACTCTGCAAAACAGAAATAATAATAATAATAATAATCAGATTCCTAATGACATCATTATACCCAAATATTAGTGCATCTCTCAATCTTCACCATTAAAGTGCCCTTAAGGTGGTATACTCTGAGCACATTAGTTTTTTGTTTGTTTTTGGTGATTAACAGAGGAATCTACAATAGGTCAAGCTGCAGAGAATAAGAGACTACAGATGCCTCTGTAAAAGGGACACTATATCACAACCTCCCAAGGACTGGGGAATCTGCAAAGAAGAGACAGAACTGTAAGAGGAAGAGGGAATCAACGACTCTAGGAAACAGTAACAGGCTGTGCACATATGAACTCACAGTGGTTTTGACACTATATCCAAGTCCTGTATGATCTCAAGTCAGACAAAATCCCAGCATGAAGAGGGTAGGGTAGGCATGAAGTCCCAACGATAGCTGAGGAGCTTTTGGCAACTGACAGGTGCTTGTCAGAGAGTCAGTCTTCCTTAAGAGTGTAGC
Source organism: Pachyuromys duprasi (assembly GCA_028658305.1). NCBI lineage: Eukaryota > Metazoa > Chordata > Mammalia > Rodentia > Muridae > Pachyuromys > Pachyuromys duprasi. The sequence goes on along the minus strand of CM053750.1, from coordinate 1,158,909 downwards.
CCTTGGTAGGCAGGTCATGTTCTAATGGATGGCTACATACTCAAGAGCATATGGGCAGCACAAACTGGACTTGAAGGGGACAAAAGAAGGGACATGTGGTTGGATTGGTAGGGAAGAGAGGTGGCTCTAGGAGGAATTGAAGAAGTGAAAATGATAAAAATACATTGTTTAAAATTCTTAGAAAAGCGAAGGGGGGGCAGACACTAATTTATGCTATAACATAATAAACCTTGAAAACATGCTACTGTGAAAGCAGCCATACACAAGAGCACTACCAACTATATTGGTCTACTTTTAGGACACCTATACACTAGGCAAGTATAAGAATACAGAATAAATCCATGGTAGCCTAGGACTGAGAAAGACAGTTAAAAAATATGGACTTTGTTTCTGACATGGTAAAAATGCTCTAAATGTGACAGTATCTAGCAGAGACAGCAGTATAATTCTGTACATACACTGAACACTATGAATGACTAAACTGTGAAATATGAATGTAAAATGTGAATTTCATCATAATAACTCTACCACTCCAAAAAGAGAAAGCTTGTGACCATAGAATGAGCTGCAGGGAAAGGTCTAAGTACTGACCAATCAAACCCAACAGTGGAGCAAGAGAACAGCTTACACAGAAAACGGCGTCTTGAATCAACGCTATGCTATTGCTCTGTGCTGTCCCCTCCAGAGGTAGAAAGTAAGTCCCTATTGCTGAAGATACCATGCACTTCAGACAGATCTACAGGACCTTTGAGCTGGAACTGACCTTAAGGCCTGCTCCCTGATGACTGGCTTTCATGATACCAGAAGGTGCCATGCTAACTTCCAATAGAAGGAAGCAATCAACAATCCTAGGTATGACACCTATGAACAACAACAATGACGAGCACAGCATGGTAACTCCAATGGTACAGCGGGGGCACACACACCTTGGCAAAACCATCATTTTCTCTAGTTAGATTTAAGACTCTTTCAACAAGAGGGAAATCCTGTAGTGCTAGGATCCTACCTAACTACTCAATGAAGTCATGGAACCTGGAGAAAACAACCATTAAACCAGCATAACCGTTAACTACTCCCTAAATAATTGTCTTTATACCCAGATAGATGTAGTTTTCACCCCACATCAAGCAAACTTCTCTTTGCCACAGACATAAACCATTACAGAAATCTACAACTAACCGACATGCAGAGTTGTGGAGCCCAATCCCCCCAAATACATCTACAACACAACTCCAGCGACGAAGGCTCAGGAACACTGAGAGACAGGACAGAAAGAGTATTAAGAACCAGAGGATCTGAGTTTGCTGTGAGATTATGTCTCCTATTGCTAGCAGCTTCAACCATAAAGTCTCACCAACATGACTGCTTAAACACGAGCTGAAAAGGACCATAAGAGTAGGCAAGTCAAAGCAGATGGTGGAAAGCCAACAAACAGAAGTACAGGTAACTAAGGAATGCTGAGTTGGAAAAAGTCTTCCTCAGGGAGGAGCCCACTAACTGGTTACCCTGAAACTGTCAGCCCTGAAAGCATCCATATGAGTAACATATACAGACTGAGAGGGTTGCACTTAGGTATTTAGGAGTAGATATGTGTACACACACAACAATTCATGAAAAGAAGAGGTCATAAATGTGAAAGAGAGTAAGAAGTATATGGGAAGGTTTGGAGGAAGAAAAGAGGGGAGAAAATGACGTAATTATGTCAAAATATAAAATAAATCTTTAAGACTGCTTTAATAATAAGTTCAATATTAAAATGAAATCTTTATCCATTGAGATTAAAATTTCAAAGTAAAAGTACCACAAAATCACTACAGTCTTAAAAGGTCCCTTTAAGTAGTTTTTAAAAAGGGCGGGGGTGGGGAGGAATCATTGGGACAGAGAAGTTTTTCATTAAAAAGCTGGGATACTATATTAAAAGTTAAAAAATTCTAACCCAACATTAAAAACTTGGGATTCTACTTGGTGTACAGCCTCTGCTTATCAAGGGTGAGGTGCTGGGCTCAAAGGCCAACACTGCAAGAAGCAGCTTCTTATGTTCATTCTCCCCCACGACAAGGTCTGAAGCCATACATAAAATGGAAACAGATTGTTTGCCATAGCATGACATGAATGGCTCTGGTTGAGTTTGTTAGATTTCAGAGTGTAGGGTAAAAAAAAGACAGAAGGCAGAAAGAGGCCAGAGCCTGACCTCAACATAATATAGTGGGGCGACAGGGATTTGAGTCAAAATCAAATGTTTGCAGGCCAAAGCATTGCAGGCCGATCTTTGCGAGTTCAAGGCCAGCCTGTAGAACATAGTGAATCCAGAATACCTAGAGCTACATAGTGAGACCCTGTCTCAAGAGAGGAATTCCCAAGCTGGGGATGATGGTGCACACCTTTAATCCCAGCACCTAACAGAGGCAGAGGCACACAGAGCTCTGAGTTTCAGGACAGCTAGGGCTACCTAGTAAACCCCATCTAAAAAGAAAAAGAAAAAGAAAGACAGAGAGAAAGAAAGCTATTTCCAGAGCTCTAAAAAAAAAAAAACTAAAGCTTTCGAAAAGATAAGAAATGGATCACCTACAAAAGAAACACCCATATTGACATATTTCACATTAATAACAATAGGATAATTGCTCGATTCCTTCAATGTTATTAGGGGAAATGACATAACCTAAATTTATAACTGTAACAAGGATGAAGGAAGATTCATTAACTCATTTTGCAATTATTTATGGAGGAGCTACTGTTTGTCCATCATTATTAGATACCAAGGGTATAACTGTGATTAGTGGAAGTTTGACCTTTGGCACTCTCTAGTAGGGTGAACTAACAACAATGCACAGAGCACAGCAGACTGTGGTAGACGTCAGAGAAAAATTAGTGAAGGGAGATGAGGGATACAGGAGGACTGCAATTTAAATTGAGGTAGCCAGAAGGGCTTTTTGAAGTAAAGGTACATGAGTCTCAAGCAGGTAACCTACGAAAGAAGTTATAAGGCAAGAGGACTGTTCATAGTTACACAAAAACTCAAGACAGTTCATATATAGCCCTCTTCTAAAAAAATTATTTAAGAATATACTGTAGCAAACTGAAAATTAAAACCTAGAAAAGAAGCTACAAGACGAAAAAGTTATGGTCAATAAAATGCAATGGTCTAACGAAAGTTGGTGTATGAGTGCGTGCGAGGGATAGGAGAAGTCAACAAGATTGTTCTGTAGGCCAAGAAGACAATCAGTCTAAATGAAAACTGTAGTGTGAGCTCTAGAGAAATATCTGTAAGAAGAAAGGACTCAATTCTAAGAATAAAGAAAAATGTCCTAGTGGTCAAGAGTACTCCCTGCTCTTTCAGAGGACCTGAGTTCAGTTCCCAGTGCCCACACTGGCTGCTAACTCTAGCTCTGGAGATCCAACACCTTCTTCTGGCTTCCTCAGAACCACCCCCATATGCAGGTATACATACATAAACACATAAAAATCAATCTTAAAGAACAGAGAAAGTGAGTGGCAAGAGAAGACACTGGTATGATAAAGCCACGTGTTTGCCTTTCAAGCACACGGTTATTAACTGTAAGATCCTCTGCAACAATCATTGTGTAATAGGAAATGTTAATGAAGAAGACTCCAGCTAACCTCGGTCTACAAGGAAGAACCCTTGGGCAACAGAGGCTCTATATGGAGGGAGATGTAATCCTGTAATACAAACCACATTAAAAGCAATATGACCTATGTACACATTTTCAGCTTTACTTGCTTTGTGTCTTCAAGGTCTGCTTAAGGACCAAGGGATATCTACCAAATCTTTCTCATGAAAATCATCACATACGTGCCAGAAAGAATGACCCCTGGGCTGGTGAGACAGCTCAGAGTTTAAGACAATTGTCTGTTCTTCCAGAGGTCTTGAGTTCAATTCCCAGCAATCATGTGGTGGCTCACAACCATCTAAACTGGGATCTGATGCCCTCTTCTGGCATGCATGTGTACATAAAATAAAGAAATAAAATCATAAAAAGAAGAATGACCCCTGGTCAGCTAATGAAACTTAAAAGTATAATGATACTAAAAGTATTTTGTAAAAATTCTAAGCCTATGTAGTCAATTTCCTGTGTGTAGGTCCTAAATTTGTAATCTCCAGTGTGGCTGTTTTTCCTGACAGGTACAGTTCTTTTCCACTGACAGAACTGCTAAAAAGCTCTCCTTTTTCTGAAGAAATAATGCCTTTCAAATTTCTGCTGTGAGACATAAAGGAAAAGAAACCCATTGAGGCCCTAATGACAAAATGTTTGATACTGTATTGCATATACTAGTTAGGTATCTACCCACTTAACAGACAATTCTGTATAATTTTGTGTATTTGTGTGCATGGCATGTATGAGTATGCTCATAGGAGACACAGGACAATCTTGGGAGTTGTCCCTCAAGTGCCACTGACCTTGTTTTTTGAAACAGGGTTTCTCACTGGACTGTAGAGCTCATTAATTAGATTAGAGTGGCTAATCACCACCCCTCTCCACATGCTCAGATTACAAGCACGTGGCATTTCTTCGTGGTTTCTGATTGCAGAGAAAGCTCTTAATGTCTTCCTAGCTCTCTCCCTAGCCCTACAGTCTCTTATCATCTCTACTGTCATAACCAAAGCCTACGCCTAGCTGTTTGATGAGGTCCAACAGCTCCTCTCCACACCAAGGCAGCTACAACAGCACAAGCTGCGAATCATGACATGAATAGGTACTGCTACCCTTCCCAATGTAGTAAAGGCGATGTTAAATCGCACAGAGCTCCGGGGCTTACCCAAATCCTCACAGGTACTACATAGCAAAGAACAGATCTACTCTACATTTCTCACCCATCACTTGGCCACTATTGATACACTTTCAATATAATTCTCAAACTTGTGAACACACAACAACAAACCCCATGTTCCATTTGCTCAGTTATGGCTAGTGCTGCTAGTTCCTTACTTGGAAGCCATGTCTTCATTTCTCAATAAGAGAAACCAATCTTGGTTATGACCACCCGAGATGTCTCTCAAATTAAGTCTCTGTTGAGTGATAGTATGGTTATGTGCAAGTGCCCCACTGCTGGCTAGAACTACATTAAGGGGTGCTGTTGAAGGTTCTAGAAAATGTGTCACCGACCCTACACAGGATGTAAATCCTGTTCTATTTTGAACACTGTCCTGTATGACATGTGCCAGAAAGTCTGTGGGGTTGTAAGAAAATTGAATTTAAAGGATAGGCCATTCTGGGGTGTCAAATAATTATAGTCCTTGCTGATGTCACTGACATCTTTCCAAGAACACTACCTACAGAGCTCTTATAATCCTTACAGCGTAAGCTACATAAGTTTTGGTCTGTCTCCTGAGCTAACATCTGCGCTGACACACCATTTGGTTAAGCCACAGGACAAAGATCATGTCCCTCTCACTATGGAACAGTTCAGTCCAAACCAAACCACTCAGAACTCAGCACAGAAACCTCATCCTTTTTTCTTGCCACATTTAAATAAATGTGAACAAAGAAAGTAAAGAGCAAATTACAAAATTCAGTTTTCTTTTCTATTATATCAAGAAATATTCTATATAAATCTTGGGTAAGACTGTATTTTATAGTTCAAAAACTTTTATCAAAAACTGTAAAAACTTTTAAAAACAATCTTGATGGTTATTGGAGGGTAAACTGCAGAACAAATACTGTATTTTATCTCTATCACATTTTAATTTTCACTTCTGTTGACTGTCAGAAGAGGGAAGACAAGGTAGCTAGAGTTAGCACTAATGGAGTTCCATTGAAGCTAGGTTGTCTAACGGTGCTACACAGGTAATACCAGGGAATCACACCTGTTTATTACTACGATGGTGGGAAGCTTATACCAGCAAATTCACGTCAAGTGAATTAAGACTTCAGAATCTTCTGATTTAGTGTTTATAGTCTATAAAGTGTATGTAGTTAAAATTCAAAGTCATTCTCTGCTAATTCTTTTTCTGGTCACTAAAAAACTCCAAGTGAGACATTCTCTTTCTCCCAAGTTCAAACGGCAGCAGTCAAGACTTCAGAATCAGGACTGGGGTGACTCAGTGACAGGGTTGTTGCCGCGCATGCATGTGGCTGGGGTTCAATGTCCACCACAACAGTAAACACATAAATAAACAAGACTTTGAGGTCAATAAAGAACTTTCAACTGTATCTTATATTCTTGAAATATAAAAGTGCTCTAAACACAAGCAGACAAAATGAAATATGGCCGGGGAGGTTGGCTGTTCTAACTGGAATACCTCTCATTCTTCAGTCCCCTCCCCCCAGCTTCTAAACCTAATTTAAATGCTCCTATCTGTAAGACCATTCCATCACCAATCCTCTCACTAGCCCTGGCTGACACAAGAGCCTGTAGATCTTCATGGCCTATTCACCCTCATTATCACAACGGTCATATTTTGTTTACTTCTGCTCTTGAAAGCACACGGCCTTAAGGACTGGTAACGCACCTTATTCCAGCATCGAGCAGGGTATGTGCCCAACGGGTGTTTATAAAGTGTGTGCAGAATCGCTATGAAGTAAGCAGAATGGTTTCATTTTCATTCAAAGAAAGACAATCTTCATTTTCAAAAAGGAGAAATGACTAATGTAAGGCCATGTGGCCAGGAAATGTGAGATCAGGATTTCGTGATGAATGCAAGCACTTTATAGCCACCAAATTATTATGTTTAGAGTAAATGAAGTGATTTTTAAAATCTTGAATGTCGTTTACCTGTTCCAAAATGAAAATAATTCTGTGTCTTAAACTGAAATAGCACAACAGAGGACAGCGCAAAGACAATTTGTCCACACTTGGCAGAAGCTACTCCGCTCTCAAACATGAAAGCAATGCATTGTTCTGGTGTAGCTTACATGAAAGAAAATGAATGCTTAATTTGATGGCATTTGTAACCTTATATTTCCCAGTACCCACTAATTAATCAATTAAGCTAGAGATAGTTCATGTTCTATTAACTGCTGAAGTAGAATATATGATTTAATTAGTTTTAATAAATAAATTACAGAATACATTCTGTAAACACCTAAAATGATGCATGCAAAAATCCAAAATCAGTGTAACAGTTTTAAAACTACAAATCTTAGAATTAGTAACTCAAAAATAGCAATATCAAACAATATAATTTTCTAAACTAAAGTTTTGCACTATCAGTGAGGTTAATGATTCAGTGATAAAGAGCACGTCCTGCTCTTCCAGGGGTCTGAGTTCCATTCCTTGCACCCACACTGGGCAGCTCACAGTCATAACCACCTCTAACTTCTGTTTCAGCGATCTGATGCCTTCTGGACTCCACAAACACTGCATACAAGTCTCTCTCTCTCTCTCTCTCTATTTCTGTCTCTGTCTCTCTCTCTCTCTAACACACACACACACAAACACACACACACACTTTTCTTCCTAACAGCTAGTAAACCCGATCTGAAAATTCAAAAGTTAAATTTTCTTAGTTACTCTAAAACTGGTGATTCCGAGGCTGAGAAATACTCCAAGTCTTTCTTGCCCCAACCTTAAAACATACCATCCAGTTTACAAAGTGTGTGTACTATTTAAATCCACTACCCATTTACTCCATTGCTTATCGAAAGTAAAACACTTACAAGCCACTGATCTGCACTAGCCATTGAGCACTTTAAAGGCATCACTGTCCTTGCTGGAGTCAGGACACTATACACAACATGTGTCAGCAAGCCAAAGTACAAAGTCTTCTCACAAACTAGAATATAATAAATCATGTATTTATAGGATTTTAGGAACACCACAACTTCATGCAAAGAATTGTTCTGTGTAGCTCCTTGCCTACTTCAGATGAGGTATTTGGCAGTCTTTCAAGATTCTGTATACTGGCCTGCTACTCACTATGTAGACCAGACTGGCCTTGAATTTACAAAGAGCTATCTGCCATGAACACACATCTATGACAAATATCCCTTTCTGTGATCTACTTAAAAACTCAGGATCCATAGAACTGAAAGTTGAAGAAAGACATAGAAACTAGAACTACAGTGACTCAAACCTGTATGTGTACAGATAAAATCCTTCAACTGAATATGTAAATAAAACCAAATTTCTATTAGCTATCAATTCTGTTATAGAAAAACAATTCTTTCAATGATATTAATAGATATGACAAAAAGAAAAGGGTTTCTATGTGTAAGTAAACCTGGAAAACTCTACTCACTCTAGTGTCTTAGCAGTTCCATAGAAAGCAGAGTAACCTCACAACAAACATGGAAAGCTGTCAGCCTTGGCCTGCTCAAAGGGATTTGAGCAGGAATTCTTTCTGAGCTCACTTAGAAGATCTAGTGAGACAGATTCTAATCGATAGCATATTGGGATCCTAAACAAAAACAGGTAAAAATAAATTGTTTGATGTAGGAACTGACAAATTTTATTTCCAAATTCCT
>CM053750.1:1142986-1145486 GCA_028658305.1 Pachyuromys duprasi | reverse complement strand
CACCTGCCTCTACTGGGATTAAAGACAGCACTACTATGCACAGCTAATGTGTTCTTTTAAAAATAGCAAGGTGTGGGCTTTGGGGTTTTTCAGTTAGTTGGTTGTTGTTTTTGATATGTGTGTGTGTGTGTGTGTGTGTTGGGGTGAGGGCTCTTGCTATGCTATACTGGAGCTAGAACCCAGGATCTCATTTGCTAAACAAGTACTTTATTACCAAGTTACATTCCCAGAGCTTTACATTGTAATCATCCTTGTAAATCAATTCTCTGCAGATATAATTAGTTAAGACGAGGTTAAACCTCATTTAAATGCCTAAATACAACTGGTGTCATTGTAAGAGCAGACATACAACCACACAGAAGGCAAGTTGAGGAACTTAGGAATTCCTGGCAACCACCGGAGGCTAGAAAAGTCAAGAAAAGATTCTTTAACGTGTCCAGAGGATCATGAGCCTGCTGACACCCTCATTTTGGACTTAGCCTCTAGATTTGTGTGAATAAATTCTAGTTGTTTTTAAGCCATACTGTGGTGACTTTGTCATGACAGGCCCTGTAGCTCATACAGACATTAACTGTAAACTTGTTATGTCTTCTTACAGAAACACCTGTGGAACAACATTCTTAAGGGCTTAAATTCAAATGATCTGTGATTCCTAACAAGGCACAGAGCCAAAAATGTGCAAGCTTGGAACCTCTCCACTGTCTCACATTGCCCTGTCTCATCCACCCACCTACCCAACCACGCAACCTCCGATGTTGTCACAAAGCACAGGCATTATTCAACTATGTATATGGGTTTTCTAAAACAAAACTGCTGTTGATGTCTTTTCCCTCTTTTATGGGTTTATGAACAGGAAATTCATTCTTACATAGATCTTAGCAATCTCAGCATGGTCTCCTTTCCTTATTGTGAATTTTCATGTTTTCACTTAAAAGAAGCACTTTACAGTTTCTCTTTAATATATCTAAATTGTTATTATACCTTTTGGTGGCCTATGGCCTTAGAACCATTATTGAGTTAGTGTTGCCTGAACACAAACATGTATGATACTGATAACTGAGATGGCTACTGACTAAGAGGCACCGTGCATGTAGCAGACTCTGAAGAGGGATGACTTGTGTCCTGGGCAGAAGGCAAAAGGGACAGTGCATCAAAAGATTCTATCATTCTATTTGAATGGTATACAATTTAAAACTTACTGTTTATTTCTAGAATTTCATTTAGAATTTCCACACAACAGGCAACTGAAGTCATGGGCAGTCAGGCTATATAAAAGGAGGATTCCTGTATTTACCAGAGGCACACTATATGCCAAGATGTGGGCCATGAACAAAACAACTCCAACCTCTTCTTTTAGGGTGACTGAAATAGTTTCATGTAACCAGTTGTGAAAACCGTTTAATGCCACCACTGGCCTATATATAACAAAGCCCTAGAACAGGCATTTTAGATGACTAGATGGTGGTCTTTTATTGTTGTTGAGGCAAGGGCTTTCTATGCACCCTACAATTTGAGAAGTAGCTCAAGATGGCCTTGAACTTAACAAATCTCCTGAACCTTTGTGTTTTACTGACTGGATACAGTATGCTTTATTCAAGAAATAATCTTTCTGCACATCTTCCTTAAATGGAAATCTTAGTATAGGCAAGCAGAGTGGCTATGACTCTAATCTAAGCACTCGGAAAGTTAAGGTAGGAGGATCGCAGGGCCAGCCTGAGATTTACAGGGAGTTAATAACTTTTTTTAGGTTACGTTCTGCTTAGCGATATGTACCGACACTCCCACCGATGGTGAGCACAAAGCCTGTATCTCTCACTTGGTGTTTTCACGAATATCTGTTATAAAGGTGTATCATACTTCCCTTATTTGCATTTGTTTGATTCTTCATAAGATATAATAGTCTTTAAAGAGTCTAGAATTAGACTTGAAATTTGAACCCTGGGTCTACGTAAAAGTTATTTAACATTTAGTACCTCATTTCCACTAATGCAAAGATTATTTCTTTTCTACCATTCTGTACCTCTAAAGGGTTTACAGTGATACTTAGTACATAGTTGGTGCTACTTCTTGTCATTTAGTTCTACTTCTTTGTATATAAATTTCTTTTTATCTCCCCTCTCATTTTTATGTTGGGATGCTGAGCTCTACTTTATAAGTATCTTTCTACTTTTTCTCCCCCACCTTCCTCATTTTTGCTGTTTCTTTAGAGAAATTTTATTTTTACAATGTTTACAGTCTAATCTATCACTCTTATTTTTATGGCAGATATTTATGTTAGGTAACATAGGGCTTCTCAAAATACATAAGTATTTTAATGGCACTGTAAAGAAAATTAACAACTCTGCTGTAGTTTTATATGAGAAAGTTCTATAAGAGAAGTAGCAATTGCTAGATGGAACTTCTGAATAATCTTACTGACAATTAAAGAAACTTATTAGAATCCTTTCCCCTTGAAGCTATTTCTGAAACAGCCTTCTGTTTAAGCCAGGCTAGCCGCACT